>JAVHLV010000014.1:0-464092 GCA_036785495.1 Colletotrichum neosansevieriae
CTAAATAAATAGATATATATATTACTAAATATAAATAGATATATATACTATTTATAATAGTTACTAAATATAACTATATATATATACTATTTATAATAGTTACTAAATATAACTATATATATATATTACTTATTATAGTTACTAAGTAGATAAATATATATAATACTTATTATAGTTACTAAATATAGATAGATATATATAGTATTTATTATAGCTATTAGATATAGATAGGTATATATATTACTAAGTAGATAGGTGGATATATATACTACTAAGTGGGTAAGTAGGTAGGTAGATATATATACTACTAAGTAGGTAGGCGTATATAGTGCTTATTATAGCTACTAGATATAGGTAAGTATATATACTACTAGGTAGATAGGTAGGTATATATACTGCTAAGTGGGTAAGTGGGTATATATACTACTAAGTAGGTAGGTAGGTGTATATAGTGCTTATTATAGCTACTAGATATAGGTAGGTATATATACTACTAAGTGAGTAGGTAGGTATATATACTGCTAAGTAAGTAGGTATATATAGTACTTATTATAGCTACTAGATATAGGTAGGTATATATACTACTAGGTAGGTAGGTAGGTATGTATACTGCTAAGTGGGTAGGCGCGCGCAGTGCTTATTATAGCTGCTAGATATAGGTAGGTATATATACTGCTAGGTAGGTAGGTAGGTATATATACTACTAAGTGAGTGAGCATATATACTACTAAGTGGGTAGGCGTGTATACTACTAAGTAAGTAGGTATATATACTACTAAGTAGGTAGGTATATGCAGTGCTTATTGTAGCTGCTAGATATAAGTAGGCATATATACTACTAAGTGGGTAGGCGCGCGCAGTGCTAAGTAGGTGGGTGGGCGCACACACTGCTAAGTGGGTAGGCGCACACACTACTAAGTAGGTGGGCGCGCGCAGTGCTTATTATAGCTGCTAGATATAGGTAGGCGCACGTACTGCTAGGTAAGGTAGGTGGGTGGGCGCGCATACTGCTAAGTAGGTGGGCGTATATAGTGCTTATTGCAGCTACTAGATATAGATAGGTGTATATACTGCTAGGTAAGGTAGGTAGGTGGGTGTGTATACTGCTAGGTAGGTAAGTGGGCGTATATACTGCTAAGTAGGTGGGCGCACATAGTGCTTATTATAGCTACTAGATATAAGTGGGTATATATACTGCTAGGTAGGTAGGTAGGTATATATACTGCTAAGTAGATAGGTATATATACTACTAGGTAGGTAGATAGGCATATATACTGCTAAGTAAGTAGGTATATATAGTGCTTATTGCAGCTACTAGATATAGGTAGGTATATATACTACTAGGTAAGTAGGTAAGTATATATACTACTAAGTGGGTAGATAGGTGTAGTGCTTATTATAGCTGCTAGATATAGGTGGATATATATACTACTAGGTAGGTAGGTAGGTGTATATACTACTAAGTGGGTAGACATAATATTATATAAGCAGGTATATATACTGCTAAGTGGGTGGGTATGTGTAGTGCTTATTGCAGCTGCTAGATATAGGTAGGTATATATTATATCTAGTAGCTGTAATAACCTATACCTAGCTAAAAAAGCAGGTCTATTAGAAAAGCAGGTCTATTAATATTATAGATACTTTCCTAGCTAGATTTTTAGGGTTTTAAGTATTTCTATTTAAAAACTCTAACTATATAGCTATTATACTTAGTATTTTCTTAGATTAGATCTATAAAGAGTTTTCTAAGTATCTTTTTATAAAGTTTATTATTATAGCTACTAAGTTTATAAAGTTAATATTCTATTAAGTAGTTAAGATAATATATTATAGTTTTATATTAAATATAAGCCTATTTATATAGTATAGAAGTATATCTCTTTTAAATACTATAAATAAAGTCTTAAAAGAGAAGAATCTACTTCTAGGTACTATTAAAACAGACTAAAAACTCTAAGATAAAAATAATAAAACTATATACTCCTATATACTTATATAGAAATATTATAATATTATAGCTTTATATCTAGAAGCTCTAGAATAAAGAAAAGGATCTTTCTATATATAATAACCTTATTATAGATATAATCTATTAAGTAAAAGTAATAAAAGGCTTCTAAATAATAAGATAAACTATAGTTATACTAACTAATAATAATCCTCTATTCTCCTCTCTGCTCTTAATAAAGTAAAAGTCCTACTATAATATACTAACTAATATACCTATCTAGGCTATCTCTAAACTAGGCTATCTATATTACTCTATCTTACTAGTTAACTTTATCTAACTTAATATTAGTAAATAGTACTTTATTAAGTAATATTTATAATAGTAACTCTTATAGATAGTTATAGCTAGATATTAATAGTGCTTAGGTATTTTAATATCCTAAAAGTAGTTTACTATAATAATAAGGTTAAGCTAATTAAGGAAGAGTTAGTCTTAAATTTGCTAGCTCTTTAAGAAATAATATTCTAAAAGGCAAAAAAATTAAATATATTATTATTAAATATATTTATAAGATATATTAGTAAGACAGATAAGAGGAGTAAGAGGTAAGAATAGTTCTAGATATAAGGTAAGTAGAAGATATAGAAAATCCTTAAGCAGACTATAGAAAATATTTAATAAATATAGGAGAGGCTATATAATATAGAATAAAACTGCTATAGCTATAGATATAATACTTATATTTACTAGTTAGTAAGGAATATAAGAATAAATAGCTAAAGTAGAGTATTAGTTAATTATTAGGGCTAGAAGCTACCTATAAAAGTAGGTAGGTATAGTTAAAAAGATAGTTATAAGATAATATATATAGCCTTTAAAGCTATTATTAAAAATAAAAATTACTCCTAGTATACTAAGCTTATATATAATAAGCAAGCTATATAGTATAACTAGATAAGCTATTTATAGTATATAATATATATTAGTAGATAGCTTAAGTTATATATAGTCTAGAACTAGGCTCCCCCCCCTTTATTTACTATCTATTACTTAGAGCTAGATATAGTTATACTAAATTATAGACTACTAGTCTTTATACTAAAGCTAATACTAATAGATAAAAGGGAAACTAAGAAGATATCACTATCTTCTCTCTATAACTTAACTTTAGGAAAGAATCTATATAATACTACTATTATTTTTTTATAAAAATAAAATAATAAAAGAACACTAATATAAGCTAGATAGCTATTAGTAGAGAGGTTAGCTATTATATACTTACTAGTTTACTATAAGTAGTATAAATATATTATATTTAAGTATATAGGGAAATATAGTAGAGGGAATTAATCTATAGCACCCCTTATAGTATTACTAGTAAAGCACTACTAGATATAGCTAAAAAAGATATATATCTATATATTTATTACTAATATATAGAGCTGCTGCTTATTATAGATAGATAGAGAAGTTAGAGCTAGCAAACTATAGTTATTTCTATTATAAAAGATATTATTACTAAGAGCTATATTAATAGAGTAGCTAGAGGTAAAAGTAAAGGTATCTATAAGAGTAATATTAAGAGGAAAGTTATACTATCTTTAGCCTGCTCTAGAGGAGATTTAATTACTATATAAGTATACTAGTATATTTAGCTATCTTCCTTAGTAAAGCCTAGTATAGATTATATAGTATATCTAAACCTAAGTCTAGATAGGAGAAGGTATAGCAAAGAGCAAAATAAGCAATTTTAACTTAAAGCACTTATATAAAGTTACTATAGGTATAAACTCTATCCCCTCTTTAGTAATAAAGTAAGTAATAAAGGTAATAGAGATACTTCTACTACTATTATAGATAGTTAGTATCTATTCCTAGACTAAAGTATATAACTAATCTGTTTAAGAGCCTATTTATATATAGTATATTCTTATTAATAAATTGCTATTTATAGTTATAGAGTAATAATTTATAGTTACTACTAAGATTATTAAGATACTTTATAGAGAAGAAGGGAAAAGGTAATAGAGTAGATAGACTGGGAGAAGCCTAGCTATATATAGAAATATAGCCTAGAAACTTATTTTCAGCTGTCTTCTACTTTTCTCCTAATATACTAGCTAGGCTGTTAATATTCTCCAGGCTTTAAGGATAACTCTAATCAGACCATAGAGCGCGGGGCAATTCTTTTAGAATTAATTATGCTCACAGTTTCAGCTTAGCACCTGCAGTGTCTCTTATATATTTATATTATCTCACTTTTAGCCTTATAATCTTCTTATCTACTAATTAATATATAATGCTTAAGTTACTTTCTTACTTATCTTAAAAGTAAGTAATATTATTAATCTCACTGAGGTGGGGTTATAGGAGGCGTATTGCACTTCCACTAGAGAAAACCATTAACATCGTGTAACGTGAGGATGTAGCGAGGCAAAAAAAGAACTAACAGCAGAAGGAAGAGAGGAACCAATACAAACAGACAGGGAAGAGTGGGAGAGACCCAAAGTCATTAGTTCCTTATTCAAAAGATGTCGTAATGCTGGCCCCAGACAATACACCGCCGGCTCCCATGTCCTGGGAGACCAGCTCTACTGCTAATTAATCCAGCGCGCTCTCTTCATATACCCCTATAGGTGGCTATAGAGGTTTCTCTGTGAGCCATCCTGGCCCTCGATTATTTCCCCGCGAGAGTCATATAACAGTCAACAAGATGCGCCTCTAGGCGGCACACTGCGAAGAAGAAAGGTTAGAAGGCAAGAAAGGAATCCAGAATCTGTACTGAAACTGACTTCCTCTATATATAGCTTCCAAAGCGTTTCAGACCGGTTGATGATGAGTTCTCGCCCTATTGAACTGGTCACAGGGCTGTAGGTGGCTGGAGGCGCGCTACAAAGTATGGATGTGCAAACACGCTGACGGCATTCTGGGGTCCGGCCGCCCACGGTCTGGCGACGAGACGTCCTAATAAAAGCCGTACAGAAGCCCCATCTTTCCGGGACCACGGAATTGACATCGGCTTCAGATGCAACAATCCGTTAAGGAAGAATTAGAGGATTCGGAGATTGGCGCGCGTCCAAAGTCAGATGTTTCACAGGTTCGTCTCTGCTTATGTCACTGCTACCCCTAAGCGGGTTAGCTCTATGGGTCGTGCACAGACCATATCAGATAGGCGACGGTACCGGATCTCCGTGACGATTGCCGGGCCCCACCCCGATCAGGATAACGGATCGGATGAATATTGGTCAGCGCATCTCCCCTAGCAACCTGGAGTGGAGTGGAGTGCAGCTGACCAGCACTCCGCCGTCCAGTCCATCCTGCTTCTCCCTTCGTCAACGCCAATGTGTACCTCCCGCGATATCCAAAGTTGGCTTCTGAACCTCCCCGATCGAGCCGAAATACCCTGCGACACTGTTCCGACGACTGCGCGCTCCGAGTCGAAAAAGCGCAAGAGCCGACACGACCATGTCCTGACCCCCCCAGGCTCGGACCACGACCTCAACACCAGCACCCACGCGGGACCCTCTGACAAGAGGAACATCGCTTCGTGGAGTCTCGAAGACGCTGATATGTCTTCGGAATTCGAAACACCCACGCAAAAGAGGCGGCGCGTTGTGCCGAATCTGTCCGACCCCGACGAAACCCCTCGTAACCTGCATCCGTCCGAGTCCGTGTCCCAGGCCGGCAGCAGCGTATCGCAGTCGCAGGGCAGCAGGCATTCGACGGCATCGGTATCGCGCCCGTTACGGACCAAGTCGCCAACAAAACAATTAGGCGCCGCGGAGATTAGCAAGAATCCCATTAGGGTCTTTGCGCTAGACTCCATTAGGACGGTTCAGGACATTGATGCGCGGCCCGGACTTCGAAAGCTGCGCGAAACCGTCAACGCCATCTCCAGGATCGCAAAGGGGAAGGGCATTATCCCCAGGCATGACGCTGTAAGTTCCTCACAAGGTCTTCGCCTCCCCGTCCCCTCCCCCGTCTCTCCAGCTTGTGCTGACGCTGCGGCTGCTCAGGAGAAGATTGAGGCCTCAGATCCAGACGTCGACCTCTCCGAAAGCAGCTTATATGACACTGGCAACTTGACGGAACAGCGCTACGGACCAGCGCCCTCGTTTGAGGAAGTGAACAGCGTTGTTCTGGCTTCACAGTACGGTATCCACGAATCATTTGACGAGGCGTCGTGGGATCGCGAAGTGCACCTCTTGCTGCTTTCGCTAGCACTACGGCGTCGCCTTTCTGCCGTGAAAGATGGGCTCGTCAACTACACACCTTCGTAAGGCACCGCCTATGCATCCCCTCCTTTAGCTACTTGATTACCCACTAACTATGCGGTAATGACAGGATGACGGCCGCGATTCATTCTAACTTTATAAAAAACACGCCAAATCGCATGGTGGACTTCTGCTTGTACGTGGACCCAGAGTCGGCGGAGGCTACATCACCCGCCCTTTCCGAAGCGATCAAGTACGTACGCCAGACGTCTGGATATTCCTCTATCAACCACACGCCTCATTTTCGGCTCCGCGACAAGCCCATCTCGCTCAGCATCGAGTCTAAGCAACGCGGCGCAAGCCTGGACGACGCGCACCTGCAAATTGGGACTTGGCACGCCGCTCAGTGGGCTTACCTGGAAAGACTCGCGACAAAGAACGGGAACACCTTGGAAGGCCTGGCCTTCTTGCCAGGCATGATCGTTCAAGCCGAGGATTGGCATTTCGTGGCGTCCACTCGTGAAGGCACAAGCACCGTATGCCGACCCAACATCCCCCCGCCTCAGCCGCAAAAGATTTGCTAACTCGTGATGATAGATCCTGTGGTCCAAGAAAATTGTTGGCTCCACGTCCGAAGTTGAAGGAACCTACCAAGTCATTCGGACGATCCAATACCTTGCCTGGTGGACAAAGGAGATATACTGGCCTTGGTTTGTGTCAACAATACTTGGCTTGAACAGCCAGAGGGACACACCTGAAGGGGCAGCAAGTCCAGAGAGGGGCGCACTTGAAGGGGTAGCAAGAGATTCGCACATTGAAGGTGCAAGCTAGATTCCGCAAAGGCCAGTGAAACAGCACAAAAACTGAAAGAAAACAAAACCGCTCAACATAAACTCAACGGATGGGGAATTGGAAGAAATGGCCTTTGCAGAGCTTGATGGCGAAATCGAAAACATTGTTCCAGCATGTAGAGACCTTGGGGGTGATTGCTTCCTGGTCTGCAGGTTTCTGTTGTAATTAATTGCTAACGCCAGCGCCCTACTGAAGCAATGAGGGTTATATAAGGTATTTGCGTTTCTTTCACAAGGTCCCAATCATCCAAACCTGCCACTCTGAAGCTGTGAACCGGAAAGCTCTCCCCTTTTATGAATTCCAAACATCTATCTTGAGCTTACTATAACAGTTTATGCCACCTATGGTTTTTAAGGTTAACGTGATATCTGCCTCACTATTACCTGTAAAAGCTTTAAAGCACGCCTGACGATTTCCTGTGGTTATGCTAAGTCAGCGGCACATACCTCACCCATTACGTCACATCTTAGTGCCCCAGACAGAACTGTGAAGCTGCTGTGTGTATCTCCATCCACTCTTGTTGGGAGACTGGCTATTCGTGCCGCAAGACGCCTCTCCGTAGCCGCAGTACCCGGACTTGGCGCAGCAGGCACCATTCTTGCATGGCCTATTTTCGTCGCAGGAGTAGTCTTCCTGACGAATGAAGAGGCTTGAATGACTGTTCTGGGTAGCGGGGGGTGACTCAGAAAGCTCTGTTGGCCGTGGTAAGGCAAAGACCTCGTCTCCTTGACAGATGTCGTCTCTGGGCCTGATCTTGGCAACTAGATCTTCTTGACCAGTGAAAACAGTAGGTAACGGCAGGCAAACAGGTCGTTGGCCAGTGTCCAGAGTAACATTTCCCCTTGCGTGGATTACTTTTTCATG
Source organism: Colletotrichum neosansevieriae (assembly GCA_036785495.1). Classification (NCBI taxonomy): domain Eukaryota; kingdom Fungi; phylum Ascomycota; class Sordariomycetes; order Glomerellales; family Glomerellaceae; genus Colletotrichum; species Colletotrichum neosansevieriae. Next base: position 7,885 of record JAVHLV010000014.1, read on the forward strand.
CTTGTGCAAGTGACCACGCATATGTCCTGGGGCTGCACTGGATTGCGTCGCCAGGAGACAAAAGACGAAGAGGTATTGGAAGCAAGGCATCATGTGAAAGCAACGCAAGCCCTCGACCATGGGAGAGTTGAGCAAGTATCTCTTCTTTTCGTAATTAACTGATAGATGAGGCTGAGCGGCAACCTGATATGATCGTGTAGGTGAAGGAATGACAAGTCGGCCAGTTGAAATGCATGTAACACCAAATTCAAGAGATGAGCGTCTTGAGCTTAAGAAGAAAGGCCTGGATGCTACTGTTGATGAGAGAATGGGTGATTGATGGTGCTGTATATATGGAAGAAGGCTATACAAGAAAGGAAACGAGATCAATACAAGACTTGCGGTGCCTTGGATATCTCTGGAATCTTGGCTGCGGCTTCCGGGTTATCCTCTTTTGGTAGGTAGTAACTCCCCAGCTGAATCCCGTAATAATGTGTCTTCCTTCGAGCTGATATGTGATAATCGCGCTCATTGTTATACATCAGGGATTACAGCGATCAGTCAGCAGATAAGATATACTGAATCATTTCCGCTCATTACCTTGCATCACCTGAGATTTCTGAGATATGGAGCCAAAGTCAATACGCTAGTGTTGGTTCAAAGACAATATACGACCCCAATTCCAGGAAGAGACAGCCCGAGTAGGTAGCAGGCCTTGGCGATGTCACCTTCTGCCGTGCGTCCCTTGTCTCGCTGAATCGTAGGCTCTTGGCTTCAGCCTGATTTGCCCCACGAAGGTTGCCACCCAATCTAAACAGCAGACGAACCCTGCGCCCCTTGCAGCTCAGGTTATTTCACGACGCGGGACAGAGCTCCGAGAAACGTCCGATCATCGAGGATTTTATGGGCCTGAGACTTTATTCGATATATAACCGAGATACCTTGAAGAGTTAATTTCCCTGCCGCGGGCTGGTAGGACCTACTCCAGTTTAGGCAGTTGTGTCGTTGGTTGTTGGTTGTTGGTGTTGGTTGTTGATCCGTGAAGTGGATAGTCACTTGGGGGCATCCACCCTTCAGAATTATCCCTGTTGATCTTCGGAAAGTCCCAAAGAAAACAACTCAGTCTCTGATGCAAAAGAGGGCTCGTTCGCTGCTGTGTATTTCTGATACGGGTTGACAAAGGGAAGAGTGGTCGACAGCCATATTGCCTTTCCAGCACGGCAGGTCAACCTTCATTATGCGCTCCTCTCTGGCTCTGGGATACTCTACCGCAGCGGCCATAATGCCCTGCATTCAGTCGTTCCAATTTCTCGAAAAAGAGACTCTTCCGACCGAATCACTCTCCGCCAGATGTGTTGAGGCCCTGACGGTCGATATCGAGGCCTGTCCGCAGCAAGTAAGTAGTTTCGCTACGAATTCCTACTTTGAGATTGAGGCCCTTGAGGAGGCATGCACGACAGGATGCGGGTCTGCGCTGGGCAAATTCGTCGCGGGCGCGCAGTCTGCGTGCGGTAACGCTGAGGTCTATAACATATCGGACTTCAACACGGCTCCCATCTCGTTCGTCCCGACGCTGTTGCACTACTACTTCAACAGAACGTGTCTTCAGGATGGGTCGCGGTGGTGCAACAACGTTGCCTATGAGATGTCTGGGGGCAACGCCGCAAGTAGTGCTTCTTTCCGGCTTGTTGATGCCCCTGTTGCGAATATGTCAGCGATTCAGCTATTCAACAACTCCAACATAATCAGTAAGAAAATAGCGGCGACTCCATTTTTTTAGTACGTCGGGAAATGCTGATCGAAATCTGCAAAGGTCGCCAGGAGCAGGAAGTTGACATGTGTGACAACTGTGTCATCAAAGTTTACCAGTTTCAAGCTGGATCGCCAATTAACAATGGCTTTGCTCTGAGAGCTAAATACAGCTCTCTGACTGTGAGCTGCTCCAAAACGTCTTTCCGGCTAGCAAGTTCAACCACCCCATTTCCAGGGTTAGTGCATCTCAATCAACCGTCTCTACCGATTCTCCTGTTGTTCACTTTTTGCCTGGAAGACCAGTAGCTATCCATGATTGTTACGCTAATAAACACCTCCAACAGGCCCGGCGTATCTTCAACGCAGCCACCGTCGACTTCTTGCCCTGGAAAGACTATCGCCATTGAGTCTGGCGACACTTGCCAATCTATCTCAAAAGCCAACAATGTCGCCACGGCGCAGTTACTGGCTGATAATGATCTAGGGGCATTTTGCTCCGATTTTCCAGCCTCTGGAGATCTCTGTATCACCGATACGTGCAAGACATACGTTGTTGGGGCCGACGACACGTGCCTTTCAATCGCGAAAGCCAATGGGCTGAGCCAGGTCCAGTTGTATACCTGTGAGTTGAAGAGTTCTGCTCCGTCTTTCACAACATGGGCTCGAAGTTGTACACACTCGTCAACTTTCCTAACTCGATACCCCGCCGCCAGGGAACCCCATACTCGGGACATTGTGCCACGGCATAGCAAAGTCCATCGGTGACACAATCTGCCTGAGCCCCCCTGGCGACGAAGGCTTCTCAACAACCACGACGTCAGCAACACCACCCGCGAGCGCAACCCCGGCACCTATTCCGACCGACAAAGCATCAGGAACTACAGAAAACTGCGCACAATATCACCTTGTCCAACCCGGAGAGTACTGCAACCTCCTGGTACTCAAGTACAGTATCACGCTTCCGGACTTCCGCTTCCTCAACTCGGCTATCAACGAAAACTGCACCAATCTCTTCGCGTATGAGAGTTACTGCGTCCATCCCGTTGGCCCCATTGACCAATACCCCGACCACCCTGACTACCTGCCCCCAGCGTCGACAATTGCTGTGATTCCCTACGATAGCTTGCCCAAGGCGACGTTCTCTGCGCCGGCTATTACAGGGCTGCCGGCTTCGCTGCCGCTTGCTGAGGGTACCCGCAAGGATTGCTTTTTGTTCGTGAATGGCGACATATTATCAGTTGACATGGACGTGTTTGCGTCTTACCCTTCGGCGTGCGAGGTTGTGGCTACAGGATGGGGTGTTTCTACCGAGCAGCTTGAAAACTGGTGAATCAATCCCCTCGTAGTTGTAGTCGTCTCCATTCCGTTATTTCGAATATCTTCTTCCGCCTCTCCAGTTAGCTTCGCAAATCTAATCTTCATCAGGAATCCGTCGTTGAAAGCCAACTCCACCGAGTGTGCTCCCCAGGCCGACCTGCGATATTGCATGGGCGCTTACGACAGGTCCATGGTCTCCAAGACAGCGAATCCCGTCGATAGCGGATCTTCGTATCCAATCAGAGTGAGTTGACTTACAGTCCATCGTTCATGCGAAAATAGTGTCCCGGATGCTAAAGTTTATCAAAGGAGGGTGCCGTTAAAAGCTGTACGGAGTACGAGGCCGTTGTCGCGCCAATGACTTGCGAAACATTTCTCAGCCGCCACCGGCTCACCATTGCCCAATTCTATGAGTGGAATCCATCGGTCGAAGCTGATTGCACGGGTCTATGGCTTAGTACGTTTTCTTTCTTTCCGCTCGTATAAAATAGTTAGAACTTTTTATGACTGACTGCTTGGCCTTAGACTACCGTTACTGCGTCAGCATCGACTTGGTTCCGACTTGGGACGCGGTGTCTAGCTCTGTCGCCCCCACGCCGACGTCGACCTCAGTTGCAGCCCCGACTTCGACGAATCCGACGCCTCCTGCCCCAACACATGATGGGCAGCCGGTCAATTGCAACAAGTGGCATGTCGTTAAATATAGGAGCTCTATCACTTCCTCGCTCGTGTAGAAATGGGACTAACCTTGGATGCTTTTAACAGCGGGTGATAGTTGCTGGTCTGTCAGCCAGGAAGCTGGAATCACTCTGGAGCAATTTTATGCCTGGTAAGTCTTTTATACAAAATAGCTTCAACCGTTTTGCTCAGTGATTTGTCTAGGAACCCCGCAGTACAAGATGACTGTCAGACGAATTTCTGGATTAGTCAAGCTTATTGCATTGGAGTGTCTTCCTAGGCGTCAAGCTTGTTTATTTTCAACTCGCTTCTAAGTTCTCGGACAGAAGCATTTCGCTGTTCTTATGTTCCCTTTCGATGGGAGCTACATCGCTGTTGAGTCACGGTTAGCTCGTTGATGCCATGATTTTTCAATTCGTGTAACTTAAATCCAAGGTGGTATATCACGCGTAAGGATTTGAAATTCTCATCACAAAACATAATATTACTTGATAGAACATGATTTTGAATTGTCTGAATATAATGGAATAAGTCCAGCAACCCCTTCGGCTCTGAATTTGATTTCCTTGAAAGACATGTTGACTCTAATCGCACTCCCGAAGCATCCACATGCTTTTTCTTTTCTTTTTCGAACAAGTGTCTTCATGATGGAGAAACATATGATGGTAGGGATTGGAAATCGCCGACAAGATCATTGTAAACCGGGGAGCTATTTTCTTTTGCATTCCAAGTCCATTTTCTCGTCACTTAGTATCAAGTTGGAGCTAGCTTTCAGCGACGCGGAATAAGCAGGCCGGCCATGAGTGCCCGATTCACGGATGCTAATGACCTGCCTCTCCAAAACGCCAGAAAGCCACCTTTCCACCCCCCCCCCCCCCCTGTCGCATTTATCTCCCGATCCTCTTGCTGACTAAACGTCACGTGGCCGACGTACATCGCTTGGCTTGCAGCAACTCCTGTTCTCCTGTTCGCCCCATCCCACCCTGCCTGACTTGCTCACAATCGCACCATCAACGGATAACATACCGATTCCCTTCTCCTCCTCAAAAGACACGCATCGATCATGACAACTCGCGGAGGCGGCACTGCCTTCCTAGGCCGCGGCGGCATGGGCCGAGCTGGTCGCATTCGCCGTCTGAAATATCACACGATACCCATAACAGACCACGCAGACCACCCGGCCCTTATTCTTTTCCAGGGAGAGGACTCTCGTTCTTTTTTGCCACCTCTATACAGCTATTTCGTTTACTTCACGAATGACGAGGCATCGCTATCTATGGTCGACACAGACGCCATGGCAAAAATCATTTGGGGCAGGGGGCTGGCCAATTTCCGACTGGAGTTCTACTTCATCCCTGGCGGTTCTCGCGACGACTGCATTACGCACTATCGCCGTGAAAAGGTTGCGCGCGGTGACTACGGCCCGCAAGTTGAAGCAGGTGACGCTCTGCCGTCAGAAAACGAAGAGGAGGACGAAGAAATGATGGAGAGCAGCCCAAGTAGGGAGATACCGCTACCCGGGCTTGTTCCAAGTTATCGCAATAGAGATACGGAAACTCACCATGGTCTTCTCTATATCATTGAGGATGCAACGTGCCCAGCGGAGGGGCAGAAGGCGCGTCGCGTACTGTTTGACGCTATCAGCCAATCTGAGTGGGATGCTGTCCTGAGATCGTATGGTGATGAGCCTGGCGATCAGGTCCAGCCGGTTGCTGAGACTGAGGCGCTCACGCTGGAGGACATCGCCGGGAGGATGGCAATGGATTCACATTTGAATACTGAAAACGTAACAAATGAGCCGTGGCGCAAGGCTGCAGCGCATAATTGGAGGTCGTGGTAGAACAGAAACCATACTATTAAAGCTCCTCTCAAACGATCCCTCGAACTTGCTATAGCTCTGTGTTTTTACTAAGTTAGGGTTAATTGGGAGGGGATGCCTGTGCAGAAGGATCTGGAGGCAAAGGGAGAGGAAGTCCAAGACGAAGAACTCCAAAGGTAGCTCCGGCAGAAACATCACAGTTAATCTTGAGCAGGGTGCTGGTTGATAGGAATGCCATTATTGACAAGTACCGTGAATGCATAAAATATGAAGCAGACCGCTGGAATGGCTAATAGGATATCCAGCAGGAATTGCAGGATGGCGGCGGCAGGGCTCGGCGTCCTGGGAAGCTGTCCGCATTCGTCTTTGATTAGTGTTTTCTCTCCTTGGTCCGGGTCCCTTTTAAATACAGAGTCCGAGGCGTCATCTCCAGGCCGATCTGATGTCCTTGCTGTATGATCCATTGTTCGGATGTAAACATGTGACCGGGAAAGGTCCAGGAACGTTGTTAAGTCGATAGTTCTCCTAAATTTGCTAGGAGCTCGGGTGTGCACAAAGAAGCTACCATGCTGGCCGAACCCCAATACCAGGACTATGACATGGTCCTTTGGTTGGACAGTGTCACCCTTGATGACTGACAAGGCAAGACGAGTCTGCCGGCAATCTCCGATTACGCGTGAAGTAAATGATGGCCGTTTTGTAGGTTTCGAACGTCGCTTCTTCATCTGTTTCCCCATTGTCACGAGCAGCGCCTTATCGTCGTCCTCAGCGGGCTTCGTTCGTTCCTCAGAAGCAGGGGCGGCACGGGTAGCGGCCGCCCGCCGGCCACCTCCAGCAGGCTCGGTGTCTCGCTCGATTGCATCTTCAATGGATTCGTGGTAGATCTGGTTCAATGAAAGATTTGTAGATGGTTGTCGCAACCTTCTTGATAGCAGGTCCTCGTCGCTCGCTGCCACCCTCCCTCGCGATGGTGATGGACGTCGGGTCTGGCTCAAGATCCATCGCGTCGGGGCGTTATCTCAGGACGCCATACGCCTAGAGCAATACAGGTGAAGCCCCGTGCAGCTACATTTATGTTTATGCATGTTAGCACAATTTGTGTCCCACGTGACGTCCTAAGCATTTCACTCTTCACATTTTCGCCCGCTGCTTCGTCCATACTTATCTCCCTCCACTTCTTTCTTGCAAGACATCACTCACTACAGCTACCTCCGACACCCCAAATCCTCACAAATATGGCACCCTACGACTTCATTGCGGAGCAAAACATCCGAGATGATCGATTAGCGGTTGCCCGCAAGATCATTGAAGCACGTGAGGTTATTGTAGCCTTTGTTGATAATCAACTTGGGTGGAAGGGTGCAGGAAAACACGATGGCTTTTTCAAAGGCTCGTTTAACATTAGTTTGGACGTACAACGTGGCGATAGCAACGAGCACGTTCTCATTCGCTTCCCATTCCAGGGAAACATATATAGACCATGGCGAGACGAAAAGGTTCGGAACGAGGTTATAATCATGAATTACCTCCGCCAGCATACCAGCATTCCCATTCCCTGCGTGCGGCATTGGGGTCTCACTGAGGAAAGCCCGCAGCAACTAGGACCATTCATTATTATGGATTTCATCGAAGGCCAGGACCTCAGCGATATTATGCAACAGCCAACTGAAAGCGTCGAAGACGCCATCATACTAGACTCAAACATCGATGATGCAAAGCTCGATTTCATCTACGAGCAAATCGCAAGCTTCATGTTACAGCTTTCGCGACTACAATTTCCGCGCATCGGTTCCATCTCTCAGGATCCTACATCTGGTCAGTGGGAAGTTAGTGGACGACCCCTGACATATGATATGAATGAAGCTGTTACCCTTGGAGGCTATCCCCCAGACCAGCTCGCTGCGACGCCGTTCGATCGTGCTAGAGACTACTTCGATGCGCGAGCGCGGAGCTTTTTGACGCACCTCCAGGTACAGCGCAATATTGCTGGCGATGATGGTAGTCTTGCCTGGAAGCAATTCATCGCGCGCCATTGCTTCTCGAAGTTAATTCCTGCATATGGAGGTATCGTCGATGATACTGGGCCTTTCCGAATCTTTTGCGACGACCTGCGGCCGACAAACATGCTCGTCGATCCCGACACATTACAAATAACAGCTATACTCGACTTTGAATTCACTAACGCCATGCCGGCACAATACGCCGACGACGTGCCCTGGTGGCTGTTACTCCAACAGCCGGCGACTTGGCTCAGCGAGGGCAGATTGGAAGAGTTCTTGGAACTTTTTGAACCGAGGAAAGAACAGTTTATCCGTGCCATGGAGCGAGCTGAGTCCAAAGCTCCGCTTGTAACGGTTGAGAGTCGTCTGTCGGCTCGTATGCGAGATTCCTGGAATACCGGTCGTTTCTGGTTCAACCTTGCCTCACGGAGCAGCTTCGACGTCGACGAAATCTATTGGGAAACGCTACATGAAGATAGTCTAGGCGAGACGTCACTGGATAGAAAGACGGTTGAAGAAAAGGATACATTTATCAGGCTGAAGAAGGACCAGTTTGAAGAATACCGCAGACAAAAGGAGAATGATCCGCGGTTTTGTAAGGATCGTACCTAGACCTGGGAGACATGGGATACTAGAGAGATCTGGACAGGAAATCTTTAGATTACAATTCACTATCGATGCGACACAATACCATAGAACACATATAGATTGGCACCCTGTCGCCCCTTTGGCGAAGATGGATCAGTGCCCCTTCAACATGCGACAATATCTGCGGAATCTGAACAGGAGCACTCCTAATTAGTAATAGAATCGAAGCAATCGGAGCATTATGCTTCACGGATGAAACCTGGCTCAAGGTAGTGGATAGTAGTGTTAGATAAAAAGAAAACACATATAGAGCCACATAGGAACCTGGCAGAAGGCAATAATGCTTATGGGACACGAGTTCGAGAGAATGCGGACGTGACAAACAGGTAAAGCTGCGCTAGGGGTAGCCTGTAAGTATGCAGAACCGCACACGGCCGCAAACATCGATAGAGCCGAAGCAGGAAGACACGCAAGATAGAGTGTGCAAGCAAGGAGGGGACATTAGTTGAGAAAGGCTGCAGCAGAAAGAACCTCCAACAGACAATAGAGCGCTAGGTCGTCCGACGGTCCAACCTTACGGCTTGCAAATCCAATAAATCTCATCAAATCGAGGGAATTACATAGAGAGTCGTAATTCAGTCGCCACCGAAAGTGGGTGCACGATTCGTCGTCTTCGAGAGTTCATTACTGCAGCCGCTTGTGGATTTGCTTGCTGACAGGCAGCGTGGCAAACACAGAGAACCTGTTGCATTGCTGGCAGTATGTATATTCTCAAGCCAACCCCCTTGAGGTCTCTGCATAAATCAATATCTCAGACAGTACAGTTTTGGATCTGCTTTGGCGCTTTCGTTGCATCCACGAACAAGCAGTGTTACCAATGCACGAGAAATCCGCTGGCTCGACAAAACATATCATGTCTGGGCGAAGGCGCTCATAGACTAACAAGCTTTTCATGAAATCAAGAATCAGAGAATACTTTAGCGCTAGGTTTTCCGGGGAGACGGATGCCGGCAGCAATTAATTGCTAGCGGAGAGACGCGCTGGTTGGTTGAAGCTAGGCAAATTTGATCTTATTTGATTCGTATTCTGAGACCTTAATTTACCAAGCCGCGTCCCGAGGTGGTACCATGCAGCCTCTCATCCTTTTTAAATATGTGAACAGCCCACTGATGTGCGGAGTAGAACTGAGGATCTCATTGACCTGTCCCTCCGATGGCCCAGCGAAGAAACTCCTCATACTTGGCTGACGACTTAACTTGGCCTGACGTCTTAGCTTACCGGACTAGCTTGCTGGCATGGACAATACCAATCACACAATCGATGTTCGAGACCGATCACGACTTCTTCTTGGGGCACCCGTTGTCAGAGACTCGAGTCGATGGTGCAACAGACACAACAGAAGATGCGAGGGCATTTCTCCAAAGCTGGCTGTCGTTTATTTCGACACGGGTGATGACGCCAAAGAATATCTTCATATCAAGGCCGAGGTGGCAGCAAAGGTGTGTAACGTTACTATCAGCAGCCTAAGAATTAGGGCAAAATTAGCTAAAGGTTTTGCAGGCTGGTATCGACTATGCCACATTCAAGCTCCTTCCCGACGCCTCGCTAGATGACATAGCTAGCAGAATAGGAGCACTGAACCATGATGGCGACGTTCATGGGATCCTGGTCCAACGACCCATACCGAAACATCTCTGCGAGCAGGTTGTGATGCACATGATTCGAAAGGAGAAGCATATCGAGGAGTACAGACAAGAAAAACTCCACAACATCGCTGTCGACGGAGTAAGACAAGTGCTGGATGCATACCACGAGACATGGATGCTGAAACTCGACATCATCCTCTTGGGCGGAACCAACATCATTACACCAGGTTTCAAAGAGCAAATGAGACATCGCTTTCAACGGGTCGATACAAGAACAAGGATAGAAGATGAAGGCGTTGGAATGGAACGTGAAACCGTTATCATCACGGAAATGAATAAGGGCGGATCACTGAAGCCGAGAATGCTCGGTTCAAAGGTCAAGCTGGTCATCGACCTAGGCTTTGATGTGGACACTAAAATGGGTGATCTGGATCCTGCTGTGCATAAAATAAGTTGCATAACAATAGTCCCTACACCTGGAGGTGTATTGCCTGTTTTGTTATGGCTGATGATGGAACGCACAATTAGAAACTCAAGACTGCTTCAGACAGAGAGATTTTGCCCTCTCGGAAGCATATCTAATTGTACTATTCTATGAAACCTTACAATGGTCGAAGAGATCTTGGTCCTGTCTCTTACTTGGTCCTGTCTCTTAATTTTTAGCCGAGCTTTAATGTTGAACTTCTACGTGAACGGCTCACCTCAGCCAGCCTCTCTACAACTGTTCCAGACATCATCATAGAGTTGAATCTTATCTTACTATAGACAAAGAAGTATACTGCGACATCACCACCAAACAAACCAAGAACTGTGTGTGTTGAGTAACGACCTATCGCGGTAGTAGCGAGCTGTTCTATTATCTATCGCAATAATTTTAGGGGGCTACTAAATGAGGTTAATGCTGTTATTTCAGTCTCTCAGAGAAATGGTTTCATGGCATTTCAGCCTTCTTGGTTGGATAGTATAATAATACTGGCTACCCCGAGTGAAGCTTGGGGATCAGGAAGATCAGGTGGCCAGGATAACTTGACTCCGTCTTAATCCCTGAACTTTGGGATCCAAAATTCAGGACTTGGACGCAATTAGCTCCTGCTTCAGTTCCTCACAGTTACCACTCTATCAGCATCCTGCTCCCGGGTGGAACTGTTTTCGTAGGCGGCGGGGGCATGTGTCCAGCTGCTCAAGGCAGCGAGACCATTTCGACAGCGAGATATTCTCTCCGCCATATCTGTTCACCATAGGCGGAGAATCAGCGCCACAGCCTACAATAGCGAGCGTGTCCATGACGACAGTGAACGTCAGATCATCAATCACGATTGTACTTAATGAAGCACTCGAAAAAGCATCCTTTGCCTTGGTCAGAATAGGAAGTGCTACACACAGCATCAATTCGGGTCAGCGACGAGTTCCGCTGCTCAATATGCAACAGAAGGGCCTTGGAAATTACCAAGTTCAGCTGCCAAATTCTTCAGGGATCTTAACAGCAGGGGCTTAGTATCATAAGCATCTAGTGCAGAGTAAGGAAGTCAGCATAGATAGATATAACTAAGGTTAAACATTCTTCTCTAGCCCCCTAGAACCTAAGAGTAGGGGCTAGAGCCTATTTAGAGAGCCCCTAATAGGTATCTAGTGCCTCTCTACTATTAGAGTTATCTTTTAGACTACCCTAACTAGCCTACTAAGCCTCCTTATAGAGCCTTAATTTCTTATTCTAACTATAACCTTATTCTAGCTTATAATATAATTCCCCCTTTCTAATAGATCTATTCTTAGACCTATTAAGCTAATAATTACCTAGTAGTTACTTATAGGTTATCTAGTAGTAAACCTTAGTCTTAGTCCTCTATAATATCTATAAATCTAGAATTTAATATCCCTTATTCTAGCTATATTAGCTCTTTCTTAGATAGTTAAATAGCTTAGAGAAGTAGTAAGTTAGTAGTAGAGCTCCTATTCTCTACTCTAACTACTCTTATAGCTCTATATCTAACTTCTAAGAAACTATCTTCTTTTTAATAAAGCCTTACTTATTATTAAGTTATAAGTTACCTAGTAGTTATCTATAGTACTATTAATAGGTATCTCTCTAAAAGTAGTGCTTTTTATCTATAAAGTAGTACTAAAACTTATTATTATTAGGCTTTATTTTAGGTACTTTAAATTTGCCCTTTAAAGTAATATATTTCCTTTAAGTTACTTTATTTTTATAGTCTTTATAGTACTATTAAAAATATACTCTCTTTATAAATAAATAGATCCTTTATTATAAGATAGGGGACTACTAGTAGTTATCTATAGGTTATCTAGTATCTAACTTATTATAGTAATATTAAATAATATCTTAACTTTAAGATTATTTCTCTTTTAATTATATAAGTTACTAGCTTTAGTATTAATAGAAGATATATAAATACTAGCTAATTTTCTACTATTAAATCTTTTTTTCTTTTTACTTTTCTAAATTATAATACTAACTTACTACTAACCTCTTATTAGCCTCCTCCTACCCCTCTAATAACTTTATCTTAATTACTATATAATAAATCTATTATATCTAAGAATATTAATAAGAACTAGTAGAAGTTCTCCTCCTCTAATAAGAAAAGTGTTACTCCTACTATACCTACTAGTATTCTCTAAGTATACTCCTATAATTACTACCTTTAAGCCTAATCTATCTAAAAGCTAAGTAATAATATTATTCTATACTATAAGAGTACTAGTATATACCTATTACTTACCTAGTACTTTCCTAGTTAATCTTTTAAGTTTAGTTACTAATTATATTACTTTTAGTAGCCTCTAATAAATACTAGTACTATATATATATAAGTAGTAATAAGCTATATATTAATATAGGTTCTAGCTAGGATTATAGTAATACCTAACTGCTAACTACTTATAGCTTACTTATAGTATAATAGCTACCTCTAGTTATCTTAAGTAGCTTTTTAAAGATACTAATAAAGAGCTCTCTATTTCTAAGTAGTATATCTAGAATAAGGTAGATACCTAGTAGTTACCTAGTAGTTTCCTTACTAACTATTACTTAGAAGGAGCTTAAAGCTACCTAACTAGTAGCTAAGAAAGCCCTCTAGTTAAAAAAGAACTTAGCTAATATATTAGCTAAAAAGTATAAGGCTAAAGAGGCTAAGTAAGATTAGATATAGAGTGAGTACTAGATAGGTATTTTAGAGGATACTACTAGAGCTACTAAGTATCTAGCTAGGACTACTAAGATCTAGAATAAGCTCCTTAAAGAGTATTATAAGAAGCTTACCTAGTATTATACTATTATAGAGACTCTAGCTAAGAGCTAACTTAACTCTACTATTATATAATTATTATATATATAAGAGTTTAATAAGTCCTATAATAAGGTTATAAGTATCTAGTACCCTTCTAATACTATTCTAGTACCTTTCTAGTATTATAAAATTATTTTCTAACTTTATTCTTAGAATTATAATACTTTAGCTGCCCCTTTAAAAAGTGAGGAGGATAATAAGGAGGTTAAGGAAAAGGGTAATAATATTAAAAAGGAGAGCACTAATACCTAGTAGATTAAAAATTCTTAAAAGCACTTCTAGTAGGCTACTAGTTACTTCTAGGTAACTATTATTAGCTTTTAGGTATTTTTCTTATTTTTTCTTACTTTATTAGAAGCCTTTAAGCTGCTCTTAAATTAAGATATCTAGCTAGTATACCCTGCTTCTATATAACTACTACCTACTTAGTGCTTCTCTCTATATTTATAACTATTATAATTCTAAATTTGCTTTATAAGCTTATTATAAATTAGTTATAATATTCTATTATAGCTTCTATAAATTATCTAATTTACTATAACTCTTCTACTTAATAAGATACTAGTAGTTCTATCTAGAACCTCTATAGGTAACTATATAGTTTACTATATAGATATTATTATTATTCTTATTAATTAGGATATCTTATAGAAGTATAGCTAAACTAAAAAAGGGTTTTAACTATATTAGAGTAAAAATATTATAGATTTAATAATTAGTATCTATCTATAATTTATAGGCTCTTTCTCTATTAATTACCTAGTAGACTCTAAATAGGCCTAGATATTTATTAGAAAGTTTCTAAAAAGGTTACCTTTATTTAATATTTTTTATTAAAAGTAGAATAAAGTCTCCTACTATAAAAATAATAGGGGTTCTTTACTAGTTATAGAACTTACTATAAGTCTTATTAGACTTATATAATAGCTCTATTACCTCTAGTTTCTAGGTAAGTAAGTTCTAGATTTTATCTTATATAACTAGTATAGATATAGAAGTAGTTTATAGTTTAATATTATTAGAACCTAGAAGAAGGTAGCCTATAAGTAACTTAGCAGGTAACCTCTAGGTAGCCTTATAATAGGTATTATTATAGATAAATTAAGCTATTAAGAGCTAATCTGCCTAGTTATCTTAGTTAATATTATAAAAAGTATATAAAAAGTGCTTAATATTCTAGTTTTATTACTCTATTTACCTATTAGTTTAGAAATAAAAGGCAGTACTAAGTTTCCTCCTAATAGCTAGCAGGTAGCAAACCTCTATCTAGAATTTGCTTATAAATAGAGATCCTTAGTCTAATATAATAGTTTTTAGAATCTTATAATTAAGAAAGATATTTTATATTAATAGTATTACTAACCTATTAGTAGTAAGTAACTCTTAGATAAGTATATATAAGGTATATTTTATAAATTAATTAATAACTATAAGAATACTATTATAGGGCTTATTTTATTTTATAAGAAATAGAAATAACTTTATAATAAAGTTAATTAATATTTACTTAAAAGATTAGTTAGATATTAGTAGAGGTATAAGATTCCTATATAGTAGGTAGTGCTTTAGTTTTATTTATTAGCAGGTTATATATATCTTAATATATTTCTTAATATTAGGTTTTTAGGAATTCTAAAAGAATAAATTGCAGATTCTTTTAAGGGTCTTAGTAACTTCTAGGTAATCTATAAAGGGTTTATTATAGAATACTTTCAGGATTTCCTTTTAGAGGGGGTAGTTATTAGAAATAAATAAACTAGTACTATAGTATAACAGATCTAAGTTATTCTATAACTATTAGATTTCCTGCTATCTCTACTTCTTATTAATATAAAAGGGGTTTTATTATTATATATTTTAGACTTCTTCCTTAAATAAGGGGGTAAGGCCTTATAGAGAAGTAATTACTAGTTATATTAGTAGTTATCTCTAGGTATATGTTTTCCTAATAGTAGGGGTTAATAAGTCCTTAAATTATTATAAGAAGCTATAGAGAAATAAGTTTTTAGCTTTATCTATCTTAATATTATCTAGGATATAATTAGGTCTTCTTAAAAAGATATTAGCTAGGTTTTAGTAACCTGGCTAGTATTTAATTTCAAAATTAAATATTAATAAGTTCTATAAAAGGTATACTTAGTAGTTATTAAGTGTCTTCTTATTAGCTAGGTAGTAGTAATCTAGATAGTTAGTAATAAACTAAATCTAATACTATAAGTAAAGTAAATAATACTGCTACTTTATAGCTATATTATAGATAGCTACTAGTTTAGCCTCTAGAATACTATATTATAGTTTAGCTCCTTAAAGCTTATATAATATAAAAGTAATAGGCCTCTAAATATTACCTTCTAGTTAGCTTAATATTACTTCTATTATAAAGTCTAATATATCTGTTTTAACTTAGATTTAAAAGATAGAATTAAAATATTATAAAATAGAAGCTTTTATAAATAAAGTTTGCAGTTTATAGAAGGTAACTAGTATCTTATAGGTTATAACTAGCTAACCCTTTATAGTATTTATAAGTTAATAAGTAAGGAGGTTATAGACTTTTAAATAATTCTTAATAAATCTTCTATAAAATCCTATAAAACCTAGAAATTATTAAATCTCTTAGATATTAGTAGGTATTAGCCACTTAGTTATTACCTAGACTCTATCTTATTCTATAATAATACCTTTTAATAATACTATAAACTCTAAGAAATTAATCTCTTTCTTATAAAACTTATATTTTTTTAGATTAGTATAGAGGCTATTTGCTTCTAACTAGGTAAGTATTTGCTTTATAGTATCTATATAAGAATTTATATTATTAGTAAAAATCAGAATATTATCTAAATATATAATATAAATAATATTAATAAGTCCTAAAAGTGCTTTATTAATAAATATCTAGAAGGTTATAGGTATATTAATAAAGCTAAATAGTATAATATAGTATTTATAGTATCTATAATAAGTATAGAAGGCTATCTTCTATTTATCACTCTCTCTAATTCTCACCTAGTAGTAAGTATCCTTAAAGTTAAACTTAGTAAAATATATTACTAATAATAGTTAGTCTAAGATCTTATTAATTAGTAGAAAAGGGGCTTAGTTCTTAATAGTTATCTAGTTAAGTTTCTAATAGTTAATATATAGCTATAATTTTCCCCCTTTCTTAGAAATAAAGAGAATTAGAGCTCCTACTAAGCTTATTAATAAACAGATCTAGCACTTTTAGAAGGCCTTTTTAATATATTCTCTTAATTTCTCTAACTCCTTCTTAGCTAGTAAGTAGATAGATTTAAATAGGAGTTCTATTCTAGGTTCTAGGTTAATAGAGTAGGTTCTAGTAGTATTAAAGTCTAATATAGTTTCTATTAGGTTAATATTAAATATTAAAACAGGCTAAGAACCTTAAGATAAAAAAATAATAAAACCACATACTCCCACACACTTATATAGGAATATTATAATATTATAGCTTTATATCTAGAGGCTCTAGAATAAAGGAAGGAATCTCTCTAAGTATAATAACCTTATTATAGATATAACCTGTTAAGTAAAAAGTAATAAAAGCTTCTAAATAATAAGATAAACTATAATAATACTAACTAATAATACTCCTCTATTCTCCTCTCTGCTCTTAATAAGGTAAAAAGTTCTGCTATACTATGCTAACTAATATATCTATCTAGGCACCCTCTAAACTAGGCTATCTATACTACTCTATCTTAATTATCCTTTATAGTTTTACCTTAATACTCTATAAGAAAGACTATATATTAAAGAAAAATTATATAAATAAAAGCTACTATTTATAAAGGAAAAGGCACTTCTTATACTGCTTAATTGCTCCTTCTAGGTTATTATAAACCTAATTACTTCTTTCTATAATTATATTATCCTAGTCTTCTTTATCTAGGCCTATCTTTTATAAGCTTATAAGCTTTATTCTAATCTAAACCTCGCTTATATTATCCCTATCTATACTAGCTAGGTAGCTATAAAAAGTAGTAACTATAGTTACTCTTAGAGATATTATCTTTAATCTATTACTAGCAGTTAACTTACTCTATAATATAGTTCTTATAGCTATTATAGGTGGGCTAAAGAATATTAGATAAAGCTAGATATAGGGGATATTTCCTAGTAATAATAGTTTAGTGTAATGCTAGAGTGGGAGGGTATAAAGGGGTTATATCTTATCTAGTATTAGACAGTCTAGCTAGTAAAATAAAAGGGTTAGATAGGGTTAAACCTAGATCTATAAGGCTAGAGTTATTATTACTAGGAGATAGTAGAGTGTTATAGGGACTAAAAGCTAGTAAGTCTAGGTTTATAATAGTATAGGAGCTAGTTCTATTAGAGTAATAAGGGGTAGGTTTCCTACTATTAGGCTTACTAATCTAGCCTTTTATATAGTATAAGGTAAAAGTTCTTATAGGAAGCCTTAGTACTTTAAGAAGTAGTAGAAAGGAGAGTGTTCCAGGTACTAGGAGCTATATCTTACTAGTATTACTATATAATTCTGCTATAAGGAGGTTTACCTAGAGTATCTATAAAGGTTTATTACTATAAAGTATAGAGTATTTTATAAACTTAGTAGTAATCTTTAAGATATACTAGGTAATAATTTAGAATTAATTCCTTCTTACTGCCCCTTTTATAGCTACTACTAATACTATACTATTAATAATACTCTTATAAATATAGACTCTAACCTAATCTACTACCTTAAAGCTATATATCTATAAATCCTACTATTAGAGCTGGGATCTAACTATAGTATTCTTTTAAAGGAGAGTATAAATATTAATAGGGGCTCTAAGAAGCTTATAATACTAGAAAAGGTTCTCTATAGCCTCTATAAATAGTTTATTAAAATCTCTACTCTAAATTAGGTTAGTATAGTAAGTAGTTCCCCTTTTCTAGTTTACTACTATTATTACCTAGTAGTTACTACTATACTAAATATAAAAGATAGTAATATCTAACTAGGTAAGTAGGTTATAATAGGTGTTTATAATTAATAATATTAAGATCTAGTGCCTACTAAGAGAGGGTACTACTCTTATTTACTAGGTAACTTATCTTTCTAGGGTCTATATATATTTGCTTAACCTATATATATTAAACTTAGTAAGATAATATATCTCTTCTATCTTAAAATAGGTTTCTATTACTAGTTTCCCTTAAATATTATAGAGATAAGTAAGGTAGTATTAGGTAACTAATAGAGGCTACTTAGCCTATCTTCTAGTTATATTAAACCTATAGTGGAATTAGGTTTATAAAGATAGTATAGTATTCTAACTTAACTTAATATACTAGTTAGGTGCCTTTTTTTCCTCTATTTTATTTTTTAATAGTTCCAGATTACTAGCTAGACTTATAACTAGAGGTTTTAGAGTGCTATAAGGGTTATTAATATAGATAAGTTATCTGGGTTTATTAGCATAGTAAGGGCTATAACCTGGATAAAGGGAAGGCTTATTATTATAAAGGTTAAAGACCCTCTCTCCTATCTATCTATTTTCTTAGTATATAGTAGTAATAATTCTATTCTAGTAAGTATAGTTTTATATAGTATTAACTATAGGGTAATTATTAATAATATCTCTCACCCTAGTATTATAGTTCTTAAGTAGGCTTAGATTTAGGTCTATAAGGAGCTTAATAGGTATATTAATAGGTGTAAAAGCTCTTACTACTTAAATATTAGGTGCAGATATTTTAGAATTAAGGTTAAGTATTTTAAAATATCTAAGATAGAGCTATACTAGAGTTAATCCCTTTATAAATATAGAGTTAGAGACTATAAAGTTCTAAGTATAAATTATTTTTTAAATCTTCTTATTATATAGTAGAGAAATAATCTTTTTAATATACTTAGCTCTATTAGTAGTTCTTAATAGGATTAGAAAGACTATACTATCTGCTTCTAGATCTCTATTATAGAACTTAGAAGTAATTTAATTTATTTATATATTAAAGATCTCTTTAAAGAAAGAACTAGTCTAATACTTAGCTAACCCTAGTTATATATAATAGCAAAGCTACTTAAAACAGAGTATATCTAATATCTATAGCTACTCTTCTTAGAGTTAGAGTATATAAATAACTTTAACTAAGTGCTTAAGGATAGATATTATACTATTAAGAGGCTTATAGATAGCTATTATAAACCTAATTAGTATCTTAAAATATAATTCCACTTTCCTATTATACTAGAAGTTATTATAGAAATAGGAAAAGCCTAAAAGTTAGTTAATAAGTAAGATAGAGTAAAAGACTACTTCTTTATTAGTACTCTTTTTAGCTAGTAATTAGAGAATAAGCATAGTAAGCTAGCTTTTTTATATAGTAGCTCTATTATCTTTAATTCTAGTATTAGTAGAGATATAGTATTATCTAATAAGGCTAATTCTATTAGAGAGGTTATAAGTAAGAAGTTAAAAACTAGTCTCTATATTAGAAGCTAAAGGGGAAGTCTTAGTCTAAATAGTTCCTTATAGATTAAATAAGTTAACTATAACAGCTAGCTCTCCTTTATTCCCTTTAACCTAGCCTAGTTATTAAGATCTAGCAGATTAAGGCTATTAGAGATAAATATAGAGTTAAGCTATAGGGGTGCTAGAGTGAAGCTACTAGAGCTTTTTATATTTAAAGTTCTTATTTAGTTTAAGAGAAAATTAGAAGCAGAAAGAAAGCACCTACCTAGCTAAGTGCTACTTATTAATTCTTATAGCTAGGGTATTTAAGGTTCTTTTAAAGAGAGTAAAGTTAGCAGATATAACTATAGTCTCTAAGAGCTTACTATTCTATTTATCTCACTTCTAAGAAAACTTCTTTAAAATAGTAATAAGAAATACTTCTTTAACCCAGATATTAGTAATCTTAGTAGGGAAACCCTTAGATAAAGATATTATTAAGAATAGAATAAAATAGAGGTAATTATAGACTTAATTAAGGCTTCTAGTAAGGGGAGAAGGTTATATAAGTAATATAGGAGGATAAAGGTTTATAATATTATAAGGAGAAGGTTATATATAGGTAAGTATAGGTTAGAGCAGGAATTTATACTTAAATATCTATAAAGAGGGCTTAGAATATAAATTAAGTTAAGCTATAATACTAAATTAATTATTAATAGGTTAAATCTATTTATATTAAGAGGAATAAAGCAGTTATTTATATATAGGTTAAAGGGAGCAGGCTATTAGTTACTAATTATTAACTACCTAAAATAAAGAAATAGGATAAAAATAGGTAGTAGGAGGAGGCAGTTATAAGAATTAACTCCTTTTCTTATCTAATTAATCTTAACTATAAGGAAGGCTTAACTCTTTAAGTAAATAATTTAGTAGGAGGTAGAGTAACTAGGTTATATAACTAAACCCCCTCTAGCTCTCTCTAGCTTTTTCTTCTTTCTCTATAATATAATAGGAATAGTAATCTCTCTTTTATATCTATAAAGTATAACCTTAAGCCTTTTTTAATACTTATTAGTTATAGCTTCTATTAGAAACCCTAATAATCCTTATATACTAACTTAGCTAAGGAAGTATATCTTTTAGCTTCTTATAAATAAACTAGTCCCTAATAAGAGAGACTATAACTCTCCTCTATATATTAAGCTCTCTATTAACTCCTTTATAGTAAGTAGACTTACTCTTTTAGCTCTTACTTTGCATATTTACTAACCTTCTTATATAGGTTATAGTATCTCTTATATAGTACTCACTTAAGCTTCTAGAGCCTTTCTAGCTATACTAGAAAGTAGACTTCTATATAAAAGTTCTGCCTTTAAATAACTATAAGATTATTATTTATTAGTTCTAGGAAGCTTATACTAGTTCTTACTACTAGAGTATAATAGAGAAGGGACTACTATTCTATAGGTATATCTTTATCACTTTAGCAGTTATAGATACCTTTAAACTTTAACTAGCAAAAATAATTAATCCTAATAGATCTAAGATTAGCTATAGCTTCTATATTTAAGCTAATAGAGGTTATAATATAGTTTTTTATAGTAGTTATAAGTAGTGCACTTACTCTCTCTATAATAAGGCTACTAGAGCTTAGATCTATAAGCTATATTTTAAGTATATAAGTATACCTAGTAATACTTATACTAACTATCTTTACTATAAATAAGATTCTAAGTATTTCTTTAACTCTAAGAGAAACTATAAGACTTTTAGCTATAATATAGGTAATCTAGAGTAATAAAGTAGTAAATTTAAAGGGGTAGTTATCTAGTTCCAGATTAACTAGTAAACTATAGAGAGGTCTAGAGTAACTTATCTGGAATTTAGAACTATAGTAGAGTGCTATAAGACTTAGCTAAAAGAGTATAAGTCTAGGTTACTATTTATTCTTACTAGTTACCCTCTAGCTAATTTAGATATCTCTATTTCTAATAAGAGGAAGCAGGTTAAAATCCTAACTAGGATTTAAAGGAGAAGAGTGGGAAAAAGGAAGAACTAATATAATATTCTATATATATAGCAGTCTTTATAGATCTAAAAATGCAATTTAATAAATAAAATCCTCTTTATTTAGCTTTAAAATACTTTAATATATATACTCTGTGCAAAGTAATATAGGAGAAATCAGGAAAGACTAGGAAAAATTGCACAAAGTCTTAGTAAATCAGGTAAAATTAACTAGCTATAATAATACTTTTCTAATATAGTAGAGCACCTCTAAACGTAGATAGGAGGATTTCTTTATCTCTAGTTTCTTTAGTAATATAACTGCTTATAGCTAGGAAAACTTACTAACCTAACTACCTATATAAGGCTATAGTTATATATAAGAATAAGTAAAGAGTTAATTTAAAAGCAAGAACGTTATTATAAATATAAAATAGATAAATAATTACTATAGGAGTAGAAACTAAAAAAGAGCAGATAGATAATATAAAATAATATAATATTATACAAAGATATACCCCCCTTAAAATACTAAGTATAGAAGTCTAATTTAGGGTAGTAGTATAAAAAATAACTAGCTAGGTATTATAGATATAGCTAAACTATTAAAGTTAAACTATAACTTAAAGACTTTCTAAGTAATAATAAGCTAGAACCTAGCACTTAAAGCAGAAGGCTATCTAGTTAAGGTAAGAGGCTGCAAAGAGGGGTCCCCCAGAATAAGGTATAAAATACCTAAGCAGTAACAGAGAGAGACAGAGCACACTAATTACTAGGAAGATTATAGTATACTCCTAACAGGTCCTATATAGTAGGCCTTACTATAAGTATAGCAGTAACCTTAGTAGTATAATCTCTAATATAACTATAATACTTAGACTTAACACTACTATTACTAGTAAGATTAGAACTATAAGAGTATAAGAGCAGACTTATATAGCAAGCAGGATAATATAGGTATAAGTAGGCTAGCCTCAGTATTATTCTCAAAGTCTATTCTAATATACTAAACTGGGAAATTATAGTTAAGCAATTAAGGCAGAAAGTATAGCAAATCTCCCTAAAAGTATAAGCCTTACCTATTATAAACATAAAAGGGTCTAATCTTCTATAGCAGAGCTAATTCTAGTAGGTTATATAGTATTATCCCCTATCTTAGTATACTAACTATCTCTAACTAGATTAAATAGCTAAAGCTCTATATAAAGTTCCTATATTGCTCTTATCTAGTTAAAAGCCTCCTTTAAAGC
This sequence comes from Colletotrichum neosansevieriae, assembly GCA_036785495.1. Classification (NCBI taxonomy): domain Eukaryota; kingdom Fungi; phylum Ascomycota; class Sordariomycetes; order Glomerellales; family Glomerellaceae; genus Colletotrichum; species Colletotrichum neosansevieriae. Next base: position 30,654 of record JAVHLV010000014.1, read on the forward strand.
CTATAAATATACTACTAAGCATATAATCTGCTATAGAATATTACTATCTAGGCTACTTATTAATAGAGAATTAGTATTATTAGAGTTAGTAAAAGGTTCCTCTACTTCTTCTTTATTACCTTTATTAGAGTAGGAGTAACTATAGGTAGGGTAAATCTTATTAAGTTAGTCTATAAAGTTAAGTTTATACTAGTTAATATCTTCTAGTTTCTAAAAACCTTTTAGAGCCTTAATAAACTTCTTTAGGCAGTTTCCAGTATAAGTTAACCTATAAAGGGGTTCCCCTATAAGGGTCTTAAACTAATATAAAGTATTATTAGAGGCCTTTAAATAGATTTTAAAGAGGCCTTTCTAATAGTAGTTAAGCTTAGTATCTAAAAACTTATCTATATACTATTTAATATTAAATGCTAGGATAAGGTTACCTACTCCTAATTCCTAGCTATATAAGATATAGCGTTTCTAGCAATTAAACCTATCTATAATATACTTATACTAGGCTATAATTATCTTCTATATAGCAGTGCAGTTCTTATTAAGCTATTTAAAAGCTCTTATTTATATAAGAAGCTCCTTTTTAGGTATTATTACCTAGTTCTATACTAGTACTCTCTAGGTTAGTATAAATATCTTAATTAGAGTTATAGCTTTATACTTATAGAGTAAGTAGAAGGAGCTATAGCTAGTTAAGGCTTTAATAGAAGTTCTATTAGCAAATAGTATAGCTTAGAAGGATAGCTAGAAGTTCTTACCTATATTCTTTATCTAAGTAGTAAGAGTATATATAATAGTCTAGTAGCTAACTTTAATAGTACTATTAGTATATAAGTTATAGATAGCAGTAACTTTTTGCTTAAGCCTATACTTATAGTTAAATTTAATAACCACACCCTTATTCTCAGAGCCTCTATTAATAATAAGTATATTATAGAGCCTATAGTAATAAATAATATCTTCCTATATAAACTTAGTAATAAGGTGAGAGTTAGCTTACTATATCTACTAAGTTTCTACCTATCTAGTTAGGAGGCACTAGGCTTTAACTATATTCTATTTACTAACCTTCTATATATCTAATACTATATAAGTAAATAGCAGCCCTAAGGGTGCTAAGAAACAGTAAGAGTTATCTATATACCTAGGCCTATACTTCTAATAATCTTTATAAGTTTAGACTTATTTACTAACTTATTAGTAGAGGCTATACTAGTAATACTGCTCTGCTAACTATTTAATAACTATATTATATCCTCTATACCTACTCTCTTAGTATACTTTTATAATAAGCTTAGTTTAGATTTATAAATTATCTATAACTTATTATAGAGTAGGCTTATATATACTAGGATATATAAATAATAACTTATTCTTTAAAAAGAATTTCCCAGCCTCCTCCTTAAACTTATAGTATAGACTAGACTTAATTCTATCTAGTTATCTTAAGGTACTAAGATAGTAGGCAATTTAGTGTAAATAGTAATTCTAGTATAAAGAGCTATCTAGTATAGTATTAGAGATATCTATAAGCCTTAGAGACTTTTATAGGATATTATTAACTTTAATAGTGAGGATCTTAGTGGGGCAGACTCTATCTCTATCTATCTATACTTTATTAAAGAAAGAGACAGTAATTAGATCTATAAAGAAGATTTACTTATTAATCTAGTTATTAATTTCTCTTTTAGCGTTTTAGTTAAGCTTATCTAATAGTTTGCTAGGTTTATAAGATAATCTATTAGCTATAGTATTCTAGCTTCTAGATAAGTACTTAACTTTAAAGTTAAATATATAAATCTATAAGATTTATTAGATAATAAGGGCTCTAGATAGGTTAGAAGTAGCACTATTAAGCTAAGTAATAAGGGTCTTAGTATCTGTTTCTAGTATAAAGTAGTAACTATAGAGATAAAAGCAAACTTATTTAAGAGCCTTAAATATGCCTCTTAACTTCTTCTTTCTAGTATTATAGTTTAGCTCTATACTAGCCTATAAGCTACTCTTATATCTAGAAACTATATACTTACTATTAATATATTAACTGAGAATAGTGCTCTAACTAAGGCTACTAGTATTAACTATAAGGTAGATTTCACCTATATTAGTGCTATAGTTAAGCCTAATAAGGATAGGAGCAGAGGTAAGTTAGTCCTTAAAAGTATTTATAGCTAATTACTAAAGCTAGTTCTATTTAAATAGAGTATCCTTTTTTAAAAGCGCTATAAGTAGCCTAGCTATAGCTAAAAATTCCTAAACCTAAACCTAATAGAATATTATAACTCTAAGAAAGGATCTAAGATTAGTAAGGTTATTATAGACCCCCTATTTTCTAATTTTAATAATCTTTAATTTCTCTAGCCTTTAGCTATTAGTACTATAAATATATCCTATAATAGTAACAGATTGCTAGGCCTACTATAATTTCTTAATAGTAATAGTATAGCTAGCTAACTTAATATTAATAAGAACCTTATTAATATTCTAAATATACTCTAGGATATATCTATATAGTCTAGGATAACTAGAGACTTCTTTATTATTATACTTTAAAATAGAGCTCTTAATAGCTATATTATTAGAAAAAGCTTTATAGCAGATTAGGATCAGGTTATATAGGATTTATATTATAACCCTTATAAACTAGGCTATAAAGTTAGTAGCTCTTTAAGGCAGGGTATATATCTAAAGGAGGCTAATTAGTATTATAAAGGTTATAATATTATAGCTATATAGATCTAATAGGACTTAGTTATATCTAGAGAAGAAATCTAATAGTAAGAGAAGCTAGTATATTATAAAGTCTTTTAAAAACTTATTACTAGATAAAAGCAAAGCTATATTATATAGGGTAATAGTATTAATTTTAGTTATAGAGTTAATAAGATATATCTTTTTATTCTTCTTTCTAACTAGAAAGAAGGGGTTCTAGTAGGCTATATAGCTTTGTTTAAGGATACTCTTCTTTAGCCTATCTTTTAGGATTATTATTATATTGCTCTCTAAAACCTTTAAGATTAGTATACTTCTTACTTATTAGGCCTTATAAGGAATAACTTTGATTATTTATAGAGGAGCTATAAATAGATAAACAGATCTATAATACTTAAAACTCTATATAAGGGCCTTCTCTCTATTACTTAAAACTTTAGAGAGGAGCTTCTTTTCTTTTAGGTTAAAGTGGTCTACTATTACTAGAATCTTATTAAGTTATTCTACTATAAGTTACTCCTCCTTAAAAATAGTTAAAAACTTTAGTTAGATAAGGTTTATAAAGGTGCTTTCTAATACTAGTTTAAGGTTTTCTTTTACTTTTATCTAGGCTTTTAACTTCTACTCTAGGTCTTCTTTAAGTACTAAGCTATTAGAAGATAAGTTATTAACTAGCTAGACTTTCTTATCTTTTATCTTATATATTATATTAACCTCTCTATATATAAAGGATAGAGTGTTATTATAGATATAATTAGCTCTTAGTTTATTTTAGATTCTTATTAGAACCTTTTCTAGGAGGTTTTCTCTCTAGTAAGACTAATAGTATACCTAGATATTAGCTATATTAAATCTAATCTCCTATTCTAAGTTAAATAGATTTATAAAGAGTAAGAAGTATATTCTAGTAGAAAGGAGAAGTTACTAAAGCTTTTTATTAGTTATAAACTTTAGTAGGTTAGTCTTATATACTACTTGCTCCTTATAATACTTCTAGATAATAGAGTTAAATCTCTTAACTATATAGCTAAGAGCTCTGGTATGCTTAGATTCTCTTATATTAAGGATACTAATAGTAGTCTTCTAGTCTTTAAAAAGGGTAGCCTTACTATATATAAGGAGGTGCTTAGCTATTTTAAATAATATAAGCTTAGTACTATTATATAACTTAGTAGAGATTAGCTCTTTCTTTTACTAATAGATTAGCTAGTCTTTATCTCTATCTTATTTCTAGAAAAAGAGAGGTTTGCTTAGAATATTAGTTAGAAGTACTAGAACCTCCTTTATCTTATAGCTAGATATATAGTTAGGATCTATATAGTTAGCTTTCTTTCTCTTTTTCTAGTAGTAATACTTATAGAACTCCTTTAAAAAGGGTTTATAATAGTTAAGGTGCTACTTATCTTTATAGGATTAGTACCTAGAGGTATACTCTTATAATTCTAAAATAGCCTGGATAATTACTTCTATTCTTAGTATAATAGCCTGTTTAAGGGAGATTTTAAGTACTATATAGAAGATATTACTATCCTTATTAAATATTACTAGAACCTCCTTATTCTCCTCTAATTTCTCTTAGACTAGAAAGTTAAAATCTTCTAGCAAATTAGCTCCCACTACTAGTATTACCTCCTCTAATATATATAGACTAGGCTAGCCTTCTAGGTTATAAGGCTATAGCTATAAACTTTTACTTAGTTATCTGTTAATTTCTATAATTACTAAGCTAGCTACTATATTAGAATTAGCAGTAATAGCCTCTATTTTCCCTCCTCTATAGAAATTAAATAGGCTTACTAAGTGTGAGAGAAGCTAGCAGGGTTAGAGAGAACTATAATAAAGTAACTAGTAAAATCTAAAGTATAAAATATTAAAGAAGTATAGATCTTCTAATTACTAGCCTAAAAGATACTAATTATCTAAGTTAGTAAGTATTCTAGTATTATCCTAGTATATATAATAAATAGAGCTTTAAGAATTATATTCTTAGATATCTTACTATATAGGCTAATAAAGAAGAGTATATTAGATATATAATAGCTGCTAATATAGATATTCTTAACTATAATACCCTTAAAAGTTACTATAGCTTAAATATCTATAAAGTCTCAGACTCTAAGATATATAGGAATAACACTCTTCTATATACTATTATAGCTAATATACTTCTTAGAGATAATATTAATAGTAGTACTAGTATTAATAATCCTATATTACTCTAAGTATATAGACTAGCTAATTCTTATAGTAATCTAGAAGTATAGTATAATAAAGTCTTATATAGTAAGAATTCTATACTAGCAGGTAACTATAGTATAATATAGGTGCTCTGTTAAATTATTAAGAGAAGTAACTAATATATTAAGGTTCTCTTTAAATTAAGTACTAGGCAGAATAATATCTATTATATTAATACCTGCTATACTATAGAGAGGTAGTTAACTAAAGATAGAAAGTGTTAGGCTGCTTATAAAGGCTTAGAAACTACAGATTATATCTATAAAGAGAGAAAAGATACTAGTAAAAGGAAAGGGGGTTAGGTGGAATACTAGGTAAAAGAGGATTATATCTAAACCCTATACTTAGTCTAGTATAGCAGCTTTATAAAGCATCTAAACTGCTATAGTTTCCTCCTTATAAACTTAAACCTAAATATAGGCTTTAATAGCACTAACCTCTACTTATAAGAGTGCTTTATACTAGGATATAAGGGTTAGGTCTGCTTATATATTATTCTAATACCTGATTTCTTATATAAGCTAGCTGCTTAATCTAGGGGCTTTTATAATATAGCTAAGTAGGTCTCTCCCTATAAGCATAAATATATCTAGCTATTAATTACTATTCTGCTAGAGATAGTTCTAGATAACTAGCTTTATATACTTATAAACTATATTATTATAGTTATACTAAATCTAATAAAAAAAGAATTTAGAAATAGTAACCTTTCTATCTACTTACTTAGCTTATAGGTCTTTAGCAAGAATTTAGCTCTCTAATATTATAATAAAAGATTTAAGTTAAGAGGTCTTAGTGGCTTCTAAGAGGCTATTATTAACTAGGATATTCTTATTCTTATCTATAACTTCCTTAATATAAGGCTCTAAAGGTAGAGTGGGAAAATAAGCTATATTTAGATTTATAATATAGACTCTCTTTTTAAGTCTAGTAGCAGAATAAGGTGTTATATAGTAGTTCTAAGTTTATAATCTAGTTATAGTATTAATACTAGTATTTATAGAGAGGATAATAGCTAGGATACTAGGAGCTAGTATATAGATATTAAGGATATTATAAGTAGTATCTAAGGTTACTATGCTAATAGGAGGGGTCTTTATAGCTAAAGCAGGGATTAGAAGCCTTAGAGTTCCCTGTATAGTATACTAGGCATACTTATTAGACTGCTTATAGCTCTTAAGCTAGGACTTAACTTTCTAAAAGCTTAGAAAGTGTCTATAAAGGGTAAGAATACTAGCTTCTAGCTGCTTAGTCTTATCTATACTAGCTATAAGAATTAGAAAAAAAACAATTATTAGATTATACTAGCCTTATTAGCAGCCTTTATTAATCTCTTTATTAGAAACCTAGATATAGAGGAAACCTTATAAAGCACTAATCTACTAGCAGCTTCTATAAAATAAGCATAGCTTTATATTAGAGAAGGCTCTAGCAGCTTTATAATCCCTAGTAAGATATTCTTCTTTACTATAAATATAGCAGGTATTAGAGTTAATAATCTCTATAAACCTTAGAGGTCTTAGCTAGTAGTAAGATTTAAGGCTTATAGAGCCTAAGTAACTGCCTCCTCTCAGATTAAAGAGCATATAGCTACGTCTACTATATATAGAGCTGCAGTTATAAGAGTTACTACTATAATAGTTATACTATAAGGGCTCCTATATAGACTAGATATTAGATATATTAGTAGTATATATACTAACTTTATTAATAGCATAATTATATTAAGGGGTATTAGAGTAGTATCTAGTTCTAATCTGCTTAATCTCTATATCTTTAAGATAGGCAGTAAGATTATCCACTTAGACCTTCTAGTTAGAGATACTAGTTATCTTATCCTTTAACTTAGTCTTTATAGATAATACTCTTAATTACTTATACTTAAATATAGTAACTAGTATACTAGCTAGAATATTCTCTCTAATACCTTATAGTTATATATATACCTATTAAGACTAAACCTATCTAGTAATTATAACCTCTATCTAGATCTAAGAGACTAGAAAGAAACTCTAGTAGTTCTTATAGAGGATCTTTAAAATATACCTTATAGTTTACTTAGAAAAATAGTAGAAGATAATATAGTTAATCTCTATATTAGATAGTATAGAAAGTCTCCTTTTAGCTGCTCTATCTTAAAGATTACTAACCTTAGTAAGGAATTTAGAGATATACCTAGGATTACTAATCTCTAGGCTAGAAATAAGGCTTTAAAGCTCCTTATTAGAGTCTAGATAAGTGTTTAGGTCTATAATATTATATATCTTATAGAGATTATTCTTAAAAGAGAGCTAATTATTATACTAAGTGGAAATACTTTTAAAGGTTTGCTAATAGGCCTTAATATAGTGCTAGCTAACTAGGGTAATTATCTTCTCCTTATTCTATTTATAGAGCTTAGTATAGAATAGGTAATCTTTAAGGAAGTTAGAAATATTATTACTAGTAAACTTAGAGGCCTCTAAGCTATAAGAGATAATTAGAGTAGTAGTATACTGCTTCTATATAGCTTTAGCTAATTCCTTAATTACCTCTATAATACTAATAGTGAGAGGAGAGGCTAAGTTTCTTATAGAAGGCATAGTAGTAGCCTTTATAGATATAACCTTATCTAGCTACTAGCCTAGGCCTGCTCTCTGAGATCTAAGAGGAGCTATATCTCTATAGTTCTTATACTTATTATAGATATCCTTACTAGTATAGATCTAGTAACTAATCTTAGCACTTTAGAACTATAAAGGCAAAGACTTTTTAGACCTATTATTATCTATAATAGTAGAGTAAAGAGCTTATTTCTAAATACTCTTAAATATAGCTCTCTTAAAGAGTTTTATACTTAGAGTATAGTTCTTAGAGCTAGAAGAGTTTAAAGCAGATATACTAACTTTAAGGGCTCTTCTAGATTTCTTAGAGTATTACTTAGATATAGTATAGGAAGTAGTTAATATAATTTATTATAATTTAATATTAGTATTAATATTAAAGTTTATTAATATTTAAATTATCTAATAATAAAAGAGAAGAGTTATATAGCAATTTAATCTATAATAATTAAGTAGATAGAGAGAAAGAGAGCTTTAACTTCCTTCTCTTTCTAGATAGTAGTTATAAATTATAGGCTAGAGGTAGTTATAGCCTCTATTCCTCCTATAAGTATATAGGCTCTCCTTCTTAATATAGCTAGGAGTAGTTATAGCCTCTATCCTATCTATAAGTTTATAAACTCTCTTCTATTCTTTCTTATAAGTAATATAATACTATAATTTCCTTAGTTCTATAGATATTAACTATATAGTAACTAAGATAGGGCTTAAATCCTCTTAGTTAAGCTTATTAGTCTAACTAGTATTATTAATTTATTACTTTATTACTAATTATTAGATTCTAGGTTATAGAAAGCAGATACTAGCTCTACTTTTATAAGAACTAAGGAGAAAAGAGAAAACTTTTTAATCTAGCAAAGTCTAAAGCTATTATAGCTAGATTTTCAGGGTCTTAAGTATTCCCGTCTAAAAACTCTAACTATATAGCTATTATATCTAGTATCTTCTTAGATTAGGTCTGCAAAGAGACTTCTAAATATTATTTTATAAAGTCTATTATTATAGCTGCTAAGTTTATAAAGTTAATATTCTATTAAGTGGCTAGGATAATATATTATAGTTCTATATTAAATATAAGCCTATTTATATAGCATAGAAGTATACCCCTTTTTAAGCACTATAGAGGAAGTTTTAAGAGAGAAGAATCTACCTCTAGGCACTATTAAAACAGGCTGAGAACTTTAAGATAAAAAAATAATAAAACCACATACTCCCACACACTTATATAGGAATATTATAATATTACAGCTTTATATTTAGAGGCCCTAAAATAAAGGAAAGGATCTCTCTGAGTATAATAATCTTATTATAGATATAACCTATTAAGTAAAAAGTAATAAAAGCTTCTAAATAATAAGATAAACTATGATAATGCTAACTAATAATGCTCCTCTATCCTCCTCTCTGCCCTTAATAAGGTGAAAAGTCCTGCTATACTGTGCTGACTAATATACCTATCTGGGCACCCTCTAAACTGGGCTGTCTGCACTGCCCTGTCTTAATATCTTTATAAAATTATAGTATTCTAGGGAGATCTTATTTCTTAGATCTTTAGGAGTAGCTTCTAATTAATCTTTACTAGTTATTTCTAGTTAGATATTAGATAGGTCTGTTTCTAATATCTTTTAGGGTATTATAATAAGTATTACTTTTACTTTATTTTATATCTACCTTAATTCCTTTACTATAGTAATAAGGTAAATACTTTTCTTAGTTAGAAAAAAGGTCTAGCCTAACTCCCCCTAATTAAGGTTAGGTTTCTCTATAAGGTACTAGAATAGTTCCAGAATAGTATTATAGCTATCTCTCTTACTAACTCTAAAATTATATAATATTATTTATTATATACCTATTATATTACTTATATAGGTTACTAATTTATATATATTATAATTAGAACCTTTTAAATCTTATATTTCCTTAAGAGGTAATAGCTTAGTAAGTTCTAATTAGATTATAGATATTAGTTTCTAATTAATAATATTCTTATTAGCTTTATTATTAATAAGTATAGTTTCTATCTTCTAGCTACTTATAATCTAAACCTATATAATTACCTTAATATAAGATAGCTATACTATATCCTATTAGATTATATAGGTAGTTACCTAGTTATTATCTAGTAGTTATTTACTTAGATAAGATCTTCCTTTATATTAGAAGTAGCTATATTTCTTATAATATAGGTATTTTAGTAAGATATATCCTTTCTTACTATAGCTATAATAAATAGTTTCTTTTCTAGAATCTTAGAGGATATTCTTAGATTATTCTAGGTAGCCTCTAGTTAGGTTTTAGTTAGATTTACTTTAGTTCCCTTAGATAGTATTATTTAAATTCCTAGTATAGTAATTCTAAGTTATATTCTAGGCTTTCTATTACTATATTCTAGAGTTAGATATCTAGTTTCTTACTAGTATCTTATAGAATTAGAGGTTAATTATAAGCTTAGTATTTCTTATTTTAGTATTAAGATTAAGTTAAGAGAATAGTAATCTATTTACTATTATATAATACTAAAGTTTTAGGTCTAGTTATACTACTATATTAGCTACTTAGATCTCTTCTAGTTATTAGTATAAGCCCTCTATTTTAATTCCCTTATAATAGTTAATAAAGCTTTAATAAGACTATTCTAGGTACTAGTAGGCTTATTTAAGCTAGGTTTATATACTAAAAGTTTAAGATTTCTTATTAGTAATACTATAAGCTAGCTAGTTTTTTATAGCTACCTATATAATATCTTTTATCTTATTTTTATATTTTATTAAGAAGTATAAAGTCTATTATTTAGCTACTAAGCTCTCTAAGTATCTAGTAGTATATAGCACCTATTTTATATTAGTAGTAATTTTATCTATAAAGAAGTATATATTAAGGTTAAATATAAACTAATTATAATTAGTCTAAGTATCTCTCTTATATTTAAGGGTAGAAAGATACTTTTTCTAAAGCTTTAATTAGTACTTTTTTAATTTAAAGCTACTAATAACTATTTAGTAGGTAGTAGTAAGGTCTATTAGAACTAAGAGTTAGCTAGCTCTTAAAGCCTCTAAGTATTCTTATTTATATTTTAATTAGGTCTTTTTTTCCTTCTCCTTAATAAGTTAATCTAGTTTAGCCTCTATTAGCTAGTTAACTAGTAGGTTACTAGTATCCTGCTTATTATTCTACTTAGAAGGTGTTTTATCCTATAGTATCTTATTCTAGATTTAACTATTTAGAAGGTTTTATCCTATAAGAGAGCCTCTAAGTAGTAGGTTTAACTCTTTAAGAAACCTTTAGGTAGGTATTATTATTATATATTATACTACTTTAATAGTTTATACTCCTATTAATATAAGTAGAGAGAAGAATATATTATAAGTATCTAGTATAGAGTAAGAAAGTTAGTATAAATAGATATAACTAAGGTTAAATATTCTTCTCTAGCCTCCTAGAATCTAAGAGTAGGGGCTAGAGCCTATTTAGAGAGCCCCTAGTAGATATCTAGTATCTCTCTACTATTAGAGTTATCTTTTAGACTACCCTAACTAGCCTGCTAAGCCTCCTTATAGAGCCTTAATTCCTTGTTCTAACTGCAACCTTATCCTGGCTCGTGACACTTAGTATCCTTTTGCCTTGTTAAAAGAGGGCGTGCTAAGCATAGCGAGAACAGTATGCATTTCAGCTTGAAAAAGGCGTATTATATTGATTAATTTTATTTGAATTAGAAGATAACCGTTTGATAATGTTAAAATTCACAGTTATACTGTGGGCTGAGTCTGGCGTTTCTACTAAGAGATAACTCCAGCTATGCTGCCAATTCGCTTAGCCCTTAGATAGCGACCTAAGTATTCAGCAATGCTGCAAAAGCGTTCCATTTAATAGAGAACTACTGTATGCAGCCTTCTTGTTAATTATCTTTCGCCAGGTTGTCTCATCTACCAAGCAGTTTGCAGTTGCGTCCCGGTTTGATACTTTGATTGGATGTAATTAAAATCTAAGCCTTAGAAAAGAAAGTGCACGCCGTAGATAACATCCACAGTTCTTCAACATTTTCATCTCCAGTTTCCCTAGCATTCTATGATTGCACGTTGTGTTATGCGCCTCCTCGAGTCGCCTACCAAGTCGCACAGATCAGTACAGTTCAAGCATGTCTTGCCATATATATCACCGTAGCAATTCGTCCAGCAACACAATGCATGCGTTTTTGGCGCCATGGTGATATCTTGCCACAGCATCACGGGCGGGGACGAACGGCCCAGATTTGCAATTAGTAATTATTCTCTACTGGCTAATTACAATTCATCCTCATAGTCCATCCTCACGTCATGAGCTCATCCTCTCTGCAGTGTCATCCAGAAAGGTGCAACCACAAGACCATGGCCTGCTTCATATTCATGTGATATTCACATGAGGTAGAAGTCTGCGCTTACTGGTACTGAGAGCGGTAGGTGTCCCAGTAGGAGTGGATGCGAGTCTCCTGGCCAGTGGTGAAGTGGGTGAAGCAGTCACTAGATTTTCAAGTAAGCAAAGGGAATTCCAATGGCGCAACAGATTACTTACTCGTCGGAGTAGTCCATGTAGTTGGTGACAGGGTCAGTTCCGGCAAGGGAAGGGCAAGTGTCACGGCCGATCTCGCAGTTGTAGGCCTCCTCGGACTCGAAGGGGGTGTCAGAGACGTAGTCACCGTTACCACCGCACTGGTAACCCTGGAAGGTGTGGTACACTAAGAGCATGCAAGTCAGCACCGCGATCTGAATTCATTATGGGGAGCTCCAAGTCACTTACATCCAAGCCAGTGACCAATCTCGTGGGTAGCGGTGTGGCCGAGGTTGTACTGAGCTAAGCTACCTCCAGGGACAGCAGAAGAGAGGATGACGACACCATCGTAGTAGAAGTCAGTAGAGCCGGTGGTGACGGTCTGGGGAAAGTAGGCGTATCCGAGGTAGGGGGTGCCGGGAACGAAGTAGACGTTCAGGTCGGCGTAGGTGCCCTTGCGGAGCGAACGCTTCATGGTCAACTCGGCGTTGTCAGAAGCCCATTGGGAGTTAACGGTCCAGTCAGCACCGGCCTGAGCAAACTGAACGTCGTGGGGCGCGAAGGCCTCGTTGAGGACGTCCAACTGCTTGTCGAGGGTGGCCTGGGTAAGGTACCCACCGCTAACAGATCGGGAAGAGGCGACAACGTGCCAGTAGATGTTAACGTTGATGGGAGCCAGGCGGGTGGCGTTAGCCTCGACACGAGCGTTCTCTTCCTTGAGCTGGAAGCGCTCGGCAACCTCGATCTGCTCCTGAGAGGGAGAGGGAGTGCCGCAAGAGCGCTGGGCCAGGGCGCCAGAGGCAGCCGCGAGGGCGGAGAAAACGAGAGTCTTGAACTGCATCTTGGAAGGAAGACCGGGGACCCGATTGGAGATAATGTGACCGAGAGGACTGGGATGAGAGTGAGGATGCAAAGACACCTTGATGGCCGATGTTGAGACGGTTTATATAAGTGCCAAATGCCACCATCACCAACCTCACATGTCCAGACCTAAAAGGCCGTATCACAACACCCAAGACAAGTCAACTTTCAACCTTCCTTAAACGGACCAGGCCGAAGGTTTAGTACATTGCAGCGGATAGCTTTGTGGTATGCGGACTGGATCAATCGCCGCGGTCTCTTCGCCGGGTGCAATTGCTGGTGGCTCAAGTCTCCATTGCAAGGGAATTGATTCATGGTTGACTTCACTGCACCTGCTCAGTTTGTAAGGTCGCACGAACCTCAATTGACGACAGCAGCCCAAAGCTTGACGTGATAAGCCGGTTGGCCGGCATATCTTAAGTTGCCAAGAGAAAACGCGGCTTTCAGCAATGATTCAGGAAATGCCAAGACGGTGGCAGTGGCCAAGAAAGGGTCAGCTTCCACGCCCTGGTTCATATCTCGTGCTACCATCTGATTGAACAAGCGAGACCTGGTTATCGAGTTGCCTTTTGCGCCAATTCGTGCCCATTAATTGGCCAGCAAGACGCACAGCTGAGCTCGAGCTCACTTGCGCTCATTACCGTTTCCACTCCAAGTCTTGGCCAATATCTTGGCTATTGAAGTTGACCGCGGCTTTTTGGAAGCGGATTGGACAAATCAAGCTTATATTTATGAGTGCCGGGCATAGCCGGTCACCGAGATGCTACCTTCCTGAAATGGACCTTCGTCCCACTCATCTCACGACCAGTGACCAACCACTCCGCGTCGTGGAGTCCGCGAGGCCTCGATCCCCTGCCCTCCGACGGAGTCCGACCCCGCGCCGGTCCCGCACACATCCCGGCGCTTGCAAAAAGTTCGCACATTGCATTGCTTCTCATCGCCGTCGCTAACTCCCAGTCTCCCTTTGATTCCCCACATCTTCGGGAAAAGATCTCTATCTACCGCCTTCCGCTGCCGCCTCCTGCACCGGAATTCTTATCTATGGGGGTGGTACAGTCGCTCGCCTCCTGTTTGTCCCAAAGAGCCAAATACCTCAACATCACGAAATGCTTTCGGCCTTCTCATGCTCATTTTTACTGATGTGACGGAGGGCTTTTCTATGATGCGGAAGGCTCCGGCCCGCTTGGTAACGAGAAATTGCGGCCACTATGATTTTTCCCATATCTGTTCGATGTTCAGCGGAGTGGACTTCGCAGTGCTCAACACAATTTTGCATATTATTGTTGTGTCTGTCCTCGACTCTTCGTTGCTCGGTATGGTCCTGTAAGTCTAATGAATACGCAGCGTGATGGACCCAGCCAACATCCTGTCTCGGACTGTGAGTCTCTGTTTCACGTCAGCCGGTGAATGCTGCATGCTATTTCCGGTAGAGATTTTCATCCCTAGAATCGGTCATATGCTCCGTGTCGCTGGGACTGAGCCGCAGCAGTGATCACGATCTTGGCACCAGCGATCCCAAGCCGATCGATCAGCTCGTGCTAAGTTGTCTGATGGGCAAGTGGCCGTCCATCCAATGTCACCCAGAGCCAAGCTATCTAATGAAGCAGTCTCCAGCGATCACGACATCAGATGCAATTTGAAGCCTGGACAGAGGATAGGTAAACGCCAGCCGAAAGCGACTTTTCATCCCTTGAGCAGGACAAGAATGGGTCTCGCGCGTTGTTCACGTTGAGAAATGCAAAACTCCCTGTCGTGACTCAGTTCTCATACGGCGTACTTCCTCGCCGACCCGTTGATATTTGAGAACTCTAGTCTCTGGCTTCTGAAATAAATGTTGCAGAACAAAAGCTCAAACATTATGTAGATAACATATTTGATTTGCTGGGACTTCTTTCCACTACTTAGAAATTATTATTCCGGGCTTTCCGACTCCGACTCGTCCTATCCTTAGCATACCCGATACTCTGCGATCCCCCGGGAAACATTGGCGTCCACTCAGCTCCTTACGTGAAAGGATTCAGCATCAACACCCTTTTTCAGCATCTAGATAGATTTGCCCATCGCCCAGGGCAATCAAAAGCACCAGAGTAGTAGACAAAGTCATCTCGTCTATGACAGAGTCAATCTAACAAATTCTTAATGCAGGATGAATGCATAATGTTGTCAATCGATGCAACGACTACTTGTTATTGCTCCTCGCATTTTTCGAGATAGCTCGCGCAGACTCCTTGTCACATCCAAGGGGCCGCATTCCACTAAGCCCCAGAATTAAGCCAGGTGGTGCAGCCCTTCATTTCATTCTCTATGCGCCTGCCTTGAGAAGGGATAACATGGAATGCCGGAAAAAAGGGCATCCAGTGCCGCGGCCCAAGCTTTGAACTCCTTGGAAACATTGGCCTCGATATAAAGCCTTGAGAATAAAGTACCAACAAACGTGGCTTGACGCCTTCTCCTCATTCGAAAATCACGCGTTTCCTGTCAAGATGCTCTTTGGGGCGACTTTTCCCCGATGGATTCCCCTGGTTTTCTTGGCCGCCATCTGGCTTGTTTTTATGTCAGGGAATGCTAAGTATTTCCATCAACCGCCCTCGTCCACACAGCATGTCGCTGCCATGGATATATCAGAACACCAAGATTTGTTGTCGAAACAATCTAAGCTTGAAGCTCCGATACCATCGGCAATCGCCTCGCCAGAAAGATCCCCACCAACGCCGGTCTTATTTTCGTCCGCTTCACAGGAAACCACGGCCGAGCTTGCAAAGAAGCCCAACCGAGACTTGGTTATCTTCTCATACTCTGAGTCCGACGATGCGCGACAAAATCTCAGGTACTTCGTTCGCCATGGGCTACATAATGCTGCGGACTTCATTTTCGTAATCGCTGGCGAAACCAACGTCACAGACGACATTCCAATGAGTGACAATATCGCCATCATGAATGGGGCCAACTCATGTTCCGACTTGGGCAGCGTAGGCGAGGTTCTCAGAAAGGAAGGGATCTGGACCCATTACGACCGCTTTATATTGCTCAACGCCAGTCTTAGAGGTCCATTATTACCATACTGGAGCGAAGGCTGTTGGTCTGATTTAGTCTTGGCCAAGATCACAGACAAAGTGAAGGTACGTCTTGATTTCCTCTCGAATTGCCATCGCAACTCGTGGTGCCCTCTACTCTTGCTCTACGTTATTGTTCTTGGCTATCCTGAACCCCTTAAGTTTGCTACTGCTGAGTACTGAATCTTGCCCCTCATAGCTCGTTGGAACCACGGCCAAATGCTGGCCACAGTTTCACATTCCGTCAACGATGTGGGCGACAGATAGAATCGGAATGCAACACCTTCTTGATTCGGCTTCAGGTCGCTCGCATTCTATCTTCGGTGGGCTTGACGATCTCGTCGGGCTGAGTGGTTGCTATGACAGTTTACACAAGGCAGCCCACGCAGAAATCGGCGCTGTCGGTATGATCACATCAGCAGGATTTGATGTAGACGTCCTCGTGGTCCCCTTTCACGGAGACCTGAAGCCGGAAACTTACTGCGAGGAGGCAGCCCCTGTTGTCGTTGACCCGCTTCGAGAAAGCGAGTTTTTCGGCTTCAGCATTCATCCCTACGAAACCATGTTCTTGAGAACAATCAGCGACGTCAACTCTGTGTTGGTGGATCATCTGTCTTCCTGGACTGGTGGTCGTGAGTACTTTAGTAATAAAAGATGCAGGCCAGTGTGACAAAGATTGTTCGAGGCATTGGATTCTCGCCTTTTGAGATACATCGGGCATGTTTACTGCACATAGAATTCTCGGCTACCGTATAGGAGCTACATTATTATTATAGCTAGATCTTGAAGTATCTGGGTTACAAATTGCGTCGATGTGTTAGTTTTCATCTGTATCCTCCGTGCTTCTTACGGTACTTCATTCTTTTAGATGCGGAAGTCCCTTGCCTTCACGGTGGTTTTTGCGTGGCAGGACCAGAATTCCAGCTTTGAGCGCTCAGTTTGATGTATTTTAGCTACACAAAGTCAATTGAATCTTTCAGAAATTGTATTTTATAGGTTCCCATATATTTACGTTTTTGTAACTGAATATGTCGGAGCTAATATGCAACAGATGATGCTTGTAACTGGCCTCACTGTTTGCGTGCGTCCGTATGTTGCAGCAGCACGATTTTGGGGTTCTGGGTGGGATTGCCCTGAGATCTATGCGTTCATGAGGCATTCTTATATAGTTTCAACCTGGGCTCAAGGCTAAATCAAAGTTTCGTTCGCGTCTAGACTGCGCGCATGGTTTTATAAAAACAAAAGTCGCCTGTGTATAAATTCTAGGACGGATATTCCTCACTCACGAAGCAATGTCAGGCGTCCTTCATATCAGATGGCATTTGTTCTATCCCTTTCGCACTTCAAAATGGCACCCTACACAATGGCCATCGAGGTTAACAACGACAGCAATCGCTACGTCGCTTTCGTGGCACCTTCCACCCTCACCAGCCTTGACGGCACGACCACACTTCGTGGGTGATGTTAAGTCTGTGGCAATCTCCAAGTCTGGATGCACAGGCGAATTCTTCACAGCCCTTACTTTCGTCGCCTCGAACGGTGTGTACTCATCTAAGAACGTTTACTTTACCGTCTGGGGTGCCATGCATGCAGCTGCTGGTGGCATCGTCAGTGTTAAACTTGTCGATGCGACTACGATCATCAATGGGATTTGAATGACGACATCAGACGACGCTTCCCTCAATTTCAGCGTGATATTTGCTTTCAATCTTAATTGGGATTCCTGTCACTGTGGTTATATACTCATACTCCTCGATGCGATTGCACCAGGCCTTTTGGCTCTTTTCGCTGACTCAACGTACCTCTCTCTGGTTAGCTTGTACTATGCAGTCAGTCATCCTTGGATCCAGCTTTCTCGTTAGTTCCTTTGCAATCGTATCACATATTGCTCAAAGACATCTTCAATATGAAGAAAAGAAATTCATATCTCATTGGTTTCAATCTCAAACGCCTGTTCCATAACTCTGCTTTCCACACCAGTGTGTCTAAGCTTCCAATATTGTCGCCGAGAAGTTAAAGAACTTTACATCAACGGCGCAAATTTCTAAAAACGGACGCGCATACGCTTTCCCGCCGGAGGAGGCGGTGCAGCAGCCGGAAGAGCAGCCGGCTTAGGAGGCGATGCTGGGGGTGCCGCGGCGGGCTTTCCACCAGCGGGAGCGGCCGGGGCCGGAGCAGCAGGGACCGGAGCTGGCGCATTCGCTGGCTTGCCACCAGCAGGAGCAGCAGGTGCCGGAGCAGCAGCCGGGGGAGGGGCGGGTGCGGCAGCAGGAGGGGCGGCAGCAGGAGGGGCGGCGGGCGGCGCCGGAGCAGCAGCAGGGGGAGGTGGGGCGGCGGCGCCAGCGGCCGGGGCGGCGGCGTTAGGCGTAGCGGCTCCCTTCTTCTTGAGAACACCTGCAGCTGCTCCAAGAACGGTGTTCAGAGGGGCAGCAAGAGGGTTGGCAGCGGCGCTGCCAGCAGGGGCGGCAGCATCGGCGGGCTGACCTTTGCCCTTCAAGACTCCAGCGGCAGCGCCAAGAACAGTTCCGATGGGGTCAGCAGCTTGGCTGCCAGCGGGAGCCGCGGCACCGGCAGGCTGAGCACCCTTACCCTTGAGTACACTAGCGGCGGTTCCAAGAACGGTACCAATCGGGTCAGCGGCCGGAGCAGCGGCCGGAGCAGCAGGCGGAGCAGCTCCAGCAGCTGGGGCAGCGGCGGCTTGCCTGGCACCAAGTGCAGGAGACTTCGCCTTCTTCGCCTTGGCAGCCGGAGCAGCAGCGGCGGGAGCGGCGGCGCCGGCGGTCTTGCCCTTAGCCTTGGCTCCAGTGAGACCACCAAGTAAGGCTCCGATGGGATCAGCCGCGGCGGCATTCTTTCCCTTGCCTTTCGCAGCACCGGCCGCACCAGCGGCTGGTGCACCAGCAGCGGTGCCACCAGCGCAGTTCCTAGTCGAGATATCAGCCTCTTACTCGACGAAGGTGGCTTCACACAAGCCAGTGTATGGTGGTTTGGCTTACCCGGTGATTCCGCCGGCCTGTGCCCTTACGCACTTTGCATTTTGTCCGCCCTGCATTCGAGTGTAAGTCAGTTGTTTCCAAAGTCTCTAGACACTGGGTGTTCAGAACATACTGAAAGCAAGCAATCCAAGTCGTCGAAGCAGACAGCTCCTTGTGCGGAGACATAGCTAACGCACAAGGCGGAAGCGACAATGGCGAATCCGCGCATGATTGTAATTTTTCGATCTAAGGCTTCAGTCGATGTAATCCTTAGTCAATCCGGATAAGGTCTTGAATGATGTGGATCCAGATCACAAACACCAACCAGTCGCATCGGGAACCCTTGGACTTTATAGAGGTGGGCCTACACAAGAAAGACCGACTGCCGCATGTTAGGACGGCATCTAGCCAATAGTCAGAATGGGCACTCGCTGCCTTTACTGAAAGCCGAGGGAGGCAGCCCTCGGTGCACATGTGGCTGCAGATGTTCTCAAATACCACAGGAATGCCTTCCAAACGTATCGAGATTTGTTTGACCGGAAGCACTCCCGACGTCCTCTGAGAATCTCCGTCTGTGCGTTGCATCTTGGTCAGGATTGTGGGAGAGGGCAGTCGAGGCGGAGGCTCAGCAGGTGTTGTAGCACTGGCGTCGATGGGAATGTCAGTTAGTTCTGATAGTAAAGGATCAAGTTCATCTGATCTGATTGACAAATCTTCTTGCCACGGAAAGGCTTGTGCATGCAGCCGAATGCGCGACTCTGACGACTGTACTTGGAAATTAACACGGGCCCTGCGTTGGCGTCTCACTTAACCCAAGATGTGTCAGTGCCCTGTTACACCATCAACCGAGATTTGTCAAAATCTCGAGACGCCATCATAGCTGCAACTCACGAGAACTTGAGTCTGGTTTTCGACCACTACCCACCAGAGAATCACCGGCGCTTAGCGGCACCCATCAGCCCAGACCGTCTTAATCTGAGTTTGGCATAGATGCACATGCTCTTCAAGCTCCTTCAAATCCTCAGCACAAGACTTGGCAGCTCTGTGGCCGCTTTGCTGTCGAAACAAACTTTCTTGTGGATGCTGCCGATACTAGGGTCTTCAAAGATGGCTCGGACCGCGACATGAAGGAGAGCCATCACATTGTCCATTAAGTTGAGTGGCGTCTATTGTTGGCATATCTGTACGAGTGATGCTTGCTGCCATACAATTATGGAAAGTACAGTAGCGTCTCTTTTCAATCTATATCTGAATAGAAACGCACAGGTCTCAAGGCGGACGGGGCAAATCTTTTGCCGTCTGAGTTTTGGAAGGTTCTCCAAACTGAACATGATTATTCAAAGCATGAGTACTTCGTGTAAAAGAGACTTGGTTGTGCATAGTAGAGCACATGATATGGGTTAAATTTATGTGAGAAAGTGTAATTACCCTAGTGGGTGGCAAAAGGCACTAGAAGACACTTGGTTCCCAACTTTCCGGTGTAACATCAGCTCATTTCCGATCTCTGGGCGACCCCTTACAGATGTAGGAAAATCTGACCATCAGTAATTTTGCATCTGATGTAAGCTTGTAATTCTCAGAATCGGCTTCGTCAGTCTATTTCGGTTTCGTCTCCATCTTCATGGTTTATGATCTGATTCCAGTGATCCTACCAGGCTTCGGGATTCGGCAAAGGACATCGGGCCACAGAAGATAGTTTGTATCGGCAAGCTACTGTATTTCACCGTCGACATCAGCCAACATGTGCTTCAACATCCAGTCGCGTTTGCGAGGCTTCTAGACTTCAAATACCCTTCTGGGGTGTTTTTAGCAGCTTGTAGAACTTGTGGACACTCCTCTTCTGTTTATCTCTCTGTTAAGTATAATAGTGTTACTCTTTAGATTTCAATCCGACAATGCCTTCCCTGGACTTTTCATCTGAGGAGCCGATGAAATGCCGCCAGTCACATGATCAACGAAAGCTCATGGACAAACGCGATTGCTTAAAATCTCCAATTTTGCTTATTAAAAACTACTCTCGCCCCCATCCTAGATGCTGACCCGAAACCCCCGGTCCCGGCCGGTGCTGCTGCCGGAGCAGCGCCCCACTTAAGACCGCCCAAATTCGCCGGCACTCAACAGTGACCAAGTCTTCACGGCGAAGTTGGCCTGAGCCTCTGCGATAATCGCAGCTCATTTCTAATCTCAGAATCTCACGGCACTGATAGTTTGTAAGCTCTCTACTTGAAGATCCAAGATAAAAAGATGTCCAAGACCCCATTCAAGAACTGTCATCTCTACCAGACAACCACCAAGCTCACCGACCAGAACTACACTCCTCAGCAAACCCTCTATAATCTCCTTTCAACTACATAACACAAAAGGCTCAAAATGACTGTTGCTCTCATCACCGGAGGGAACGCAGGCATCGGTGAGGCCGTCGTCCGTCAACTTGCCAAGACCCCCGACTTCCATGTCATGATCGGTTCGCGCAGCCTCGAAACCGGCGCGAAGCTTGCCGACTCGCTCAAGAGCGAAGGACACTCCGTCTCCACCGTCCAACTCGACATCACCTCGGACGACTCCATCTCCAAGGCGGTCGAGCACATCACCAGCAGCCACGGCAAGCTCGACGTCCTCGTCAACAACGCCGGCATCCTCATTGATACAACCAAGGATGCCTTCACCTCGACCCGCGATCTCTTCTCCAAAACCTTCGACACCAATGTTTTCGGTACTGCGGCCTTGACGGAGGCGGCTCTCCCACTTTTACAAAAGAGCGACCACCCCCGGGTCGTCTTCGTCTCTTCCACCATGGGATCCCTCGAATACTCGGGCAATCCCGACACCTTTTCGTACAACGTCGACTACAAGGCGTACGACGCCAGCAAAGCCGCCGTCAACGTTCTTGCTGTCAACTACGCGCGCATTCTGAAGCCGTTCGGCGGTGTTTCCAACGCCGTTTGCCCCGGATTGGTGAAGACCAAGATGAACGGGTTCCATGAAGCCGGCACCACCGTCGAGATGGGAGCTGAGCGAATCGTCCAGCTCGCGACGGCGGCTCCAGGTGGTGTCACTGGAACCTTTTCAAACAGGGAGGGTACTATTGCTTGGTAAAGGATGACGGAATAGATACTAGCCATACGCGAGGACCAGTACTTTGCACTAAGAAGCAGATAATGAGATTCATCAATACATACAAACGCATTCTTTAGACCCCATCAATTTGAAGCGGAAACCGTCCCCGACTGCCTTGACACTTACTCAGTGCACATTACGCACAGAACTCTGCATCATCTCGTTGAACAGGGCCCTACTACCTCTCGCCCCTTTGACAAAGCAAAAGATTACACCATATTAACCGCCACATTCAGAAGAACCCCGAGATTATCGACCCCTGCATTCCAAACATTGAGCCTGTCGGAAACATCTTTCTCATGCGAACCTTTTTGCAACAGACAGAGGTCACCGAAAGTAGCAGCAGGCCTGTTCACTCGGTTCTGCAACCTCTGAAACGCCCGAGCCTCCTCCTTCCAATCTTCCGGAGTTGTAGCAGCCCACAAGGACTTGCGACAAGGCAATCGAAGAGTTCTCCAGGCATCTAGGATGCAGCAAGACATACCCATCCTGACGGAGCTAATCTGGGCAACGAGAAACCACACGCACGCAATTCTAAACAGAGTCAGCAGTTGACTCATCCAGTCCGGACGTTGACAGACCTTTTGAGGGACTCTTCCAGGACCCAATCATCCCAATCCAGATCTTCGATTGCCGAGTTTGGAGTGCAAGAAGCCACGTCCCTCGACACTAGTTGCGACCAAAAGCTCTGCTAAATATTAGCCGCCGGTAGACATGTCGCGCAGACCAGTCTTTTCGAACCTTGTATGCCATCAGCAGATTTGTGTTGTACTCCCGATCTTGCAAGGCCTTCCCACAGCCATCCACGACGCGCATCGTGATGTAGATCAACTGGGCCTGCATTGCTGCAAACACATCATACTTGGACCAGTTTCCCATCTTCATGATATTATTAGCCGTCGAGGGATATGCAGTTAGAACTTGGATTTACCTCTCGCAGACACCTTTGTTGTTCTTCTCGGATGGATTTCCACAGAAAAGGCCCTGTATCGTCGTTCCTTGAAGCAAAGAGAACAGCGATCCCCATACAGTTAGCCAAAGGCTCCGGAAGTTGGCTTTTGTCTTGATGAGGATGTATACGTGGCGGGAAAGTTGACCGGCGGAGCATCATCTCAGGATACGACGAGAGCGATTGTCTGATGATACTGGCGCTGCACTCAGCCACTGGGTTATGAACGCGAATCCGACTGAGGGGGAATGAGAGCTGGCCGATTGATGAGATCGTAGTGTCGTTGGAAATGCCCGGAGCCACGACATCCTGGAAAGTTCCCCATGAGGTCATGTCCATATTCACTTCAATGTCGTTCGGAATACAAAAGCCAGGGTTGCTCTCGACGCTCAAGTTCTCGGGCGCTTCCGGGATTTCGATGTTCATATTTTCCCAGGGACCCAGAACATGCCATCGTTCGCAGTAAAGTTTGGCACATCCATTAGAACGTGATGACGGTTGCTCGAGGATGTTCCACCGGATGTCAAGGGCGCTCTCATTAACGCGCTTGCCCCTTCATGGGAGTCATCGGGATAGATACATTCGAGTCCCTTTTTCAAACAACGAGTGCAGCCATTCTGGAGACTGCACTTACTCTTCGCGGCTTTGCACTCCGCACATGGCTTTGGCCTCACACGGGGACGACTACGTGCCCTTCGGCAGTACGCGACGTGCCTTTTCAATGCGATTTCTACGCTGATCGATCAGTGGGTAACTTGGATAAGATTGAGTGTCTTTGGCGGACCTTGACTGAAAGGCTTGTTGCAGATATTGCAAAAGAGTATTGATGATGCTGACTGGATCATGCTCAAGTTCATGAGGTCTGAAGCAGGGTCAAGGTCCATCGTAACTGAAGCACAATACGCAAGCACAGATGTCATTAATCACAATAGGAGCCCCTGAGAGTCTCAACGACTGCTGGGAATAATGCATCGCATTTAGACGCAAGAGTGATCAGACTGTTCAAACGCGCGTTGATTTGAATTAGTAATGCACCCCCCTAATGGGCACAGCAGCCGCCATACGCGTGGCTGAGATGCTAAGGTAAGCACTAACGGGTCCTCAAAGGATTTCAGGTTTGTCAGCACAAGAGCGGAGATAAATCAGGATGTCCGATCATCACCACGGCTTCAGAAATGACCAGCCAGATATCAAGGCACGGTCTGGCGTTCAAGACAGTATTCTCCCAGCCAGCATGGAACAACATCAATCAGAGCAGCATCCCGGTGGAAAGCGGAGAGCGGAGAACGGTCAACAGCAGACGCAGGTCCGTTCGTTCAGAAAAGCAAACGCCCGCGGCATTGGCGCCTAAGATATTAATGGAAAAGCCATGCGAAAGCGGGACGCGGGCGCAGTGCCGTGAGACCGTCAATCCTCATCTTCCACGCCAGTCACGGGACCCAGCTCTCAGGCGTGAGGCTGGCCGCTGCGACGGGCGGTTAGCGGGTATATGCAGACCTGGACCAACCGCACAACAGACAGAGGAGACTGTCTGGCGTACGTTGGCATCAATATGGGGGACAGTATTCTCTTGGCCCACGGGGTCCCCCCTCCCCAAGATTATGAGGCGATTGCCGAGGAAGCCGACCAGCATCAACTTTCCCGCGAGAGCTGGAGCCGCGGCCGAGAATTCTCGTAAACTCTTCCAACAGTATCAGTCGCGGGGCTTCGTGGATGCTTTTAGGAGGCTCGAGGTTTGAGCTCAGCAGCGAGAAGCCGGGTTTGAGTTCAACTGTGCACTAGAGACCGCGAGGTGACATTTTACCACCCGCTGTCGTGTCGCGCTCTCAGCTGCTGCTGCTGCGAGGGGCGCGGGCAAACAGGAAGCAATCCAGCCACGGAGGACAGGGTTAGGTCTGCCTGCCAGGACCAAGACGACGGGTAGCCCGGGTGAAGCTGTGAAGTTTGGGGGGCGTGTGTGTGTGTCGCGGGTGCATAGCAGCCCGATGGAGAAGGTGCGAGAGCCCGATGGTGGTGTGTACAGTGTGGCAGGATCGGCGGCTGCGGTTGATGGGATTGAATGAGCGTGCGGATTGACAGGGGAACTCAAACCCAATGGGAAGAGCCGCGGTGGAGGATAGATTAGCGTTTGACAGTGATAGGTGAGTTTGAGTGATTGAGGGGGCGTTTGGTTGCTTCTTATTTGTATCCGTGTTGCTGGGTGGTGAGCTGAGAGGCCCAACATTGGGGGGGTGAGTTGTTTTGATGAGTGAGACATGTTCATGTGAGAGAAGATGCCGAGTGAGACCTGAGACCTGGGACCTGAGACGGTGCCGAGAGGAGCATTTCGGGCATTTCTTCCGCCCCCGCAGTCGCCCGCCCACTCGCACGCGTCCAGGCTGCTGTCAGTTCAGCAATCAATGGCAAGCCAATCCACCGTGACGTGACGAATGTTGGCGGTAAACGGCTTCGGGGCCAAGCTGTCGGTGTTGACGTCAGGAACGCAGCATTGGGTGCCATGTTGCAATCGCGAGTCGCAGTACGGAGTACCTTTTGCTGAACGCGGTTGGGAGGGCTATCTGATTTCAGATTGGACAGAAGCCGTACCACCTCATCGACCTCATCGTGCGTGATGCGTGATGCGTCATGCAGCAGAAGACAGCGCACCACATTATCGAAGGCCAGGAGAGGAGCAAGGAACACTACGAAAGCGGTAGCCGCAGCGGAAAAGCAGGGACAAGACCCATCGGGGGCATCGGGTAGTAGTAAGGCCAGTCCAAGCCAAGCCTGACCGGTGACAAGCGACTGGGCAAAGGAACGCGTGAGTGCACGATTATGCGCGCCCCTGAGCTGCTGGTTCGTGGTCCGGGAAGAAGGTGTCGCGATGCGGTGAGGAGGGCTGGAGGCTGGAGGCTGGAGCGGCAACGAACAAGCGCGGCCATGGGCACGAGCACGAGAGATAGCTGGATGCCAGCTGTTGGTCGGAATGGGCGGGAAGAAGCCGGAGACAAGCTGGGACAAGGACCAGGAATGAAAGCGAGGTGAGCGCAGAGCAAGGTGAGTGGTGAGCTGAGAGGAAGCGGGTGGGCCTGGCCCATTCCATACTTCATATGAGAAGCCACCTGACTGGTCACTGGTGGGTGAATGAGAGAGAAAGCTGGACTCGAGTGAGTGAGAGGGCTCAGAGACGTGTGTATGCCATTAGTCTCCTCTCCTCTTCTCTCCCGCGGCGGTGGTCCAGCTGCA
The DNA here is from genome assembly GCA_036785495.1 of Colletotrichum neosansevieriae. Classification (NCBI taxonomy): domain Eukaryota; kingdom Fungi; phylum Ascomycota; class Sordariomycetes; order Glomerellales; family Glomerellaceae; genus Colletotrichum; species Colletotrichum neosansevieriae. The sequence goes on from JAVHLV010000014.1 coordinate 56,905, forward strand.
ACGGCGCCCAAAAAAAAAAAATCACAAAGGGGCGTCGCGAGTTTACACCGCGGCCAATCGCTGCCATGTCGCCTCGCCTTGGACGGTCTGGCCTGGGCCCCGAGGTCGAAAGGGGGGAGTAACTTGTAAGACGCAACTGTGATGGGAACCCGACCTGTGATTGCAATTGCGACTGCGCGCGTCTGCGGTTCGAAATACACGCACGACTATCAAGCTTCCGCTCTGATTGCTCTGATTGCTGGAAGACTCTCTCCCACTCGCTCAAATCGAGAAATGGAATGGCATCGGTTCCAATTGCCAGGTATATTTCATCGAAAAAAGCCCCCCTCTTTCATCCTCCGCGTCTCTTTTTTTTTTTGCACTTTCCTCCCCGCTCTTTTGCTCCCATCTCAACCAACACATCGCGGTGTACAACAGGGGGCGCATACACACTCGTACCTTGCGATACCCTCACATATCTGTATCCATACCCATACCTAAGCTCACACCGTTATTCCGTCATATTCCGGAACCCTACTTCGGTCATTTGTCTAATTGTTGTCCGTGTCGTAAACGACAATCTCCATCTCCAACCTCTCTGACCTGCTGGACTCTCCACCTTTCGGAACGGCCTCACCGTCCGGCTGGCTTCCGCCGCCGTCGTCCACTTTAACAACGGGCTCTAAGGTAGCTTCATCTCCATCATCCCCGGGGCCCTTGCTCTGAATCAGAGATCCTTCCGCTTCTTTGAGAGAAGAGGTGGAGAAGGATTTGCAAACGCCCCCCTGTCTCTCAAGACTCAAGTCCAAGTCGGTACTCGCTTCCGTTTGAACCTTTGACGGGTGGAGTTGTTTTAGGGGCCTCCTTTCCTTCACCGCATCGTCGACAGCGAGGAACCCTGCCTTCAACGGCGCCCCAGAACTAAGAATTGCCCCGAGTGCCCCCCAGTGGCACCCCGAATACCGCGTGAAGAGTCTTTTGGCGGTGGACGGGCTCCCTCTTGGACCAGCCTCCCGCCCTGGGTTTCCCTGTCGTCACTTAAAGGACGGGAAGCTTCAAAAAATCGACTAGTACCAACACTTCCAAGACAAATTCAACACCACCACACTAGGTTTACCGCCTGTGTGTGAGTGCTCAACTTCCACACACACACACACACACACACACACACACACACTCACACAACTCTCACTCAAGTCTGTCACCAGACGGGGTGACAAAAACTCAGAACATACACCATGGCCCCGCAAGCTCTCACGCAGACGGTCACCATCATCAACAACTCGGGCAAGATTATAAGTACCGTAAGCTCTCTCTCTCTCTCTGTGTGTGGCTCACACCCGTTGCATTTCCCCCCCACAGCCCCTCTCAAATTCCCATTCCAGCCCTCGCCCGGCCGCGTGGTTTCGCAACATTCGGGCCTGCAACATGCAAGCGCACTACAACTCCCAAGATGACAAGTGAGGCCCCAAAAGCTGACGTATCATCTTTTGTGCTTTTCTGTAGGGCAGACAACTCGCCGGTATCTTTAAAGAGGCCAAGGCATCCTATCAGGACAAAAAGGCCTCCATCAAGGCCGACCGCGAACTCAGGCGAGCCCAAACCTTTGACACATCCCGCCATGTCCCTCCCGAGGCCTTCGACCGCAGACTCTCGTACGACGATGGCCAATCCGTCGCCAGCTCCCGCAGGAGTTACCGCTCCAGGCGCTCCCATCACCCAGCAGAACAGGACTACTACTATCCTCCTTCGCGGCCGGCTCTGACCGAAAACAACCTCAAGACGCATTCCGAAGTGTCGAGCGTCACTCCCTCGAGGGCACCTCCCGCCGTACACCGCTCTCCCTACCCAGAGACGGCTCCTCGCGACATGGCCATGAGTCGCCCAACAATGCAACACTACACGACCGCCCCGGCGTGCAGTGATAGTCTCGCCGACTCGGCGACGATTCGCGGCTCCAACGTCCCCCGCACAATGTCTGCACCCGTGATACCGACCAAGCACAAGAAGAAGAAGAAGGACATCGACATGGACCTCGCATACGGCAACATCCCTCCCGACCTGGCCCAGCGCACCGACCTGGACCCCAAGGAGGACCAGGCCAAAACCCTCATTTCCCGCGTCGAGGGCCTTCTCGAGGAGGCCCACTGCATCCAGCACACGGCGACGGCCACCATCGCCCACCTGCAGCAGAACCCCGACGCCGCCGCCGCCGTGGCCCTCACCCTCGCCGAGCTGTCCACCCTGTTGAAGGGCATGTCGCCCGCCTTCCTGTCCGTCATCAAGGGAGGCTCGCCCGCCGTCTTCGCCCTCCTCGCCTCGCCCCAGTTCCTCATCGCCGCCGGCGCCACTCTCGGCATGACCGTCGTCATGTTCGGAGGCTGGAAGATTGTGAAGCAGATCAAGGACGCCAAGGCCCAGAGGGAGGCCCTCATGGCCGCCCCGCCGATCGCAATGGAAGCCCACCCCGCGTCGCTGCCACCTCCGACCGAGGAGTACGCATACGAACAGTACGACCAGTACGACCCGTACGCACAACCCCCCCGCGAGGGCAGCATCGTCTACGACGAGGCCATCATCGTCGATGAGCGCCTGGAAGAGGAGCTCAGCTCGATCGAGAGCTGGCGCCGCGGCATCGCGCCCATGGGCGAGGACGAGAGCGTCGACATGGAACTCATCAGCCCCGAGGCCGCTCAGTCCATCCGCGGTGACGACGCCGACGCCGACACTCGTTCGGAGCGAAGCTTCCGCACGACTCGCACCGCCAAGACGCACCGCAGCTCCAGGACGGAGAAGTCACACCACTCCTCCCGGTCGCACCGCAGCAGCGCCAGCATGCGCGAGTCGGAGGTGCCCGAGCGGAAGAGCAGCATCGCGAGGTCGGAACGGGGTGACGCGGAGAGCATCGCCAGCAGCCACCGCAGTCACCGCAGCTCGGCGTCGAAGCGGACCGGCCGGGTGTCGATGCTGACCATCGAGGAGGGCAAGAGCGTCAAGGACGACGAGATCATCGACATCGCGTCGCGGCCCAAGAAGAACAACATGCTCAAGTCGTTGTTCAAGAAGAAGGAGAAGGAGCATAGGGAGAGAGACGAGAGAGTTTCTGCTCTCGTGTTCTGAAGATGAGACCACGAAAGACGACAGACATACCGAATGACAAGAAAAGACGAACAGGATGATAACACAGACAGGAAATGCATTCGGCTAGGGCGGTGACCCAGCCTGGACGGAGTTTGGATTGTAACGGACACGGATCGACACAGGGCCTGATTGAAATCCGCCCTCGTGCTCTCATACTTTTCTCATATTTCTCTTTTTCTTGGTCTCTTTCTTGTTTGCATTATCATTGGGAAGACACATTATCATTAAGAGGTTCTACATATCTATAAACCATTGTCACATCATCTTGAGCGACCAGACCTCAATTTCATATCGGTAGATATCATCGCAGTACACATAAGATTTACTCTCATTCATTCCCAACCGGCGATGTCCATATCACAAGCTCGCAAACGAATTACCAGAGTTCGACTGAGAAGAGTTAGAGAGGCTCAACCTGCCAAACCCATGTCAGCGTCCGGGTGGCAGTGTCATGAGACCGTTCGAATGAGACATGTCGCCAATTTCAGTGAGCGGCGTAGGGCTGAATCGGAGATGGAGACAATTCGGGCGGTTGATATCAGGCCACCAGTACCAAGCCCTGCCATTACTCAGCCAAACCGAGCTGTGCATACACCTTCTCGATGAGAGGAAAGACAAGTAGTGTCTAATTGGCATCAGATTACGAAGATGGCGCACAAAACTCATGTCAGCTGCTCCCGCTCACATCCAGGGCTGGTATCGGCTTCCGACGCCGACGGCCATTACGCAAAGTAAGCGATTCTCGGCAGTGTAGCCACACCACGCAGCCGGCACCTCAACTTGCACGGCATCCTCAGCCTGGTTCACGGCCGGCCCGCAAGTGAACAATTTGATCTCTTCTTCTCATCGGCGGCTCCAAATGTCTCTCGGGTGGCCACATCAGGCTCCGCATTGTGCCCACCCCCGGTCCCAAGAACCATGGAGTTGGGATCAGTTCCAAGTTAGTCTCAACCTCACTTCATACACATCGAACTCGTGTGTTTCTATTCTTCGGGACAGGCGAGAAATTCTCAGCCGCAGGGATCGCTTCCATTTATCGCGGCCGGATTGGGACAGATTCTTCAATCATCGAGGCGGACGCATGGGAAAAGGGCCTCGTAGTCTGCAAGTCTTACATCCCCCCCATCTCATCTCATCCGCACCCCTACGCTTCAAATCTCTTTTCCGTCATCTCACCTCATCCTAAACCCTGCATTGCATCTGAACAACCCTGGCCGCGCACTCAGTCTCACCCATCCTTCTCGTCCCGGCCCCACGAAGACGACAACGAATCCTTCCTACCGCGAAGGGTAGTTTGTGATTATGTATCGAGTCCGAAGTAACATCGCAGCTCCACAGCCCAATTTCGGGTCCAAGCCAGTTGACGGGTACGACCGCAATTGAAGGCAGCAACAATCGTACCTGTGCCATGGAAAGCGAAAAACCAAAAGGCCGTTCTCGACCTTCACTGTAGACCAGGACCCCCGCGGATTTCTCGAGGGCGCGCTCATACCCAGCCGCCACACGCATTTGACGCCAATCACACGAGCTCTTCGAGCCCCCAACCAACCCGCAACGTTTTGGTGACGGCCGACGCCAGGCCTGCGCCGTCACCTCCGGCTGAGCCAACTTGGCTGCAGATGCCTACTGGCAGCCCCGAGGATACGGCCCCCCGAGCAAGGTATAGTATAGTGGGATTGTGCCAACGCAAGTCATGGCCCTCCAAACTGAGAGAAGCGATTACCTGACAAGAAGAGCGCACACCAACGGGACGTATGGTACGTCACACCGGCAACTGATGTTGGTTTTGTCTTTCCCGTCCAGCCCTGTTGGCGGGAGGGAGCGCGCGGTCGTTATCTTATTAGTTCCATTGCCTCCTTCCTTCGCACCTTTTCTTTTGTTCTTCTCTCGTCGTTGCTTGTCGAACCCTTGGCTCTCCCTGAAGGGTTGGCACTCCATCGCGACGTTGGCGACCAACATCCCGCAAGGTCTTCTCGCCTGAGATGCCCTCGTAGTCGCCCATCAAATTTGATTTTCCATAATTCTTATTACTTGCGCAGTCCTCATCTGTCTCCAAGCCCTAATTGATGCAGCGCGGCCGCCCACGGGATCCTCCCACTCCGACAAACATTGGCGGCGCAACCCGAATAGACGACGGTTCTCACGTAACCAAAAGCTACCATTCAGTCTAATACATAATTTCCTCCCCCCCCAAAAAATGGACAATCGACCAAAATATCATGGCCTCGGCCTACGGCAGGAATCCTCAGAAATCCCATTAATCCCGTCCACAGAATGGCATCCAGCCCGCCAACTACCCCGAAAACCCGTCAACCCCCAAACACCGACGACACCGGCGCCGGTCGGGAGCCCGTTCGGGCTTCCCGGCCACGCACGAACCCCCTCAACACCATCCGTCAAATCCCCCCAACCGTCCTTCTCCGACAGAGCAGCGGCCGGCGCGGCGGCATACTTCCCGGCGCCAAACCCCGGCGGCACATACGCCGATCACTCACGGCCGCGGCCCGCGCCGTTGCAACTGGACTCGTACGAATACTCCAGCTACACGCCGTCGCAGTCGGGCTTCAGTACGCCGTACACCGGCGGTGGTCTGCCGCCGAAAAAGCAAGTCCGCATCGACTCCCACTCGGCCCTCCTCTCCTCTCCTCCGTGGCAGCAGCAGCCGCCGCCGCCGCCGACGAACAGACAGGAATCGTATACATACCACCCACCGGGCCACCTCACAGTCTTCGACAAGTACTGGCATACGTCATGGAACATGTATGTGTTCCTCTTGGCGGGCGTTTGTTTCGCTCTAGGCCATCACTTCTTCTACCGTGGCCTCGACGGGACCGAGGCCAAGGAACAGCTGCGAATGCTCCGCTACGGCGCCGCGCTTGCGTTTCTCAGCAAAGCCAGTCTCGCGTCGGCAGTGATTCTCGCTTTCCGTCAGCGCGTCTGGATGACGGTGCGCCGCAAGATGCTGACCCTGGCCGCCGTCGACTCTCTCTTCGCCGCCGCGGAGGACATGTCTGCCATCTTCAACTTCGAGGTCTTCAAACAGGCCCGTGTGGCCATGATCCTAGCCCTCTACGTCTGGTGCACCCCACTGGTCGTCATCCTCACCTCCGACACCCTGGCCGTGCAGCCCAAGCTGATGAACCAGACGACCAAATGCCCGTCCATCCGGACTCTCAACTTCTCCCACGAAGACAACAACGATTTCCGGGAACCGGTGAAAATCAACAACCTCAGCGAACTATCACCCTCGATGTGGAACACAACCAGCACCGACACAAAAGATCCGAACTTCTTCGACTACTGGATTCAGTCAAGCTGGCAATTCGAAGAAGTCGCCAACACTGCTCTCTTGCTGAAGAAACCCGTCGAAAGACCCAACGCCGGGTCCGAGATCTGCGGAGGGGGCTGGAACTGTACCTTTGACGTCGAATTCACCGGTCCGGGCTACAAGTGTGAAGTCATCGCCGAGGGCGCCGGCGCGACTCCCACAAAAGTCAACGGCGCCGAGGCCCCCTTCAAAATCGACACGCTCGCTCCACGCGGCAACTACACGTACAGGATCGACGCGACCGGCGGAGAGTACCAAAACCCTCAGATGAACGACACGGGCCCCGGCGGTATCCCGAACCAGCCAGGGCCATGGCCGACAAGCTTCGGAGCTCTCCGGGTGGAACCCGTCATATGGGTTGGATACGCCACCGTGGACGATACCTCCAAGCCGCAACCCAGCGTTCCCGCCACGCCAGACTGGGAGAAAGCCTACACCCCGAAAATGTTTGCCTGCGAGCACTACGAGACGGAGTACAAGGTCCGCTTCAACTACACCAACCTCGTCCAGAACACGACCGTCATCAGCCGCAAGTTTCTGGATCGCATCATCGACACGCGTTATGACAGACACGAGGACGCCAGAGACGGCACGATGGACAACACCACCGGCATTCCCAAGTCAAACTACATACTGCCAACAGACGTGCAGCGTTACCGCAGAGCCATGGCGTACCACTCCATGGGATACGTGTTCCGCAACTTCATCAACGGCACCATCCTGCAACCCTTGTCCAATGCGAACACGAAATCTATTCAGACACGGTTGATTGACCAGCACAACTACCTCGGCGTCTCGGACCTGATGGAACAAATCCAGTCCGTGTACGAAGACGTCATCTTGTCCTTGTTCAGTAACCCGCGGTTCCTCGCAGTCGTGTGGGCCGAGGATCCGAGTCACCTAACAGGGACCAACCTTGGCAAAAACTACTCGTATCCCTGCCATCGCGAACAGACGAGCCTCCGCTACCACTACCGCGCCGGCGATCTCTGGGGTGTCTACTCCGTCGCCATCTTCCTCGCCGTCGTCGGCGTAGGATTCGGCGTGGCGGCAGTCTGGGAAGAGGGCTTGGTCCGAAACACGCGCTTCAGCAGCATCGTCGCGGCGACGCGCGGTCCAGGTCTCGAGAAGCTGCCCTGGGGCGACACGATCCCCGGCGCCGATCAACGGCCCGTTGCCGGTGCGAGGGTGGGGTACGGTCTGGTGCCGACGGACAGCAACGCCGAGAGGTACGGGTTCGGGGTCGAAGGGGACGTCAAGCAGCGCGCCGAGACGCCGTCGAGGACGCCGACCGGATTGGGAAGCCCGTTCAATAGAGCGAGTAGGAGGTGGTCGAAGATTAGTCCGCAACCACCTGGTAGCTGAAGATGTAGATGCGTTTGAATAATTCGTGGCTAATCTACTCCCTCCAAATCTGTTGCGTGATCAAGGTTTCAAAGCTTTTGAGTCGACCTGAGACGAAAACAAAGAGCACCTAAGTCACTGCAGGCATGAGATCTTGATTACAAGAATTCACAACCTTTCATTTTAGGGAAATTCGCTATATCCTGTTCCTTGCTAGCAAACAACTCCCTTTCCATGACCCGTGAGAGCAACTGCCGACTTACAAGCAATCACTTTGCCGCCTTGCTTCATTATCATAATATTCTGAACAGCCCGTGGTTTACCCTACCAAGTAAGCTTATTGCGTCGGCCGACATGATTAGTATAGATGGTAGATAAGCACCGTGAGATCGTCCGGCCGAGAGCATCAAGGATATTGTCTGGAGTTAATGATCGTTCGTGGCGTTGACATTTCCAAGGGCCGGGACACTTCAAAGCTACCCGCAGACGTACACCGGCACCACAGGCACCAATATCCAACGGAACTGTCTGATCATCAACGCACAGGTCGTTATAATGTCGTCCACATTTCCAACACTGTAAGCCTCGAGAAGCAACTGATAACCCTCTGCACTTTTGGCCAGGAAAAACAAGTCATCCTAAACAAGTCGAAAGTCTTCTCCGCTGTGCAGTTCCCAAGGGCTATGGCTTCCACAAGAGTACTTCCCTGCTTTCGGCATGCTCCGGAGAGCCGGGTTCAGCCTGCCGCCCAGCCAGCGGCGCTTTTCCGAGCCGCTAGGCAGGATCGGGGCAGCGGCAAGCAAGGGGTGGGGGCAAGCGGAGCGCCGAGCCACTGAAAGTGACAGAGGGCTTGCGGGAGGTAGCCAAGGAGCTTTAGTGTGATGCCCAGGCGTGATGGCTGAGCTGTATGCCGGCGAACTTGGTGGTGAGGCGAGGTGAGCGTGGCTGAGTGAAGGCTGCTTATACAATTCGTGTAGTGAGATGGACTATACGCAAACGGGGGTTCAAGTTCACGAGAAGGTGGTTTGTCAGCCAGTATCAGAACACATACGCGCGGTGATGTCTGTGATGGAAGTGTGTGCGATGCGCATCACCGCTTTACGTCGATGTCAACCCACGTCCAACAACCCAGAGACACATTTCTTCTTCTTTTTGCTCTGGTCTCTTTTACCTAGCTGTTGATTGGGGCTGCAATCTGCATTGGTACTTTGAATAAGATGTCAAGATGAACGCTGGCGGTGCCGATAAATGGATGCATGCCGCAACTCAATTTCAGCTAGCAATGTACCACTGTTTTTTGAAGACTTTTGTGTGGTGTCACTTGGAGAGACGGTGAAGGTGGAGGAGGCAAGCACATCACATCTTGGGGCGGTCTCGCCGTTCTGAGCTGCTGTGCAACGATGTCTCGGGCGGCGGTGAAGATGACGGCAGACGTGTTGCTTGCAAAGACTGAAAGATGCGTGTTACATGGTATTGGAGGAGTAAAAGGGGTTGAGGATTTGCACTTGAGGTCGAAGATACGGAGAGAACGCGGCAATGCAACTCAGTATCTGTAGCGTGCTCCACCTCAAAAGTCGACGCGATTTCCTTGCGATTAGGAGAGCCCGAGGGAGTCTCAGATGGACGCGAAAGCGTGGTGCGGGCTTCGCGATAGTAAGGTGTTACGCTAAGGGCGCCAACCACGGGAACGTCCTGCGTGTCAAAGGCAGACAGGCAGCCAGTCAGCAAGCGATGTCGACGCGAGACGAGGACGTAGTGCTAGAATCAAATTCTGATTGACTAGAACGGAGTGAAAGGGAGCGGGCCGAGGGGCTGGTTTTGCCGTGGATCCAGTGGTGAATTGAAATGGGCTGGCCACGATCGATTGGTCCTGGCGACGACGGGGGCTCGGGAGTGACGAAGAACAAGGGGGACAATCGGGGGACCCCTGAAGTCTTGGATGCGTTGTTTGAATGGAATGAAGCTGGTTGACGGGTCGAGAAGAATAAGAAGAAGAAGAATACTTCAAAAGTAAGGGTAAGGGCAGGTGGCTAGGTGTGAGGAATTCCAGGTTCGTTGACTCGGGAGACAATGAGAAACAAAAAGGGTCGACCCTGACGAGTCTTGAGTGAGACAGATGAGTTCCAGGTCAGTGTCCAGGAGTCCACGCGAGCAGAAATGTGGAAGCAAGTCTGTTTCGGATCTAGGTATCTTCAAGAGCAAAACGCCATAGGAAGTACATCGAAGTCTATCAGGGGCTTTCGGTTGCAGAACGAGGGGCTCGGCAGAAAACAGCCAATCACAGCGGTCTTGTCGCGACACTGGATCCATGGAAGGAACTTGGAAGAGGAGCGGAAGGTGACGAATGGACGGAAAGCACAGACCAGAGAATCTCCATTACACAGGAAGGGAATTTTTTCTGTTATAAAAAACAGAACAGCACTTTGGATGGAGATGATGGGGATCAGTTGACTCCTAAGCCAATGCACAAAATACATGGAAGAAACCTTGTTGTTGACGACAACAAACTACCTTGACTCGGACGTGAGAAGCGCTTCTTTCTTAGATGTACTCTACAGCGTAGCTTTAGCAGTGAAGGTACTTGACAGGCTATGACCAAGCAAACTGGAAGGTTTTTATTTTTTTCCCTTAGGTGATCTGGGATGAGGTAAGCTGAAGCCACCCACACGTTAAGGTAAGGCACCTAACCTGCTGCACCCATTCTTCATCCCTTGGAACTTGGAAGTCGACTCAGCATTCCTCCGCATTCGGCATGTCGTCTTCACCTTGAAGCCTCGACCTCGACCTCGACCTCGACTTGAGACTGGAGACTTGAGACTTTGACTTGACTTTACTGATGCGAACTGAACTGGACCCCGTCTGTCTCTCCTTGCCGCCTCTTCCCCCCCTCACCTCTGAGACGGCGTTGACAGTCATCCACCAACGTCTGCGGCTCCCTTGCTCGCTGTCTTCTCATTGAGATACGGTGTGCATGCGTACCTCACGTTGGTACCTACTTAGCTTATTACTGAGGTGCTTTTTTTCTTTTTTTGGCCTTCCGTTGCCCACGATCGCTACGGGCGTCCCTATTTGCAGGTGCGGCCGCCAGAGTCGTGTTTGCCGCCCTAAAACACAGCCGAAGTGAAAATAAACCCGAAAAAAAAAGAATAATCCGCCTATGCTGGTGGAATGGAAGTACCTTTAACCTAGTACTCTGCACCAGAGGTACCTAAGGTAGGCACCTCGTCCAAAACCCGCCCTCGTGTTTCCTCAGCAGCACCCGCAAACCCGCAACCGCACCGCACCGCACCGCACCGCATCGCGTTGCCCTTACCTACTACAGCAGTGGCAGCCGCAGTCGCAGTACCTTGCTCTAGCCTTTAGGTCATCCCGCCCGCCACCACTTTCGGAAAATCCACTCTCAAACCTGGGTCCATCCCTCCCACGCCTCACAAACCACGCCGCACCGCTCCGCTCGCTACCTGCCTGGCCTTACCACACCTGCAACCCTCCTGCTGCGTCCCCAATCCTGCGCCCGTCTCGTCCAGAGCCGAACCTTTCGACCCGCCGCTGCCTCCCCCTCTCGACTCCTCGACACCGCCATCATCCTCTTACCCCTTCTCCCTTCTGCACACACCTCATACACCAAATACTTCCTCGACCGTGTCGCCCATCATGACGCCGTCGCCGGGCCCCCATTCAAACGCGGTCGAGGTTCGTCGCCCTCGATCGAGCCAGACCGTATCTTTCTCCGTCGACGAGAAGAACAACATGCCTGGCTCCGACTCCACGAGTCTGCAGTACCAGGTCTCCGAATGCATCGAGACCACGACGACAACTACAACCACCACAACCAAACGCACTTTCCCGCCCGTCTACCTCCGCGATGTTAGACCACTTCACGAGCTCGACTCCAAGGAATACCCTCTCGCCTCCAAACCTCTGCCCCCCGAACTCGCAAACTTCTCCTTTAGATTCACCGGCTCCCCCTCCTCTGACGCCATGAATGACGATATTTTCGTCTCCAAAAAGGTATCTTGTCTTTGTCCTCCCCTGCAACATCTGTCCATTGCTGACTCTTCGTCCCCCGCAGCGCAGGAGCCCCCTCGCCGCCGACAGGCAACCCGCAGGCCTTCTCAAAGAAGACGAGTCGACCCAGGAGTCTCCCAGACGCGCCGAAAAGTCCTCTTCCGATGCTCACCAGAGAAGATCGCGTCGTTCTCGCTCCGCTGCCCGCAACCCTTCACCGACTTCCAACGCGTCTCCCCTTCCCTCCAGACCCTCTCGAAACCCTAGGTCAGCCGCCCTGTCTTTCACCGAGGACACATCACAAAGGCTTCGACGCCACCTCTCTAGGGGCAAGCAGACCGGCTGCCTCGCTACCCCAGACACCTCCGAAGTCGCTGCGACCACTTCGGAACGCATCGCCCGACCTCGTCTTCAGATTGCTCGTCAGAGCCACACCCCCGAATCCGGTCCCAGCCAGACAAGTCTCGGTCTGCACGACGCACCGAGCCCGATAGGCAGCGATGCACTCACTGTTTTTAGCAGCAACGTAGCGACTCCCCCCATCACCGACGCCGATGCCGAGCCCTTTGTTGATGCCGACGAGTCCCTGCAACAGTCCATCCGAGCCGTTGGCCACCGCCCATCCATCGACGCCGTGGCTGCCCAGGATGCAAGCCTGCCTAGTCCGAGACTTTCGCCCACACTCGCTGCCGCCCAATTGCATCCCCGCGATTCCGACGATGAGGACGAGGACTCGACCCAGAGCAGTGCTCTCACAAGACGGAATGCCAGCTTTCGCAATGCGTCCTGGCTCCACGACTCCCAGATCACGGACGACGCCGGCTACGCCTCCGAACTTTCCATGGTTGCCGATGAAAGCTCGTCCCAACTCGACAATCTCGATGCCCACACCGCTATGCTGGACGCACGCACCATGATGGAAAGATTCGATGCCATGCCTATCGAAATGAAGAGTTTCATCATGTACAACTTCCTTCGCCGCTGCCCCAGGAAAACACTTCGTCTGGTGTCCGATGTCGTCACCCCGGCATTGAAATGCGACTTCTTCAAGCAACTCCCCCTCGAACTCGGCTTTCACGTGCTCTCCTTCCTCGACTACCGCGATCTTTGCCGAGCTGCCCAGGTGTCCAAGCACTGGCGTAACATTGTCGACACCAACGAGACCGGTTGGAAGGAGTTGTTTGATCGGGATGGCTTCACCCTTCCTCCAGGGGAACTCGACAAAGCTATTCTCCAGGGCTGGGGATGGCAAGACCCCGTCGGTGTGATGGGTGCCGAGGTCGACCTCAGCCGCACGAGTCTGTTGAATTCCGCCGATAGCGAGTTGACAAAGGCAGTCAACAAGCCGGATCCCACGATCAAGCTCCGCAGTTCCAAGCGTAAGCGGGGTATCAACATTCCTGGCAGCGACCGATCCAAGCGCAGAGTCAGTGGCCAGGACGCCGCCCGAAGCGAAGCCATGCAGCTGGAAGTCAAGCAGCACAAGTCGGAGGGACCTCTGTCCGCTGCGAATGCTGCCGCGACTGCCGTGCCGAACCCCCAGTTGGGCATGCCGAGTTTGCAGAAGCTACACTTGTTCAAGTCTCTGTACCGCCGCCACTTCATGATCCGCCAAAGCTGGACCAGCGGCAAGGTCAAGCCTGGACATGTCGCCTTCGCAGCCCACCCTCGGCACGTCATCACCTGCCTGCAGTTCGACGAGGACAAAATCATCACTGGCAGCGACGATACCCTCATCCACGTGTACGACACGAAGACCGGTAAGCTCCGCAAGAAGCTCGAGGGACACGAAGGCGGTGTTTGGGCGCTGCAGTACGAGGGAAACATGCTGGTTTCTGGTTCCACCGATCGATCCGTACGTGTTTGGGACATTGAGAAGGGCTTTTGCACTCAGGTCTTCTACGGTCACACTAGTACTGTGCGCTGCCTGCAAATCCTCATGCCTACCGAGTCTGGTAAAGCGCCCGATGGCAAGGCCGTGATGGCACCCCAGAAGCCATTGATCATCACCGGATCCCGCGATAGTCAGCTCCGCGTCTGGCGCTTGCCAGAGGTCGGCTCGCGTAGGTACATCCAGACCGGTCCTCCAGCCAACGACACGGACTGCCCATACTTCATCCGCACACTCTCTGGCCACACCCACTCAGTTCGCGCCATTTCTGCCCATGGCGACACTCTTGTCAGCGGAAGCTACGACAGCACCGTGAGGGTCTGGCGAATTAGCACCGGCGAATCTCTTCATGTTCTCCATGGTCATTCGCAGAAGGTCTACAGTGTTGTTTTAGATCACGAACGGAATCGCTGCATCTCCGGTTCCATGGATTCGCTTGTCAAGATCTGGGATCTTAACACGGGCGCATGCTTGCACACGCTCGAGGGCCACAGCCTCCTTGTCGGCCTGCTTGATTTGCGCGACGAGAGGCTTGTGTCGGCTGCTGCTGATAGCACCTTGCGCATCTGGGACCCTGAGAACGGCAAGTGCAAGAACGTGCTGACGGCTCACACGGGTGCCATTACGTGTTTCCAGCATGACGGACGGAAGGTCATCTCTGGCAGCGAGAAAACTGTCAAGATGTGGGACATTCGGACCGGCGAGTGCGTGCAGGACCTCTTGACAGACTTGAGTGGAGTCTGGCAGGTCAAGTTTGACGAGCGACGATGTGTGGCCGCCGTCCAGCGCGACAGTTTGACTTACGTGGAGGTAAGTCTTTCCTTTCTAATCAAGCCAATGTAATTCTAACGAGTTGTTCCCAGATTCTCGACTTTGGCGCGGTCCGCGACGGCAAGCCACCCGAAGAGCTCGGTCAACGTAGGCTTCTCAATGAGCCAGAAGTGCGCGCGCTCCAGGCCGAGGATTAGTAACGAGTAACGAAAAGGTTATGTGAACAAGGCACACCAGGACTTTTGCTTTGCCCTTTCTTTTTTACGAACCAGCATATTACGACGAGAAAACCACAGCATCACTCAGGACAAACCTCACGGGCATAATGACATGGGTGGGGAGGGAATTGGATGGGAACATTCATCATTAGGTTCGCGGCGTTCTAAATAAGGCCTCGGGCGGGACACGAAAAAAAGGGGGCGTGGGCGTGGGCGTTGTTTCTTTTGTCCGCGCAGAGCGCATATACCACGTCTTTGTATGGATTAATGTCAATATTGGTTGAGGCAGCAGCAGCAGCAGCACGGCGGGACAGTCTTATGATTTGGTTCTCGCGCGTTTACACCCAAACGAAAAAGAGGAAGATGGGGAGGTTCTTTTGTCTCTTACACGGCGTATTACTTTTGTAGAGACTGGTCGTTGCACATACATTTTCCCTACTTCAGCTGACATGGTATTTATCAAATGGATGTGCTCCGTGATGCTCCGGGAATCGTGAGAGCATCTCAATTGCACAGCCGACTGGGCCTCCCATGCGGGTGGTCACTCGCAAGCTTGATCCAGCCCATGACGTCCCGCAGCTTCATTTCAGATGTATGGCAGTTGGCATGAATCCAGTATAATAATCTTCTGGTTCCCATCGTCACGACAACACTAACCTTCCCGGTCCGACTTGTTCAACTCGCCATCCACCTTGTCATACCCACGAAAGCTCCACCAAAACAACCCCGAACAAACCCCCATCACGCCGGCGATGGCACCGTACACCACCACGAGATACGGATCCCTCGACACGGGACTCAGCGCCATAGCCATCACCGACCCGGCACACGCGCTCAGCTGTACCATGGCCTGCACAATACACCTCATGTCCTCGGGGGCCTTGGCATAGGCGTACTCGCTGGCCGTCACCAGGCCGAAAATCTCGGCGACGGCCAGGCCCACGTACACGGGCATCTGCGCCCACACGTCGACTCTGTTGGGCACGCGGCCGCCGTCGGAGGCGGGACACGCGCGGGGCGCGTCGTAGCAGGGTCCCGCGTCGTATATCATCTGCTGTAGGCCGGCGGCATAGGCCATGGCCGCGCCGCAGACGAGGAACGCCGTGGTGATGCGCGCCATGGGGCCGAAGGAGACGCGGTGGTGGGCGAGCAGGTTGTACAGCACCTGGATCACGGGCCCGAGGACGACGCAGGATACGCCGGCCATGGCTTGGAGCATGTCGTTGGGCACGCCGTGGAGCTGCATCTGGCTGGCTTGAGAAATGAGGTTGTTGAACATTTGGGTGATGGCCAGGTAGAAGAAGGCGAAGGAGAATCTGGGCGGGGGAAAGTCGAGTAAGTCAGTATGCGTCACGACGGCGGTTTTATTATTATTATCATTGTCATTTCTTTTCTTCTTCCTTTTTTTGCCTTCGTGTTGGGAAGGGGGGGGGGGGACATGACGAACATGACGCGGCAGGCTAGGAGACCGCGCTTCAACTCGTCCACGAACTTGTCGCTCCATGGGACCGAGGTGTTATGGGACTCGAGCTGGTATGATTGCTTTGCGTGGTCGAGGTTGAAGCCGTTTCGGGCTGCTAGGGTCATGACTTTGACTGCTTGAGGGAGGTTGTTTGCCCCCGGGCGGACCTTGACTTGAATCCCGTCGTGTCAGTTGCCATTTCTTCTTCTTCTTCTTCTTGGACGGCAAAGAGACGTTACCCAGGCGTGATCTGAACGAAACCAACAGCGCCACGGCAACCATCAAAGACGCGGCCGCCATCAGGTACGCCGTCCAGAAGTCGAACCTCTTCTCCAAGAACGTCGCGGGGATGGACGAGAGCGAGGCCAAGTTGGTGAACCTGTCTACAGTGAGTGAAAGCCAGATTCATCGGCAGTTTGCGTTTCTGTGGGCAACATGCTCACCAGTAAAAGGCATTATACAGGAACTGGAGCGTTCTCGTGCCGTCCACCACGACAAGCGTCCCATCCTTCTGTCGGACAAGCTGGGGGTTCTTCTGCGTATACTGGTCGCCTGGTGAGAGCGACGTCAAGAGGCGAGCTGCAAATTCTCTCACAAACGAGGAGGCCGACTCACCTATGAACGGGGAAACGGTTGCCTTGGTCGCGCCTACGCCCATACCCACCAGGACCATGGCGACTATGAGGCCCGGCAACCCCGCGCCATTATCCAGGGGAGAGGGCAGGGCCGTCGCAAACATGACAAGTGAGGCGCAAAGCGAGAGTCTGGATTTCTTTCAGCACAGTTTCCCTTTCCTCCCTCCTGAAGAAGGTACGCCGATCGTACACGAGTCCCAGTAGGAGGGTTTTGTATCTCCCGAGCCATATGTCAGAGACGACAGCGAAACAGCTCGGCATGAGGAAGAGAAAGACGAAGAAGCCGTTGGATATTGCGGTGGCCGTCGCCTGGCCGAGTCCGAGGGCTCCCGGTACGGCGTGAGAGTCTCGCTCATTCTGCATGTAATTCTCTAAGATGGCAAGTTGAGTCGTCGACAGTGATGGGAGGAGGCTCCTCGGGGGCAGCCACTTACGCCAGATGGAGACGAAACAATAGTAACTGAACCTTTCCGAGGCTCCGATCAACGCAGCCGCCCAAGCAGCGGATGGGAGTTTGTCGACGACATGCGGCAGGTTCTCAACCTCGTCGTCGGTCGCATCTCGAGGGGTGAAGCCGTCTTCGGTTCGGCGGTCCTCCGCTGACGGGCTCGCGGCCTTGTCAAAATCGACAACACCCATGTTTTCTTACACAGAAGAAGTCAACTGATTCTACCAGACAACAAGACAGCCAGGATGTCAAATCTCTTTTCTTCTCCCCATGGATAGCCGAAGACGGATGGTTAATCACATCATCCATCTACCCGCCACTTCGAATCAACACCTCACACAATTAGTCCGACCTTTTGATTTCGAGAGTTCGTCACAGTGCGAAATCTGTGTCTTCGGAAGCATTCTCTCCCTTGCCAAGACTGGGGATGCCATCTCTGGTCAGGGGCGTATCTTGGCGTACAGAATTGGCGCAGATGCCAAGCTTCCCAAAGTGAGAAACGCTCTCAAATGTGCTCGCGGGGGTCTCTCAGCTGCTCCGAGAAAACAAATCACCACATGGCAGCACGAGAGTCAAGGGAAGCCACCAAAGAAGGCAGACGGGGGAATTGTCTCCGTGGTGGCGCGTCTCGCACTCTCAAGCCGGCGTCACGATGGTCACTCCTCTGCGACATTTGGACACCACTAAACGATATACTTAATAAACCGCGGGAGGGAAAAAGTTAGAAACCTCGGAGAGCTGTGAGGTGGTTGCATAGAGTGCAAACAACTTACAAGCACCCACAACTCACATTAATCTTCCACGCACAATCATGGCCTCCTCCTCCAACACCGAATCCACCAAGTATCACATCGGGTTCAAGCAGGGCACAATCAACTTGTTCGAGCTACGCAACGTCTCGACATGCTTACAGTACCTTCTCCCAACGCTCGAGTCGCTGCCACCCACCTTCTCCCTCTTAGACGTCGGCTGTGGCCCAGGCAGCATCACCGTGGACCTGGCCCGACGCTTCCCTCAGGCCACCATCATCGGCGTCGACCAGAGCGCAGAGGTGACGGAACGTAATCAGAACCTCTCCGCGTCCCTTGCCCCCGGCACCCGCGTGCAGTTCCGCCAGGGCGACGTGCTTAAGCCCGAGACCTTCCTCACCCCGGATGAACTGCAGGCCAGGTTCGACGTGGTCCACGAGCACACGACGCTCATCTGCATTCCCTCCAACTTGCCCGTCCTGGAACAGATGCGGCAGCTGGCCAAGCCCAACGGCGGCATCGTCGCCTGCCGTGACGGCGACACCCAGTCGCAGGTCCTGTGGCCGCCGTGTCCCGAGAACGCGGAGCTGCAGGAGCGCATCTACAGGATGAACGGGCTCGAGACGCAGACGGGGCGGCGGCTCCTTCACAAGGCGCTCGCCGCCGGGTTCCGGAGGGACCAGATCACGGCGTCTGCCAGCGTCCTGTCCAACGTGACGTCCGAGGAGCGGTTTGCTTACGCCGGTTCCATGCTGGATATCCTCGCCGACGAGAACTCGGAGTACCGCCGCGCCGCTGACAAGTTCGGATACACGGCGGAGCAGATCGATATGCTGCGCGCTAACATGCAGAGGTTCATAGATGCCGAGGATGGATGGAGGCTCTTGATATGCACAGAGATCATCTGTCGGCTGGATGGACCGTCAGAGGGCCTCATGAAATAACCCATGCAGCAGCGACGGGTTGAGTGGGTGGCTCCAGCAAACTTTGTGTAGACGTCTTTGTTCCTCGAGACATTAACCACATGTAGAACAACATCAAATCCGAAACATGTGCTACTGCTGTCTTGCCCACAGCCGGGGAGGGGAGCAGGGTACTTTCTCGACCCTACCTACATGGACCATGGACCATGGTGCTCCTGGGTGACGACCACAGGACAGCAACCAACGGTAACGGCAGGCATGTCTTTTCTTTCTGGTTGTACAGTATGAAGAACCGTTCGCTTTCTGTTAGCTGAGAAAACTTGCTCTCGGTGGCGTGTCGGCCAAGCCGCTCGAGGCCCTCACCTTCATTTTCCCGGAACACTTTTCATGTCAGTCGTACCTAGTGGCCGAACATGACTTCTGATAACCAGATGCAAAGGGCTCTGCTCTTCGTTGGCCATGCCCAAACATAAATGCTCATTGATCCTTCCTCTTCCTTGAACCCCCGGTCCAATGTTCACTTCCCCTTCCCCCTTCACCAACGGCAACATCACCGATAAGACCACAACACCACACACACACACATGGCTCGCATACTCGCGGCAGCACTCGCCGTCGCCCTGTATGCCATCGGCGTCCAAGGCGACGGCACCGGCCTCATCGGCTGGGGCAAAACCCTCTACGATCCAACATGCTCCTTCGCCTGCCGCAACGTCGTCAGAAAGCAGAAGCTGTCCTGCACCCCCGTCGACTCGACCCAGAACCACGGCACCGCGCACAACCCCGTCACGACGCCGCCCGACTGCTTTGTCAAAGACCACGCCTTCCTCACCACCATGGCCCTCTGCATCGACACCTACTGCCCCCTCAGCGATAAGCCGTCGTTGAGCAAGCTGCAAGACTACTGGTCTTCTCATCTGGCCACCGGCACCCTCGGGAACCCCAAATACATCCCCATCATGTCGTATCAAGAGGCACTTGCCGCCGCGCGGGAGGAGGAATCCCGTGCCGCCCAGAACGGCAACTCCTCGTCCACCGACGGCGACATGGGAGAACACACCTCTCATCGGAGGAGAGAGACGACACCCAAGCTGAAGACACGTCAGCACAGCGCCGGCATGCACTCGGATGCTCCCGAAGGCCTCGCCGTTTACGACGTTTCCAGCCCTTTGCCAAAGACAGCTGGGGGCTCCAAGCCGCTCAACGTGACTAGCTTCATCGGCCCCGACGAGTGGCAGTTGCAATGGAACTATATGCACGACTTCGAGGTCAACGAAGCAGGCCACTCCACGGTGACCATCGTGATCGCCATCGTCGCCGTCTTGCTTCCGGTTGCACTTTCGCTGCTCCGCTTCATCCCGGGCTTCACCACGAGCTACGCCTTGACATTCTGGCAGTCCTTGCTCATCCACCCGGCTGCCTTTGGCCGGCGTCATCGGGAGCCCATTGCTGGTATTGGCAATATGCCCACTCGCGGACAGGCTCTGTACATCTTTCTCGTCAGCATACTCAACATCCTCCTCTGGCTCGGCCCCTACACAATCCACCAACCCCAGGCCAGCTTCACGTCCCTGAAAATGCAGAGTATCAGCATCATTGGCAACCGTGCCGGGGTCATGGCAATGGGAAACGCCGTGGCCCTGTTCCTCTTCGCCGCCCGCAACAACGTGTTGCTTCACATCACAGACTGGAGCTACGGCACTTATCTTCTTCTTCATCGGTGGCTGGGCTATTGGACTATTTTCCACACCATCGTCCACTCCTTTATGCTACTGGCGAACTACGCCCTGCAAGGAACCTACGAGGACGAGCTGGCCCGCGAGTATTGGATCTGGGGTATCGTCGGCACCGTCGCCGCCAGCGCCATCCTGCCCTTCTCCGTGCTATGGCTGCGTCAGCGCTTCTACGACTTCTTCCTCGCCTCTCACATCATCCTTTCGCTGCTCTTCATAATCGGATACTACTAC
Source organism: Colletotrichum neosansevieriae (assembly GCA_036785495.1). Classification (NCBI taxonomy): domain Eukaryota; kingdom Fungi; phylum Ascomycota; class Sordariomycetes; order Glomerellales; family Glomerellaceae; genus Colletotrichum; species Colletotrichum neosansevieriae. The sequence goes on from JAVHLV010000014.1 coordinate 77,769, forward strand.
CACATCTGGTACGTTTACGAATACAATTGGGGGTATGAAATTTGGATCTTCATCGCCGGCGGTATCTGGGGCGCCGACCGCCTCTTCCGCCTCGTCCGGACTTTCTGGCAGGGTCTTCGGTGGGCTACTGTGACAACCGTCCAAGACGTCGATGGCGACTATCTCCGCATTGTGGTGGAAGGCAAGTCTCTCGACAATGGCGTGGTTTACCTCGGCTTTCCGACGCTCACCTGGCGCTTCTGGGAAACCCATCCATTCTCCGTGGCGTACTCCGGAAGAAGCGTCGTCGACACTCGCACCCAAGAGCACACACCAACAGATCTTTCTTCCAGCCAAGAAGATGACTTGGCCACAACGCCGCCAATCAAGGAGAGCGAACCCGAAAAGGCCATCGGCACCTCGCAGATCACTGGCGGAGGCCCCGCGCTGGTTGACACGAACACCACAGTCTTCTACTCCCGAACCCGCAGCGGCATCACAAAGGCCCTCGCTTCAAAGGCTTCATCTTCTCCCGTTCGCGTCCGTGTTCTACTCGAGGGTCCCTACCATCACTCGGGACACACATCCCCCCAGCTGGCCCATTGCAAGGACATGATCTGCATCGCTGGTGGCGTGGGTATCACCGCCTGCATCCCCTTTCTCCGCTCTAGCTCGTCCGTGGGAAGCACCAAGCTTTTCTGGTCCAGTCGGCAACGAGGGCTCGTCACGGCACTTGCACCTGCGCTTAACAGCCTCCCCAGAAGCGTCCAGGTGGAGACTGTCGTGGGAGAGAGGTTGAAGCTGGAATACCTACTTACCAGAGAAATGACTGCGGGCTCGGGAACTCCGTTGGCTATCGTCGTTTGTGGACCCCCGGGCATGGCGGACGATGTTCGCAGAAAGATTGTCGAGGTGGCGAGGACGAACCCGGCCAGCAGACCGTACGTTTTGGTGGACGAGGCGTTTGCGTGGTGATTTGATTCCCGGTACGCATGGTTTGGCGTATATAATGCTATCACACAACTACTTTAATTCTAACATCGTCGTCGAGTTCTGGTGATGTGAAGAATGCTATTCGATAGCTTGGGAGCGGGTGCACAACGTATACACTCCTTAAACGACCTATTGTGTGTTTCGATACCCAACTTCCTACTCATCTACGAGTTTGTAGACAAATCGCCTCCTGACCTCTCTGTCTAACTTCAAGCACTCCCTTCGCCCTTCCTTGCTCGCAACAATGATATATCCGATACACCACAACTCACTCGAATCCGGACCCTGCACGAGATCCCCCTTCTCCTTGACCGTCTGAAAATGCACGACATGACGCACGAGATCAGGGTTCGCTTCAAGAAAGTCCCCAACGGCGTCCTCAGACGCCATGATGCCCGAACGCGTCGGCGCCAGAACCGAAATACCCAAGACGTACTGCGGCCTGCCGTGAAGAAACGGCCGCGAAAGAGCTCTCACGCGAGAGTCCCCTCCGGATCCGAGACTGAGCAACAGTCGCACGGCATAATAGTCGATCCCGTGGGCAAGCAGAGCCGCCACGCAGTTGATGTAGCCCGGCGGACGGGCGTTCACCTCATGCAAGAAACACGATGGACCCTCGGCCGGGCCCGTCTCTCTGACGTGCAAATCAAGAACCTCGTCGGCGGCATCGACCGCATAGCAAGCTCTCGAACGACGTACTCTGGCCTCGCAGTGAAAGACGCCCGACTGGAAGCCGAGCCGCGCGATGCTTCTCGCAAGGGAGTCTCGCATCATGCTCTTTTCGTCATCCGGCAGCGCCGACGGCACGTCCATCAGCGTCTCCATGAAGTTGGCCGTCGCCCCGGTTGTCTCCGTCCCTGGCAGGTCGCCTGAGCAGGGGAAGTCATCCGTCATGTCGCAGAAGAGTACCTCTCCATTCAACACGATGAAGTTGGCATCCACTTCCGGCCCGTCGACGTACGGCTCGACGACCACTCCCGTGCTTCTCGTCGCCGACGCGGCATGCCGCTCCGATGCTCGGACAACGGCGGCTCTCAGCTCGTCCTGGTTGCGTACTCTGACCACGCAGTCGCTGTTCCAGCCAGTGCAAGGCTTCACGATCAACGGATAACCGAGCTCGTTGCCGCTTTCCGACAACAACGTCTCGAGATCCTGCCCCGACTGCAATACATATCCATCTCTCACCCCAGATGCAGCAGACTCGATCTCTCTTGAAGCACCCTTACTCCCAGCTCTGTAATATGCCGCAGAGCTAGACGTAGGAAGTCCCAAGACCTCACATGCCCGTGCGACCAGCGGCAGTCTCACGTCGCTAATGCACACAATCCCGTCAACGGGACGTGGGTATGCCCTAACGGCATCCACAATGCGCTGAGTGAGGCCATGGTCGCCCGCAATACTGACCGGAATGAATGCTTCACGATAATGGGCGTACGGGCCGTCGTTGTCCTGGAGCCAGTGGCCCGGCTCATCGAGCACGACGAGCGTGATGCCTAGGGCTTTGGCGGCTTGGTAGAACTGTTGGCTTGCTTCATTGTTGGCGCGTCCTTGTACCCAGAAGACGCGTTTCTGAGCGAGCGTCTCTGGAACAGTCCATGGGATGGAAAGGCGTTTGCCAAGTTCTTCGTCCAAGCGAGTGCGGAGAGTTTCGGCGGTGTCTTCTGGAGACTTGGCTCTGGCAATGACGCCACCGATTGCGTTCCGCAGAAGCGAGAAGAAGTCGTTTTTGGCTTGAATACGCTGTGCTTCATGTGCGGCTGTCGCGTTGACACGAGACAAAGGTTCGAGAAACCCCGTGGAAATTTGAATTTCCTCGCAACCCTTGAGTCTGTAAGAGAGAAAGTCGGGTCTGATGACGGTGCCAGCCTCTCCCGAGAATGCCAGTCGGAGGATGGTGGCATGGGAATCATCCTGGTGCATGAAGTCTTTCAGCAGAGCGGCGGTCAGGGGCTGTAGGTTGGCATCTTCGACATTGACTACGAATGTGGGCGGTTCAGGTAACGTGTTTTGTCTTTGTCCGAAGATTGTTTGGACGTCCAAGTGCCAACAATGCTGGCCAAGTTCAGGGGTCGGAGAAATCACGTTTGTTTGAACCGCTTGGAGGCAAACTGTGTTTGGACTGTCAGTCCCAATGCAAGGCATTTGAATCATAAGACACTAACCATGGTTCTCGGCTGCCTCGAGAATAAAACTCCAATTGAGGCTGTCCATGGTGCCTGTCTGCGCTACGATGTCGATGAGAAACTACAACGACGGAGGGGAGGAGGCTGCGAAGTTTGGGCAGGATGGCTTGGCTGTGTGACTCTCTTAGCCAACCGATCACCCACCATATGCAGATATGCTAGATCCTTAGCTAGTAGTTGAATCTCAACCGTCAATGTTCATGATACATTGCGAAGCGCCAGGTGGTCAACCACCTTCCTTTTCGGGGACATAGAGAATTCTCTCAACCCTGCGGCATGGTTCGGTACGCCCCGATGCCAAGCTTCCAAATGAGCAAGTTATTCTCCTCGTTCGCACAGAGTGCTAATTACCGAGCTAGCATCATTGAGCAAGTTAATATTAGGCGCGGAGCGCCATTCCCAAAAAGGTCCTCGGAGGGTTGCTTCTCACTCTCTTGGCTTCGGGCACTGTGCCACGACCTCACATGCGTTTCGTTAAATCGAGCGTGACGTGACATCTTCAGCTGTTTTGAGTAAGTAGACGCAGTTCTAGTCTGACTGCTGAGTATTCAGATTTATGACGTTAACTCCGACGCCTTACTTGTAAGCGGCCGTCATGTCACTATCATTATGACCATTGTAGTCCGAGGTCTCCAGATGTCGAGACTTTTCAACTCAAATTTGGATTCAACTTCAATATCAAAGCCAAGCTTCATCAAGCCCTGTTTCATACTGCCACCTCTGCACTGGATCAAGATCAAACTTATTTGTCGGGATGTCAGTCCAGAATAATGTCTTCGTCGGCCCGCAATCCGTTGCCGATTACTTCGACCCCGACAAAAACCCTCTCCTCCCTCTGGTAGAGATTCCAGACCGGCTGAATCCCTTCAGGAAAGATGGCGTTAGAATTTACGCAAAGATGCTTACTTGTCTACCCGCGCAGAATGTCAAGTCTTTGCCCGGTACTTGCAAAGCCTAGATTCCAGCTTGCGACGGAAATGCTGACAAGCAGGTATCGCAGCACTCAAGATGCTACGCGGCTTGCCCGATGCCCACAGCAAGAACATAGTAGAGGCAAGCTCTGGCTCGACTGTGCTATCACTTGGTATCATCGCTCGGGTTCTGTGGGGGAACGAGGACGTCGATGCCTACGTCACGAACAAGAAGCCACCAGAGTCGTTGAACATGCTTCGTTTCTTTGGCGTCCGACCGTAAAATCCCTTTCAAATATCCAAGGCATCTACTGTAATTGATTCTAACTTCTGTTTTCTCGCCAGTTGCCTTTATGGGGGTTTGGCTCAGCAGGAACCGACAGATCCCGCTGGTATTATGTCGAGGCTGAGAAAGATGGCGGCAGAGGACGAATCCATATTGTATCCCGGACAGTACGATAATCCCAATGTAAGTCTCGGTAATGACTTTCAGTCAAATGCAACCACTAATTCTCCCGAAAAAAGAATTGGAAAGCCCACGAAGAATGGACAGGGCCACAAATCCTCAAACAATTACCTCACATCAACGTTTTCTGCTCGACGGTCGGCACTGGAGGCAAGAAAACCGTCCGTTGCCTTGTATTCCGACTCGACTGACCACGAGACCTCAGGTGCTATCACAGGTACGGGCGTTTATTTGAAATCGCGCAAACCTTCAGTAAAGATAGTCGGGTAGGCTTTCTCGTCCCTGTACATTCCATGTTTTCCTCTGATCCGTGAGTATATGTAGCGTCTTCAACAAGTTCGGTGACCCGACCCCCGGGCCTAGGCACTTTCACGGCTTTCACACGTCCGGTTTTCCATGGCAAGGAACTGTCGATGGTCGTATCGAGGTTTCGTCCGTTGACTCGTACCGCATGTCCATGCGTCTGTCTCGAGAAGGACTCATCGCCGGCCCATCATCCGGAGAGGCGCTTCACGGTTTACTGCAACACATCTCGGAACTCGAAAAGAGTGAAGGGTTGGCTCAGTTGAAAGATGAGACAAGCGGAGAGATCTCTTGCGTTTTCACCTGCAGCGACCTACCTTACCAATACTTGCCCGCCTATTTCCAAAAGCTTGGACCGGACGAGTTTCCTCGGATCCAAAACGAGGTGAGCAGTGGATCCAAGAGTTGGAAGTTTGCGTGGACTGAAAGAGTGCCACCTTAGATTTTGTTGCAATGTGACCAAACCAGACACGACGAGACTTGGGTGCTGGACGTTCACAGGGTGTCATCCATTTTATTTCGGACAACGGCTCGCCACTCACACCAGAAAGCCGCGGCACAAAACATCGAGAACAAAACTGACTTGAGTGACCAAGTCTCGGTTCGCAAGCCAAACATGGGCCCATCATGGCTGTCACGCCTCTTGAGTTTGCTTTTCCCACCTAAGCCACGGTCGGAACCCGACTGCTGTCTCGACCTGGACCATTCCCGACACGACTCCCTCCCAGCAGTCCTGCTCCTCGATCTTCGCAGTCAAGCTGATTTCAAGTCTCGACACCTCCCGGGCTCTTATTCAGTGCCTTTGGAGGGTCTGACATCCAGCCTAGCTAATGGCGACATCTTTGGCAACGCAAAATCTGTTCACATGATCTGGACAGAGATTCAGAGAGCGTTCGGAGAGCCAAATTTGTCGAAAAGATTATTGAGTGCGCGAGAGAATGAACACACCATCATCTTAGTGTGTTATAACGGCGACGCAAGCAGGCTTGCATCGTCCACGCTGCGGGCTAAAGATTATGAAGCTTATAGTGTGGAAGGAGGTATTGAGGCACTCTGGAATAAGCTTGAAAGCCTGAATGTCGTGTGATTGAGGGCGGCTTCGATGTGAAACAAACGCTTTGAGTAAATTTGAATATTTCAAGTTCATGTTTTATCGTAAATAAGCTATCACGGACATCATTCTATGGGCCATGGCGGTCTTGCGATGTGTTGAAAAGACACGGAAAATAGGCCCACGAACAGCAGCATAGCCTCAGTCTGGAGTGGGCTTATAAGCCTCAGTTTAAACTCTGTGTATATCTTTAACTAGGCCAAACTTATGATTGAATTTGAATTATGAGTTAAGTTACTGCAAACACGTAATTCTCACATGCTGGATCAACTCTGGGAACTGCCAGCTGCGACCAGTTGGGAGACGCCATCTACAATTCCCTGACTTCCGTTCGTGCCGGCCGAGAATCGCGATGATGACCTCATAGCCAATGCCGCCTCGGCCGGAAGACCACGCGATGCAACGGCATCAACCATGCGCTAGGGCCCGTAATTACAGACAGTAGAATCCGGGAGAGAGAAAAGCTGCAACGCGATGGCCTCAGAAACAAAGCCCATGACCCGCCGCACGGTCGTTTCGGCCTTCATCTTCAAGTTTCCGCTGGATGATGATGAAGATGGAAAGCCGCAGGTCGCCTTGTTCCGACGAAGCGATAAAGTGAGAACATACCAGTGAGCTCAGGTCCTTCCCCATCGGCCCCTTCCATCCAGCGTTATTCCTGACTAAAGAAAAGAATCCCACAGGAACCGCCTCGCTCCCGTGTCTGGCAGCGTCGATAAGGACGACCCTTCACCTTTGCACGCAGCATGGCGTGAGATCCTGGAGGAGACGGGACTGACGCCGGCGAGCCTCACGCTCCTTCGTCAAGGCAAGGATTACCACTTCGCGGACGAACAGATTGGTCGCGAATGGATCATCTACCCCTTCGCGTTCCGTCTGAAGTCTCCCGAAGATGAGGGGCGGATCCAGATCGACTGGGAGCACACGGGGTTCCAGTGGTTTGACCCGAGTGAAGTCCGCGACGTTGAAGAGTTCGGGGGTGTGCCCAGGCTGGCGGAAAGTTTGCGAAGGGTCTGGTTTGAGAACGAATTGGGTGGCAGGAGTGCCAGGGTCTTGGGCGAGGGCTTGCTCGCTCTGCAGAGAGATCACGAAAGTGGAGCAAGACAATTGGCAGGAAAAGCCCTCGATTTACTCATCGACGTCATGTCGGAGAGCGACGAGTCGTTGAAGAAGTGGTGGCGGAATACCAGGCTTGCGGCGTGGCACTTGTGGAAGAACGGGAGGGAGAGCATGGGTGCCGCCATTTTGAATGTGTTGACGAGGTCGCTGTCTATCATCGAAGACGAGGTGAAAAGAACCGAAGGAAACGGGGCATCGCAGGAGTTCTTGGACGTGATCGCGGGAAAGCTGCGGCGGTATGCCGTGTCGAGGGAGGGCTCCGTCGATGGTATCTGGAAGTCTTTCGAAGGACATCTCCGGGAGAACCATCACTCGGGCGAGCCCATCCGCATCCTCACACTTTCTTCAAGCTCGACCATTCTGGAATGTCTGCACAGAGCTAGCGTCGGGTTTGACTCCGAGTTTGATATTCGGATTCTGGAATCGCGTCCCCTGTTTGAGGGCGTTTCCATGGCGTCGCGGCTGGTCAGTCGTCTGCGGGAATCGGGTGCCGAGAGAGGGAAGAAGGTCAACGTCTCGATATACACTGACGCTTCGGCCGCAATCGCGAGCGAGGGCATCAACCTCGTCCTGATCGGCGCAGACCTCATTCGCCAGGATGGATCAACCAGCAATAAGACTGGCTCGCTACCGGCAGTCCTCTCAGCCAAACACTGCGCACCCGACTCCAAGGTCCTTGTTCTGGCTGAGAATGAGAAAATATTGCCGTACGACCCGCCCGGGCATGAGGAGAACGAAATTGAGGAGGTCGTAGCATCGTGGAGGCGGGAGGCTTCCTTGCAAGAAGCAGCATCAACTGTTCTCAGGTATTCCCAGATTGAAGTGCCTGGTGAGGAGGGTCTGAAGGCAAGCGTGAAGAATGTCTACTTCGAGTGGGTTTCAACTGACCTCATCGATGGCTACATGTTCGAGGACGGGCCTAAGTGTGCAGAGGACATTTCGGAACTGGCAGGCCACATCAGGCGCGAAGCAGACGCCTTCTTCGCAGACATTTAGCTACTTAGCTCTCTCACCAAACCACCCTCCGTCACAGGCCGTAGATAAATGTGCACTTCCTGTCAGCGTATCGCGTCTTGTCGACACGTTCCCTCTCGGTGTCATCTTGTGTCTTGTGTCGCATGACACGCATGGCAAAGCTGACAATTTTGAGACCCGGTCTTTTCTTCCTACCATGCTAGTAGATGAAATGAGACGACTGATATTCTCCCTTCCGTCTCTTGATTGCGGAAACAAGACGTGACCAGGCTGCCTGACAACACGAACAACCCCGACAACTCACTGAGGAAATGTCTTGGCGACCGAAGTTACTTAGCGACGCATCGTTCCAAGAAGTGCAGAAACCAGTATGCGAGTATTTTCAAGAGGTGATTTCACAGAGGTAGTTCGGGAGCTGCGACCCAGGGCTCGCTGTGCAATATTATGTGTTAAGCCACTGGCGCTTAACGTGCCCAAAGTTGCCCACATCCAACTATATTATCCTGGGCTAATAAGGTACCCCAGGATCAATAACTCCCAATGAGGTCGATATACTCGGCAAAGGCTAGCTTAGCAGCTACTAGCTTATCTGTGGGCACTAAGCCTGTCAAAATTCAGACCAGTCATCGTGTCAGGAGCTATAAAATAAGTTTGAAAGTCCAGCAAATTAAGATTAAGTACACATCTTGGTAGTAAATTTCTGAGCTTTAGGAATCTGTTGTCGTGCGCAGCGAGAGGGAAGGGACCTCAATGCGGAATCAGGCGGCTGGCGGAATGATGCGATGAAATTATCGCCCAAAATGAAAGTCAAGCCCCAACTTGGGTAACGCAGAGGGTGTCTTGACTTAAGCTGGTGAGTGTCTTTCTCTTTTCATAAAAGCTCTTGAGAGAGATTCCCTTCGCTTTGCGCTCACGGTCCTCCGCATCAATTCAACATCAATTTGTCCAGTCTTGAGAAGCTCCCGTTCGCAAGGGGCGGAGACTTGTTTCACCTAGTAGTGAAACCTCAAGGATACATAGGTCTAACAGGGGCACTCTGAGCCGTGCCTTTGTCCCAAAAAGGGAATAAATTATATGATATAATCTTGTGCCGGTTTCTACTTGAGAATGATGCTTCTGTGTTCCGGTGGTTATTAATGGTAAGGAGACAAGGACAATAACCATTATGCCGTTTCTTTTCCCTCGGTTACATGCCTCTCCAAATTATCGTTTTTGCCATGCAATTTTCAGCAGAGGATTTTCCGGCCTTTGGGCTCATTCACGATTGGTTTGACACAGTTCTCTTCATTATAGGTGGTTACAGGATACAAAGTCGTCTTGGTCTCTCTCATTCATGAATTACCGACTGTCGTAAAATCTGGATATATCTAACACAAAAGCAAAACCAACTCCATGTCCATTTCTCCTTCAAATATCACCCCTGCAGTAGTCGACCCAATAAGTCAACGTTGTCAAAGTTTCGTGACAGCGTTATTATGCCAACTTCTCAACCTTGCAAAGCTTGCTCTTCGTCGGACCCCCCAATCCCTCAAACCTTGCGGTAAGGATCCGACACCGAAGATCCCCGACTCGTATCCAACTGCGGCGGCATAGGCCCCAGCGGAATCCGCCCGGGCGCTGTCGCCGGCTTGTCCTGCTCAACCGCAACAGTGCGCGGCTGCCGACTGCGACGGAACTCGCTAATGGCAGCGACCAGAATCCACGACACACCAAGCACAGCCGCGAGAACGGCGTACGCAATCTTGAACTCCCTTGGCGAGTTGGAGATGTACAGCCCCAGACCGCCGTTGATGATGCCCAGCGGGATCAGAAGGCGACCGATGACGAGATGCAGGTAAGACCAGAACTGACGGCGGCCGTACTTCTTGAACTGGACATGGTGTATGTATCCGAAGATGGGCTGGAAGAAGAATATGGCCAGCAGCACGAGGCCGATGATGGGGTGGAAGTTGATGGTATTGATTTCAAACTTAAATGACGGGTCAGTCCTCGCATGCGCAGACAGGCGTATTGGAAAACAAACTCACCAGACTCGTGCCACCAAGCCTGACCATCTGTGTCAGCTGGATGCCCAGCGCCGCCGCAGCGATGTAGAGAATGAAGCCGGCCATCTGGACGAGGGCGTGCGCGATCCATCCGAACCGCCCCGGGACAATTCTCATGGCAATCGAACCGACGGGAAAGACGATGACAAAAGCAATCGTTCCCAAAACACCGTGGGTCCTCCGAATCTGCATCGCTTCCTGGATGTTGAATCCCACAAAGTTGCCAAAGTTGCCTCCGAAGCCGTTCCCATTCCCGTTGCCGTTCCCGTTCCCGTTTCCATTGCCCGGAAAGTCGGGAAATTGCTGAGCCATAACTATCGAGGCTGGCCGCAATATTAGTCAAAAGCCATCGAACACTCGTGCGAGCACTCATAAAGAAGCTTACCCAGGGCCACAAGGCCAAATAGTACAAATGTCGTCGCTCCCATGGTTATGTCTCAGGCCTTTTTTTTTTGGGTTTGTTTTTCGCAGAATCAAATTATCGTAGAATCTGCAAAATCAATTGCGTCAAAAAGCTCAGACTACGTTCAAAAGAAAGTGGCCGGAGAAAAACATGATGACAGGCGGCTTCCGCCATTTAACCAAACTAAAAGCCTCGTGGCGCGGCCCTGCTGTGCTGTCTTGTCTGAGTCTGACGCCTGTCCTGCTTGTCCACGGAGCTGTGCTTGGGGATGTGCGAGCACGGCCATGAGAACGGTGACCGAGTGACCGAAATAGCCCGAAAACAAACCAATGCCCACGCCGCCGATGTTCAGTCCATCTTGGCCCGCACGGAACCGACGACATGTATGATTGTGTCATTTGTGGTGCCAATGCCGGGGGTGATCTCAAGCATGGCACAGCACAGCACGCAGTAGTTGATCCGAACTCGCTTCCCCCCAATCTTCGTCTTTGGTTATAGGGTGGGTTCGAGACGTCGCGAGAGAATGGATAAAAAGCAAGGGATGCCGGGTGTGGCTGAGGGATCCGAGTTGGAGCACGTCCGGTGTTGCTGACATGCAGGATTTCGAGTGAGATCACGTTGTTGTGAGGTGGAATTGGTCAAGGGCGGTGGGAGTAAGGCTGGTTTCCAATGAATGAGTTGTTTGAACTGCCAAGATTTGGTTCGTCTGCGCATCTTTTCTTCTCTGGATTTGGCTGTGCATGACGCGTTCGGGCCCCGACGAGGCTCGAGTGAACGTTGATGTAATGATGGAGGACCCTGTGGTTGGTGAGTCGTGCATGAAACCCGGTTCCTGCAGCTGTCGGCGAAGCGGTACACACGAGATGGCGTCTTATTCTAATGCTGCTTTATGTTAGTCAGTCATATTGCTTCCGGTTGGCAGCGAGACGCTATCACAGTTGGAAAAGGGCAGAGTCGATCGAACGTTGGGGTCGCCGTCTGGAAACTGTTGAAAATTTCTGTTTTATTTTTTTTCGCTGTCCAGCCGAACACATGGCAATACTATAATGCATCGGCTTCGTTCCGCTGGATGCTCGCCAGTTGGCTCTGCAGACCACGTTTGCTAACCTGCATAGCCCGTTCAATCTCCCGCTCCTCTTCCCGCAGCCGGGCCTTGCCCATCTCGAGACTCCGCTGCTGCTGGCGCTTCTGCTCCGCGACCTTTTCTTCGTGCTCCCGGAGCGCCTTTTCCCTCCGTCCCCTGGCCTCTCTAGCCTTCCGCGTGGCCACGTCCTCTTCCGCAGTGGCCTCGACTTCTGGCGGCGGGCCCAGGGTTTGAATGTATGCTTCAATCAAAGGATCCCTTACCTGTGGTGGCAGAGAGATGTATCTGATGTCAACAAGCAGCTGCGGCGGCAGGCGCGACAGGTTCGTCTTGTTGTTCAGTGCATACGGCGGCAGCGACTTGAGAAGCGTGGCGAGGTCCGTTTTGAGAGTTTGTTGGGGCATCTTGAGACGACTGATGTGCTCCCGGTACCATTTCTCGCGGTCCTTGTCCTTGACGTAAGGGTCCGTCATGGCCGGCTCCTTCCGATATTTCCTCTTAAACTCCTGCCAGTAGAGCTTGGGCGATGCCTTTTCCTGCAGTAGCGTCATGTAGGGTATCCGAGGATCCTTCTTCTCTTCCTTTGCCCGAAGCTCTTTGATTTCTCTGATCTTGTCCTTTGACCACTCCTGCCACGCATCCTTCCTTGCCTTCATCGTGTTGAGGATTGTATATCTCGGGTCGTCGATGATGTGGCCGTCCTCGATAAGCTTTTCCCACGTGCTGTAGGGATTGATGTTGAAGTCGTCTAAGAGGTCCCTGAAAAGCGCAGCGGCATCTTCCTGGGAGAACTCCACGCCCTCTGCACCCTCGGGCCATTCGTCGATATTTCCGTCGTCATACTCCCCCGGGTCGAGTCCGTACGCCTCTCCCATTGCTTGTAGCTGGAAGGCGATATCAGCCTCGCTGAACTCCACCGGTGCGTCATCGGCCGGATCTCCTGTGCGTTGACGTTTGGCGTCATGACTGTTGTCACCCTCACCCTCCGCCTCATCGTCTGTGACCTCGACCTCTTCGTACTCTGAACTGTCGCCGTTGTCGTCATAGGGCGCAGTTTCGCTGATATCGCGGGATGGCTTGGGCTGCGCCGTGGGGGTAGCATCTTTGCTCGCAGGCTGGCCGTTATCGATGCCTGCCTTTTCGCGTATCCTGGCCTTGTCGAGCTCCAGAATGCCAGGCATGAGCTTCTCGGGTATGCGCCAGTAGCTGGCATTCTTGACAGGATTGTAGACGAAGCGACGGCTGTACTTGGTCTCGACAAGAATCCATGGTTCGTGGCCGGGGATCGCAGTCTTTGACTTGGGCTTGTCCATAGGTTCTGGGCGTGGACGTCCACCATCCCTGCCGCCTCTGCCCCCGTGGGCGAACCCGCCTCGCGAAGCAGCAGGTGAATGATTTTGCGCATTGTACTGCGCCAGGTATGCGTTCGCGACGTTCGGATCGGACAGCTGAGGGATCGTCTGGTATTGGAAAAAGCTAGCCGCGGCCGACGGTGCTGCGGGTGATTGGGCAGCAGCAGCGACGTCAGGCGCGCTGGGTCTCGTGTATGTCGATTCTTTCGTTTCGGCGTTGTAGTAGTATTTGTGCCCGGTCGGCGCCGTGTGCTCTGTCCATCCGGGAAGAAGGGGCGGAGGAGGCGCCGATGGATTTGCAGTCGGCTTGTATGTTGACTTGAGCATGCTGGCCGGGTGATGCGATCGTAACGAGAGTGTGGTTCGGCGATGTTGACAAGAGAATCAGCTGTTGATTTCTGAAGGTTGACAGCTTCCCAGAAACGGGAACGAATCAGAGACGGGGAAACTTCGGCAGCCGATAAGATAAGATCCAGTGGAGGCAATGGCCCAATGACCCCTGCATCTCTGAGCCGTCGCAGCTCGTCGAGTGACCAGCTGTCGGGTCTTCCAATCAGAGATGCCACACACCTAACGCAGAACAGCCCCTAGAGCTCATTGCAGCTTGACGGGAAACCAATTGGTCTGGGTGATCTGCGACTTGATCAAGTGACTGTTGACGGCCATTGGTACCCTTCCTAGGGGTTGACCAGACATTTGCCTTCTCATTTGGCAGCTCAGCCGAGTTCTCTACTCCAGCCTCAGCTTCCTAACTCGGCAACACCAGAGTTGTTGTCGATGCGTAGAGAGAGGTGCCTCGACCTCAACAGTTCAGCATGGCACCTGGACGCTCTGGGTCCGGTGGTAGCGTCATTGCATCAGCCTTTTCCAGATTTTGGAAGGTTTGTTCACCTTCTATCAGCGATGAAGCTATGCGCCTCGTCTAACAGCAATCCCAGAGAACCCATGCACCGGATTACTTGGGCTTCGTTGTCCTTCTTGGAGGCTGGATGACTGTACGTTTCCATGTTGCCATTTGCACCCTGCGACTCACTGACACTTCATACAGATGCTTGTCTTCCTCGAACCGTTCCATCGTATGTTCTTCATCAACGACCTTCGCATCTCATATCCCCATGCGGAAGTTGAGCGCGTGCCCGTCTGTGAGTCCGGCCCGATGCTCCCAATGCGCAAGTCAACTGATGCTGACTTGCTGCAAAGATATGAACTTCGCGTATGCTCTGTTTGTTCCGCTGGCTGTCCTGGTTGCCTACAACCTGATGACCAAAGCCTCACCTCACAAACATGAAGTTACGTATCTGAGTCTCGGCATCTCTGTCATCATGACCTCCTTCATCACGGATCTTGTGAAGAACGCAGTCGGCCGACCTAGACCCGACCTCTTGGCTCGATGCAAGCCAGCCTCTGGCACGAAGCCCAACGTACTGGTCACGATTGAGGTTTGCACCGAGAAAGCACACCATCTCCTTCACGACGGCTGGAGATCGTTCCCATCCGGTCACTCGTCCTTCTCTTTCGCTGGTCTTGGCTTCCTGAGCATTTTCCTTGCGGGCCAATTGCACATCTTTCGCCACAATAGCGGAGGGCGTGATCTCAGCAGGGCGTTGATATGTCTTTTGCCCCTCCTTGGGGCCGCTCTGATCGCCATAAGCCGTTGCGAGGACTACAGACATGATGTCTACGATGTCTGCGTGGGGTCTCTGTTGGGATGGGTAGTTGCGTACTGGAGCTATCGACGACATTGGCCGAAACTGAATGCGAAGGAGTGCCATGAACCATATCCATATCCAGGTTCGGAGCCCAGGGCGGGTTGGAATCGGTTGCGAGATGAAGAAGAAGCTGGCGATTCACGACCCGACGTAGGCTATGAAATGACTCAGTTAGACAGGCAGCGCCGCTAATCACAAGAAGTAGGGACCACCGTAGAGTTCGAATGAAACAGCATCATCAGTACCATCACACCAGCATCGGCATCGGCACCAGCATCGTCATTGAAATATCGCCAGCCAGAACGTATCAGCTCATCTATAACACCGTGTAATCTTGCCTTGTTTGAGTTTTGCTGTCATTTTGCATTTGTTTTCTGTTTGCGCTCGCATACTTAATCTGTACGCATCACATCTTTGTCTTAGTAGGATACCACGGCTACGCATTCGCATCTTGGCAGCGGTCTGCCTGGGGTTTGGGGGCATCAATTCTATTGGTACATCAGGGTAAAAGGGCAACCATCACGCCCCATCTATGTTTTTGTCCTCGCTATGCCATTATTTGTCCTCCGTGGACTCGTCCTTCGCCAAGTCGTGCTCCTTGAGCAGTGCCTTGATCTCCTCCGCCGTCCAGAGGCGGTGGTAGATCTTGCCGTCTTCCGTCTGTCCAACCGTAGCGAACTCGACTGTCCCGACGTGTTAAAAACTGCACGAAAGGTTCGGGGGACGTTATTGACTCACGCTTCTCGGCGCTCAACTTCGTTGAGTCCATTGTCTTGCTGAGAACCTTGACCGCCATGCCACACGCCTCCTTCAGGGTGCAATCCTCCTTGTAGTCCTGCTTCAGCAAGCTCTCGGCGCTCGCTCTGTTCGCACCGACGGCCGTCGCCTTCCACCCGCCGTAGTTGCCCGATGGGTTGCTCTGGTACAGCTGGAACTGTCTGCGGGGATCCCAGCCGGCGTAGATGAAGGAGACACCAAAAGGTCTCAGACCTCCGTGTTGTGTGTAGCCCTGCTTCAGATCGCACAGTCTTCGGACAAGCTGCTCGCAAGGGATGTCTTCGTTGTAGGTGAGGAGGTATCTTTGGGCGGCCTGGCGGGCGTAGTTGATGAGAATGTTGGCGTCGGCCGTCATGCCAGCGACCGCGGCAAGCATGTTGCTGGAGAAAGAGCAGCATGTCAGATTCACGAACAGACAGAAGTGTTCGACAGGTCGGACTCACTCATTGACGATGTAGAGCTTCTCAGCGGATGTGTCCTGCTCCAACAGCTTCGACGTCACCTTGCGCTCCGCAGCGAGGACGATGCCGTCCTTGGCCAGGATGCCAATGGCAGTACCGGCATGAGAGATGGCCTCAAGCGCATACTCAACCTGGTAGAGACGGCCCTCGGGCGAGAAGATGGTTGTCTAGAACAATATGTGAGCTCGCTATTGCTTCATTCGGTAGGCCAGCGGGCGTGGGCAAGGGAAGAGCGGGGAGGGGCCATACGCGGGAATCGTAACGGCGAGACATGACGAACGGGTGATCAACTCGTGATCAGGTGTGGCCGGGACTTGGGTTCGTAGTGCGAAGTTATCCGGGTTGAGGTCGACGATACGGAGAATTTGTTGGGCGGCGGGATGGATTGTTTGTCGACTGCAGGGAAGGCTATCACTTTGGGTGCAGCTTGAAGCTCCAGGCACTCGATGCACGCGTTAGCTTGCGCCTGGCCGGCCGGGCAGCCTGGACCCCAGCTGAGGTAAGGAAGCTGCGAGGTTGCTGGCCCGAGCTTTTGCCGGACGCAGGTCTACTTCACCGACTTGACCGACGAGCAAGTCACCGGGCTGTTCGGTCAGCGCCCTTCAGGCCTGAGGCAGAAATACCCCCGCCAATGTCGCGACGCACAGCTCCTGCTACTGTAGTAGGCCCGAGACAGTGGTTGCTCTCGCTTACATAACTCCAGTAAAGTGGAGGCGCTTCGGCGTTTTCCCTCCAACCTCGCGCCGTTTTACTGCATCGCACCGCCAGCCCACTCATATCACCTCCACCTTTGCGCAAGCTCCCTTTTCTACCTACGTTCCCACACGACCCAAGAGAAGAAGGAAAAAAAAAAAAAGGGCGGCACGCGATCGATTCGACTGTCGCAAATACCTGTCGCGCGACTGTCTCTCTTCACCCATACTGAACGTACCTGTGATAGGGACTAGTCGGGAAGGAAAGTCCGCATTCCCGGCGCTCGCAGTGCAGCAACAACTTTGGTTTACTTCGCGGCGCGCGCGTGGTTGGATGGGTCGCAATATCTTAGTTTCTTTCTTGTCGTGAAAACAAGCCCAATGCATGCTTAAGAGAGAACACGTCTTGCAACCGACATCCAGCGTAAAGCCCAGTTACTGCTATATCCGTACCTTTACTTCGGCGCCAACTGCATACCCTCTACTCCGGGAACCAAGTCACCTACCCGCATACGACGAAGCGAACATGTCCGGTAAGTATCGCAGCAGCAGCCTCCGTCGCGCGACCCCGCCAGCGACCAGCCTCCCTCCGCCATTCCTTCTTCCCTCTTAAACCTCCCTTCCCGTCACTGCCTTCCCAGTCCGATCGCCGAACCAGCAGAACACTGACCAACATGGTACGCGCAGAACCAGAACCCCGCCGCTCGGTGCGCGCGACCAAGGGTCAACACACAAAGGCCTTCGACGACCAACCGATCGAGCCCCCCAAGAAGCGCGGTAGGAAGAAGAAGCAGGAGGAGGAACCCGAGGACGAGATCATCCGATGCGTCTGCGGCGCCACCGAGCAGGATGGCGACTCCGAGGAGCCCTGGATCGCCTGCGACAAGTGCGGCGCCTGGCAGCACAACGTTTGCATGGGAATGAGCGTCTTCTCAGAGGACCTCCCTAAGAACTACTACTGCGAACTATGTGCGCCCAGTGACCATAAAGAGCTCCTGGTCGCTATGGGTAAGGGAGAACAGCCCTGGGAGGCCCGCCGGAAGGCCTACGAAGACGAACAGAACGAGAAGAAGAAGAAAAAGAAGAAGGGCGGCAGGGCCGGGAAGCGCCAGAGCGATCCAAAGGAAGATCTGTCGCAGGACGCTCGGAGCAGCAAAGCCGAAGACTCCCCCGCGCCCTCGGAGCCCAACCAGAAGAAGGACAAGAAGGACGGCGGCGGCAAGGCGGCCACTGGCAAGCGCAAGGCCCGGGATGAGGAGAAGGATACCAAGGTGAGTCGCAGTCTGCCCGGTGTCCTCTCACCACATGACGCTGACGGCAGACCGCAACTGCAACAGACACCCGCGCAAAAGATTCGCAAAGTCTCCGAGCCAGAAGCACCCATCGTCGACTACACACCTCCGGCGGACTTGACGGAGAAGATCACGGACCTTCCGGACGATCGCAAGGGCTCTGCCCAGCTTCTGCAGAAGGCTGTCGTTGGTGTTCTGACTGCTGCCGTCAAGGACAAGAGCGTTGTCCTGCCGAAGGATATGACCGTCGCAGCCAAGGCGGAGCGTCTCGCCATCGAGATCGAACGTGCGGTCCACGATTCCCATCCCGACCGCAGCCACTACGCGGCCCAGGCTAGAGCCCTTTACGCCAACATGAAGATCAATGCCGACTTGACGAAGCGGCTACTGAAGCGCACTTTGTCTCCTCCGATGCTGGCTACCATGACCGCGGATGAATTGGCCACCAAGGAGAGACAAGATGCCAACGCGCAGCTGAAGGCCATTTCGGAGAAGCAGTCTATCCTGATCACCGATGAGGGCCCCCGGGTTCGCCGTACACACAAGGGGGAGGAAATCGTGGAAAACGAGTCCTTCCATCAGTCCGACGAAGCACGATCGTTCATCAGGAGGCCCAGCGGGAGGGAGGGACAGGCTGGCACAAAGGCAGACGGCGAACAACAATACGACAACTCGGTAGAGCTGCCCGCCCACGGCGGTCTAGCAATCGACACTCACAGAGCTCGGCAGTCGCAGAAGCACTTCGCCATCGACATCAACAAGGTCTTTGACCACGTCAAGTCACCTACGGGGTCTTTCGCTCGCCGACCTTCCGCACCGCTCCACGGACCTGGCGTCGATCCTGATGTAGACAGGCTGCTCCAGGACGAGACAGACTCCCCGCCCTACTCGCCGACGGACGAGACCGATCCGGACGTGGTTTGGCGGGGTCACCTCGTGATGAGCTCCATCGCCGACTTCCCAGCCGCAGCCAAGTTCGTCGCAGGAGCTAACCTCTCGAAGACGATCGGTCTTCCCTGGACGACCCTGATACCCAGGAAACTGACGGTGGCCGGACGGATCGATGAGCAGAAGGCAATCGAATATCTGTGCGGCTTGCGATATGCCGACCTGACCGATATCGTCGTCGTCGCACTCTCGCCAGCTTCCGACGCATCTCGCCATGAGTTCCAGTCGCTGTTCGACTATTTCGTCAACAAGAAGCGATACGCCGTCGTCGGCGACAAGGGCGAGGCCAACGTCCGCGACACGTATCTCGTTCCAGTCCCTGCGGGCGAAGGCAACGTGCCCGAGTTCCTGTTGAACTTCACCGACAACACCGTACCGCAAAACCGTACAGAGCCAATGCTCCTGGGTGTTTTCGTATACCGCAACAACGCCCCCAGGCAGAGCCAGCCGGTCGGCGCAACTCAATCACCAGCTACGAACTCTCCCACGCCCACGCCCACACAGGGTGGTTTCCCTAGGAATCCTTCGATATCAGGGCCTGCCTTCTCCCCGACCGTTCCCCAGGGACCTTTTCCACAACCGGGCGGCCAGCCTCCCGCCGGCCACAACGGCCATGGGCCCCAGCAGCAGCATCCCACTCAGGGCGCACACCAAGTCGTGCCTCCGGGCCAACCGCCAGCGGGCTACACTGCGGCCAGAGGTCCGGAGGCCGACCAGGATCGTCGCCAAAGAGAGGGGCAAGCTCTGGCTCATGAGGTATTAGGTACCCTTATCAACAGCAGGACTGTCCCCTTTTTGATGCCGCATGCTCACGCAATGTCACGCACAGAATGGGAAGTGATCAAGGGCATTTACCAAAAGGAACCCAGGGCCAGGGAGGACTTGCAATATCTGAGCCAGTTGCTCGAGAAGCAGACCCCCGTGGCCGGCAAGGCTGGCGATGCGCCGGCTGCGGCGACTCAGGGCGTTGCGCCGTCGGCATGAGATGTGCGCGGTTGCCAGCCTGCCAGTTTACTTGGTTTATTGGTTTATTTTTTATTTTTTTGGTTTCTTTCAACTTTCAACATCAGAGCGACGAGAGGAGGGGGGACCAGGACTGAAGTCCAAGAAGCTGTGTTTCTTTTTCACAGTATCCAAGGGTTTACATCATGTTCACCTTTTTTTTTCCCCGGTCCGGGATACTGTATTTCGCAAGGGAACGTTCTTGAGGGTGGAAATACCAACCACTCACCGGCGTGAGGATGTCAGCCGTTGAGGAGGGCTTGAAGCGAATGGGTCGAGACAGTTGTTGCTGGTGTTCATACCTTTCCAAGCAGTATCAGAGTCGCAATTTGAGCCAATTTCTACCCGAGCTTATCATGAACATGAACAAGATGGAAGTGAACTGACCTGGGTCAGGCCCGAGCAGCTCCAACTCTAAGTCAGCCTTTTCCTGCATGCTAGGTGGAATAGACATCCCATTGGATGCTAGCAACTATTAAGATTTAGAAGATCGTAGCGGTGAAAGAAATGCAGATGAACAATGCCGGAACGACCGTGGTGAAGGTAGTCGTGGAAAGCCTCGTCATGCTCAAGACCCTGGCAAGATCTCATCTCGGTCATCTCCAGCACTAGGGACGTAGCGAGTCAAGAGCCCGGTTAAAGCCGTCCTTGTAGCAGTGTGATTTCGTTTGTATCCATAGAGCTTCATAGCCACTAGACAGGTAGTAGTTGGCTGTGCTGACTTAATTGCTGCGCATGTCGTCGACGAATTGCCGTGTCTTCAGCCACACCCGGCCAGCTGCTCACTGGTGCCAACTGAGCTGTCCAGACCCACCCCATGACGACAACAGGCCTGGATTTAGAAACACGGGGGACCTAGGAGAAAGTTATTCAAGCAAAAAACAGGCCAACCAAGCATTTTATTTAAGGCTGCGCTGGAGGGACCAGAACCGCTTTTTTGCCTCCTTTTTGGGGAAAGGCATCAGCGCCGTGCTTAATTTATCTAGCCTTTCAAGCTCTGGAAACTCCTCCTCGACACTCTCTTACTTTCACATTCCATCCACAAACAATCTCTCACGTCCTTCTTCAACACCTTCGATCTGACGTGACGTCACTCAAGCACCCCTATCTCGAGTTGCGATTCTGACATTCTCAAGACGTCTCCGTCCCAACACGCACGACTCCCATACCTTCAAAATGGCTTGCGGATCTGCTTCTTCCGGCCTTGTCAACCGCAACGGCCCCGGTAGCGCTGCGGCCTCCATCGCCGGGAGCATCGTGAAGCCCGCTGAGGCCACTGGAGGAAAGACGAAGTGCATCGGTAAGCTACTGAGCCTGTCTGGACTGCGGACGACATGACGGAATGCTGACCGCGTATGATCCACAGAGTGCGACGGTTACGAGTGCTGCTGCATCCCCATTCCCTGCACTGTCATGTAAAGCGTCGTCAATGCGATTGTTTGGGGGAGCTTTTTGGATCTTGCGATGGAATTGGTCGACATTGATACCGTGGTGTAGATACCTTTGATGGGTTTAGGCAGGAACTGTAGCCTACTAGATACGAATTCATGAACTTTTTTTCTTTTCTTTCTAGACTGTATCGTATCATCTACCTGCGCTGAGCCGTCACGCCTTTCTGGTCCTCCGTTGCTCCTCATGAGTGGGTATCAAAACTATCATTAGGACTGATTGCAGCTGTCCCAAAATATTGGCAAGGCATCAGAAGCCTCGTCTTCCTGCGGGACGAGCAGGTACGGATTTGGTGGGTTCATCAAATGATCGGGGACCGTCACAAGATCTGCCTCTTTATCGCCTTGCGCAATAGGCGACTCTGAGCTTGCAACTCCGCGCGGCATCACTTCTCTCATCGAGTCTCTCTTCTAGAGGAACAACGCGTCCGCCTCGCTCCACACTTCTTGCTCCCGTGCCGCACCAAATGCCTTGAGCTCCTTCTGAGTCAGCTCGCCGTCCGTGGTCGATGCTGTTGCCTCCGGAACTTTTGGGATTTCTAAGCTACCCAAGCCCTCCAGCACGCGCTTCGCCTTGTCCACTTGAGCTCTAATCGCAGCGGTCTCGGCTCTGGTGCGGTCGAGGTTGGACTGCATCAGCGCAATGGCCGATTCACGTGCCTGATGAGGTCTGTATTCGTTGAGAACGTGATGGAAGTTGATGAAGAGAGTGCGTAGGTCGTCGATTTTGGCGGCGGCCTGTTCACACAAGTCAGTGAATGATGGAGGAGATGATGCCCAAGAGATGCCTACGTCGTCTGGCACGGTGGCCATAATGCTGACCAGCTCGAGAAAGTTGAGCAGCAGCGACTTAGCCATCTTCTTGAGCTCGAATGCCCGGTCGAGGGGCTTGCCGTCCTTCTCGTCGGAATGCGCCGGCGCAAGCCGTTTGATCTCGCCTTCCTCCAGCGATGGCAGTTTGTCGTCGAGCTATGCGAAAAAAAGTCGTTAGCCCATGCCCGTCGACAAGGATTTCAATTCGCGGAAGTGTACGGTGTAATTGCCTCCCAGCACCTTCCACGTTCCAGTGGCCGGCTCTGCTGGGGGCTGAAGATTCATCAGCTCCTCGGGGATATTCTGCAGTCGAGCTGGTAGGTCCTTGACTGCGACGCCGTCCTTCTCGGCCTGAGCCTTGCGCAACTCTTGGATTCGCGTTACGTTCTCGGGCGTGAATTGCTTCCAGAAAGGAGGCGGGTTCGGAAAGGTCGATGCGAGCGCATTCTGCGACGGCTCTTCCGGGTTGTCGGCCATGATTTACGATGTCGTGAGCTGGGCGAATCGGTCGGCACGAAGGGTGGATCTGATTCAGCCCGACGGAGCTGTCATTGTCTCGCTTGCGCGCGTCCAAGGTGAATCACAGCCTGAGGGGGTCTCTTTCTTCCTTGGAGAGGAATGTTCGAGGTACTTAGTTCCGGTGCAGCAATGGAGGCGACCCAAACCTACCTTCTCTGTCTCCAGGTGCGCGCCCGAGCCAGGAGGGTAGCGTCGGCAGGTCTTTCCTTCAGCCTTAGGTTACTCCAAATCAGGCTTAGCCCGACCTGTCCCACCTGGCCCCTGCACCCTGTCGACTCCACGTCTCCAGCGGAAGAGTTGCGCTACGTCGCTCTGGCGATAATTAGCTTGCCGAACGATGATTTCATCCCCTTTTCAATTCTTCAGCAAACGAGCCATTGAAACCACACCCACTCTCCTACGACACCGCGACTTGTCTCTGCGCTCTCAGGCGTCGGAATACACGCATCTGCAAGCACCATGGCCGACGTCCGCTCCCTCCTCCGTCAGCAGCGGGCTGCCCGACGCATCGAGCATCCCCATGCAGCTTACTCGGATGCGGGCAGGCTCCTCTGCACCCTCTGCCACGAGGCAATCAAGTCCGAATCTCTCTGGGAGGGCCATCTGAAAGGCCCAGGCCACCCGGCGAAGCTCAAGACCGCCCACCAAGCTGCTACGAATACCACGAACGGCTCGGCAACCGCCGACGCCGCCCCGTCGAACAAGAGGAAACACGACTCAGACGAGGACATGGCAGGGGGCGATGACGAGACGACCGACGCCGTGCGGAAAAAGAGGAGCAAGTTAAACATAAGCACTCCCGCTCGCCTGTCTGCCGGCGACGCGGACCGAGACCTCAAAGATGCGATGCTCACGCCGCCGTCGCTGACTCGTCGCACGTCGACCACGCCTGTTCACGGCGTCGAGATCCAAATCCCCTCGCGGCCTGCGACCCCTGCCCATAAGGACGGCACATCGTCGAACTCCACACCTCTCAATCAGCCCATCGGCCCCTCGCCGCTGATCCCTCGGGAGGCCTCACCTACACTGGCGAGGGCAAAGGCACCAGCACAGCAGAATGGCACTGCGCCGTCGTCTGCGGCGCCCGGACAAGTGGACGAGGATGAGTGGGCTGCTTTCGAGGCGGATATTGCGGCTACGACTGCGCCGATCGCGGAGGATGCGGTGATATCGGCCCCGGCTATGACGGCGGAGGAGCATGCTGCGGTAACCAAGACAGAGGAGGAAGAGCGAGAGAAGCGGCGGCTTGCGTCGGAGAGGGATATCGAAGATGAGAAGGAGGACGCTAAGCGCCACTTGGAGGAAGAGTTCGAGGATATGGAAGAGCTTGAGGCCAGGGTTCGAAGGTTGAAGGAAAAGCGAGAGGCCCTGAGGAAACAGGGTGACGCTGGTACCAGTGCAGCTGCAACTGCGAAACCTACCGATGCAAGCGGAAAGGAAAATGTGCAAGCGGATGTTGACGAGGAGGAAGACGATGAAGATGACGACGAGGACGACGATTTCATGGGTTTTCGATATCGTTCATGACATCGGGAGTCCAGAGTGGTCCGGCAAATTGTTGATTTCCAAGCGGCATTCGGGGGCGTCTTTATTCTGTATAATTATTGTGAATTAGCTTCGATTCAGGTTCATAAGCTATGGACGTCCGAACATGTTCATAACTGTTTGCTGAAGATAGTCCCTTGGGCTGTAAAGTTCGGATGGCATGGCAACTCAACTAGCTTTGAATTACTGCGCCTGTTCTTGCAAAACATGTGCGTACCCGGTTTCGCTTCGACTGAAAGGAAGTACGTGCCTCTCTACCGTAACACACAAGATTCCGGTGCTTACGGTTATCATGCGGGACACAGACGGTGTATCACGCTCGTCCTCTCTCTTCTCACTAACACAACCGCTGACTTCAATGAGGATTTCAGCTCTGCAGACATTCCTCTGCTGTTATAGACAAGTGTTGTCTCCATTGTGGTTCCAGGAGAAACCTAAGTTTCGCAACATTAGAGATTGGCCTGTCATTCCTCTATGAAACTCCTCTCGAATACTCTAAGTAGACATTACTTTTACAAAATTATCCTCAGTCTTGAGGGGGGAAAACAGGCCAGCCAATAGGTCTCTCTCTCTCTCCTCATGCAAACCCAAAAGCTCCTAGAAAGCTAGCTGAATCAGTACGCGACCACTGAAGTCGGCGCGCGAGGAACATTCCCCGGTGCTGTCGATGACGCTGTAGCAGCACCGCCCTGGTAGATGGTCGCGGTGATGGTGTTGTACACCGTGACGAAAGCCACGGAGACTGAGCAAATCGAGTCAGTTGACTGAGCATCCCGGGTCGTAGTGGCGGTGACGAAAGATGCCGAGGTCATGGTTGGCTTGACACAGCGAGTGCCGTCCCAGTGATCACAGTGGTGCTTGCTGGTAGCCGACTCAGGCGCGGAAGTGCTGTCGTCGTCGAGACTGCTTAGGGACGGCTTCGCGCTGCTGTTTTCGGCTGGAACCGTTGGCTTCACGGACTGGACGGTAGTTTCAGGGTTCTTGTCCGTGGTGGTGGTTGCAGCATCATTGCTGCTTGAGATCGACGGCTCCGTGGGCTTCGTCTCATCGCTCGTTGTAGCAGAGGCACTCTCTGTCGTAGCAGACATTGGGGTCTTGGTGGTTTCGCCGTCATGAGGAGGGGGCTGGGTCTCTGAACTGCTCTCGGTAGCAACCGTCTTGGTGCGCTCGCCGTCCAATGGATTTTGTGACTTGGTTGTGACTGAGCCATCGGGCTTCTCACTAACGGTCTTGGTACAGGTAACCGTGATCGTCTCGCCTGGATGGCTCTGGCTGATGTATACCGTCTCGGTCAACGGTGGACGGGTGACAGTCAGAGTGAGAGTTTGAGAAGCGGTGGTGGTCTCCTTGATCACCGGTGCCGTCGCCTCGATTGTCTTGGTCTCGGTGGCCGTCGCTGTTGTAGTACTGGTGATGGTGCTTGGCTCCGACGATGGCAAGCATGGACAAGTGTTGGAGTCGGGATAGGTGCGTCCCCTCAAGTTCTCAGGCCTGGCATTGGCAAATGTGACGAAGGAGAGAATGGACAGAGCCAGGAGATTGCTTTGGGCGATCATGGTGAATCTGATAAAAGAAGGAGGCAGAGAGTGTATTGTGATATTCCTCAATGTGCTCAGATCTGTTCCTGGTTGCTTTGCATGTCAAAGAGAGAGGGGTTGACGCTGGCATTGAGGAGATATCTGGACGAGAAGAAGCACCAGCTTATATGTTGCTCATCGCCATAACCATGGTGAAGACGAAAAATACCTATCAATAACAGCCTTGCTGAGCTTCATGATCTTCCTGGATCGATGGAATGATGTTACCCTGTATTGCGTCCTAGGGCTCCACGGACAACGATACAGTCTGTAACGATCTCCGGGAAACAAGACGCTGAACCCTTCGAACGGCCCCAAGAGGGATGCAAGAATTGCGTAACATTTTTCGCAAGTCACTCTCTTTCGCCCACTTGGGCGTCATATTGTCGCCTCCAAGGGCTTTTCTGAACAATCGGGGGGCGAAGAAGTGGTTTCACCAAATCAATAGTCTTGCAAGGTCGGATCTTCCCAAGGGACCAGGGAGAAATCAATATTCGGCATGGAAAAGCCGACATCAGCCCTGCGGTATTGCAGTTCACGTTCCAACGAAGATGAACCATCTCCAACCCTCTCGCCGATAAGATAACCACCGTCCAGATAAAACCACGGCAAAAACACAACTCGACACAACCAACAAGCGATGGGCGAACAATAATGCGGCACTGGGATGGTTTCGCAGCCTTTTTGATCTGTGGAGATGGGCTTGCTTTCGCAGCTGGTCGACCAAAGTACGTACCAACGGTCCCTCGGCGATTGTCCGATGACGAGATGTGCGATGGTGAGGATCAGTTCGGGTGATGGTTGCAAGGTCCAGGTTTCCAGAGTCTCTACCGGGTCTGCTTTCCAGCTCTCTGGAAATTTTCGTCCCAAAAGCTGCAAACTTCGATGGATCTCGGCGCTGGCCGTCCCGTCCCGCTGTGGGGTGGGCCCTGCTTCCCCTACCGCTTTCGGCAGATCTGATTCTCCGAGCCTCCGTCGTCCGACCGCCTGCCGCAACCGGAACGTCATTCCATCGTCGCAATCTTGCGCATCATTTCTGCCCGAGAGGCGTCATAACCAAAACACACGCCATCAACCAAAAAACCTGAGCCTAACGCCTGCCTATCGTTTAGCAGCACGAGGCTTGGTGGCAATAGCTTCGTTTCGTTCCTTTCTATGCGATTTTCTTGTTGAAAGCCCAACCCCCGCGCAAGCGCCCACACGTCTCGAGGGCTCCAAATCTTCCGCCGAAAAACCAGCAGCAGCCAGCAGCACGAAGCGCTCGACGACGAGGGGCGCTACTCGATCGCGATGGGCATTTGTGCGTCATGCCTCGGGCGGGGAAACAAGGACGTCTATGACGAGGTGGGTTGCGTCAGCGCCTTTCGCACACCAGCGAGCGTAGCATGCAGCGAGCAGCGGGCGACAAGGTAGACTGACAGGCTCTCTCTTTTCCCCTTTTTGCAGGACGAAGAATCTCGACTTCTCTACGACGACCCGAACAACGTGCACTATGGAAGCTTCGGAGAGCAGAGCGTGAATGGTCAGGAGGATCCAATGGAGGTGCAGCGGGAGACTGAGGCTCTGCAGCGAGTCGTTGCGAAAACGTCCGAGTACGTATATACTGCACAAGAAAAAGAAGAAAAGAAAAAGGCCTTTCACACCCCCTTTTACAACGACCCAAGTTCCTGGGCGGCGGTAGCTCGGCTTGCCCTCATGCGCTGCCTCTTCCGGGAATGCTAACATCCGTCTTCCTAGCAACATGGTCGACATCTTCGAGATTGCCCCGCAGGATCACGCACATCGGCCTGCGCCGACTACCTTTGCGTATGCAGGGCAAGAAGCCCGCATCGTGCGGTACCAACACCTGTTGTCGAAACTGGATTCCAAGGATGAGGCCCCGGCAGGTGTCCAAGTGGATTGGCTTCCCCAGGAAGATGACACGATCGAGATGCAACGCGGCGTCCCTACGGTCAAGGCAGAGTCGGACAAGCCCCTTGTTGGCACCTTTGCAGATGCAGCGGCGGCCATGGCATAACAGACATGCTCCTCGACCATGAATCATTCCCTTGTCTTTTCTCTTATTTTCCCCTCCTCCTCTTCTCCGGGTCGGTTTTGGAATTTAGCCCACGGCCAGAGCGGCTATGCGTTTCCTCTAATTTTTCGGTCCTCTTCCATGTAATCGCTACCAAGGTTTGGATTGGTCGACGCTAGGGCCTGAGGTCATTTCGGTATTACGGCAAACATGGGATGGATAGCTTCTAGTGACGACATATTTTTCCCATCCTCCTTTTTACCCCCCATCGATACCCCCCCCCCCCCCTCCTATGCACCCAGAAACTCACACACTATCAAACCCACACATTCACATAAGCACCCACATTCTCTCACATATCGCTTCCTCTTCCCTATGTCAATCCCCTGTACTTGGTCTCCCACCCCTGTATAAAACGCCTGGGCAACAACGAGGTTATGAGGAAAAGGTGGACACGATGGGCCCCGAAAGTACCGTGGATTACTGCGTAATCAATGAAAATTCCCTCCATCCCACTTTGACGGCCCCCTGGCTCGCACCCACGGCGGGCCAATGAATGCGTCTCGAAGATTCTTCAGCAGCAGGCCATGGGTTATGGGTTGTCTTAGCCCATTGAAATATGGCCACGTGCACCTCCGGCTGATGTTTACCTTTTCCAAGTGTGGACCCTTTCGCCCCAGGGGTGTTGCATCCTAGTCTCTGTCTCCATGGTTGGAGAGCGAATCTTTCGAAGATTCGATTCCGCTTCGGCAGTCAAGTCGGTCTTGGAAGAGTCGAGGGAGGAAAGGCATTTATTTGGAGGCTCATGTATGTTGACTCTGACGCCCACCATTCAGGGTTGTGCGGGAGTCTGTGCGGTTCCCGGGTCCTATTGGCGGAGAAGAGACAAGGAAATGGTGCCTTGATGTCGAGTGGACTATGGGATGGAACGACATGAAAGAAGAGGGGTGGTGATTGCTGCTGCAACCAGATGGGTCGTACTCCCAGTCCCAGCCCATCAAGCCCGATACAACCCACCACACCTCCTGTGGCTCGTCTCAGTCTCCGTTACCTCACGCTAGGCCCTTCTTTTCTGCTCCTCCCGCTCCTCCCTCCACTTCTGCCTTGGGTCAGATGACAGGTACGCCTGCCTGTCAGTCCTCCACAGCCAGCAAAAGTTAAGACACAGAAAAAGGGGGGTGTCAAATACACGAGGCCTTGAGGTTTTGCACCCAGTACCGGGGCCGCTTCACAACGTTTGTTTTCTTTCGTGACACGTGAGAAGCGATGGCGTTCCTTTTTGAACTCAGAACATCAACAGACCGCCTTTCTCTATTAAGAAGGAGGGGTCGGAGCGAGGGCACGAGGGAAGGAGGGCGCAGATATGAAGCTCCCGAGGGGCACCTCTTGGACATGTCTACTTCACTCCGTACCTTGGTCCAGATCGTCGCAAGACTGACGAGCGTCGGCTGTCCTTTCGCACCCGGCATGCTTCTCTCATTCGCCAGCAGGGAACCGCTTTCTGCAACATCTTCTTGCCCGATAAGCACGCCCCCCAAAAAAAATGAAAACCTGCTGGATGGGCAGCCGTGCAGGGGAAAAGTGGGAGGGGGAGCTTTCTTTGTAGTTCGATCGCCTCAGTCGCGCGTAATGAGACGAGACCCCTTGCGCCGGCTTATGCTGTATCGTTCGACCTTCACTGCTATATTGACACCCTTCTCGGCCGGGCTGGCGAAGATTTCTAGGACTCATCGTCGACAGAGAGCAAGTATCGAGTACTCATCACCAAGGACTTGGAGGGGGGGGGGGGGGGAGGGACCCACGAGGCGCAAAACCGTTTGGCTCCGATCTACCTGAGAGAGGGGTCCCAAAGACCCTGCTCTCGTCCCTGTCATCATCTGAGAGGCGGGCCGGATTTCGCGACCAAATTAACAGTAGACGAGCGCCGATTTCCTCTTTTCCGCGCGCGCACGCACACGTAAGAGTCCACCGGGAACATCGCTCAGCGCGCGCGCACACACAAATTAACCTTACAGAATCAAAGCCCCATCATGTTTGATCAATCCATTCAAGTAATACAATGGCAGCCCTCCCCAATTTTACCCTCTCCCTCTCTGTGTCTCTCTTCTTGAATTCTGTGTCTCTCTTCCTGAATTTGAAAAGGACCGTCCCTAAAGTAAACACACGAGAAGACCGAAAAAAAATGCAAATGAAAAAATAAAATAAAGTGAGAATTCAGCGAATAAACAGCCGTTGCGTGGTTCAACTTGGGAAAAAAGAACTCCTCCCCCCCAAAAAGCTAGGGTTACCAGGGAAAAAAAGCCTCCTCTCCAATCCTGCTTTGTCGCGCTCGTAGTCCTCCCCTAACGGTTAACCCTTTCCCTTTTCATCCTGGTATTCGAAATTTTCTGGTTTCTTGGCTTCTCGTTCGCTTTCCTTTTTCGTTCGTTTCGTCTTCTATATCGGATCTGGAGGACCTCTGATACAATCACATTAGCAATTGCCACAGACCCGACTCGGTTTTTACCCCTGAGCAACTTTCCACCACTGACTCCCCCATCCATTCCACCTCCCAGGGGAGAGAAGTACGGGAACCACAATGGGCCGCAAGGTTTTACGGATTAAATAGGAAGTGGAAGAGAGAGAGAGAGAGACAGAAAAAAAAAAGGACTAGCTGGGCAAAGGGCAAAAGTTCGGAGGAAGGGTTCAGAAAGATATCAAACCTACCCGTTCTGGAAAATCCCCCAACGACCCGGCGGCCACAAATACGGACGAATTCACGCAGAGAGCGTGTTCACCCTATTCCAATGCGACGTATTCATGTCGTTGATCTGGCGTTCGACCTCGCCCATCTCGGCCGCCGTCCGCTCAATGGTCGCCTTGCGGTTGCCCTCGCGATACCACCGGTCAATGTCCCTGCGCATCTTGTCGAGCCGGCGGTGCTTCTTGTCCATGTCGTAGCACAGCTTGCACCTGTCGGGCTCGTGGATTGTGTCGAAAACCAGCTTCATCCCGCACGTCTCGCCCGTCCGGTACTCCTTGTTGCATTGCTGTTTGAACTGCCCCCATCTCCAGTACCCGCAGGTCCATCGTGTTTGGTAAAAGTAACACATTTTTGTTCTTTTTTTGGGGGGTTTTTTTTTTCTCTTCCTTCTTCCCCTTCTTCTTCTTGTCTCTCGTTCTTCTCTCTCTCTTGGCTTTTATTTTTTCCGTTTCGTTTCGGCGGTTTGTATTGTTCGTCTCAGCTCCCCCCCTTTTTGTTTTCACTTCGTCACTGTTTCCGTCCCGTCTCGTTTCTTTTTCTTTTCGCCCTCTCGTCTCTTGGGAGTGTGAGTTTGTTTTTTCTTCCTTACGGGCCGATCCGTCCTCGCTAGCTGGACAAGGTAGCTAGGTCGTCGATGCAAGTGGTGGAGAACTCGATGGAGGTGTCAAAAGAGTGAAGAGGAGAAATGGAGAAGTAGCAGCAAGCAAGCAGCAAGCAACCAAGAGGAGTAGAAGTGGTTCGTTTCCGGGGTCTCGGTACGATATGAAATCACTGATGCTGGGACTGAACCAAGATGAAGGGGTTTGTTAGCCATCTTCTTATTTATCCTTTTTTTCTTTCCCTCTTCCGCTTTCATTTTTTGTTTATCCCCCTTCATGAATCCCACGTCCCCCTTCCCCCCTCCCGCCTCACCCTCTGCTACAATATGCAATACCATGCGGACACAATGATGTCTTTCGACATTTGCGTCCAATGATGGTCCCTCCTTTTCAGGGGTAGCTTTTTGGGTTGCTAAGGGGGGGGGGTTCAAATTGGACGCGGGATGAACAAGAAACTACAATCAGGAAACCCGAGCAAAGGATGGGAGGGAGAGGGGGTGTAAAACAAAAAAAGAGGTTCTGGTTGAAACTTGACTAGGCTCACTGACAGTGACTGGTGGTATTATTGAGAACTGGCTGCAGAAAAGCAGCAGAAGCGACAGCAGTAGTGACAGGCCGCGGTGGTGGCAGCGAGTGACAGCGGCCAGTAGCCCGTTTCGGCAGAGGCGAAGAATCTCGTTCGCAACCGCGATCGAGAAGTCTCTTTTTGGTGTTTGGCTCAAAGGTGGTTGGGCAGCAGCAACCGGCAGCAGCAGCAGCAGCAGCAGCAGCAGCAATCTTTTCCTGGTTGTCGTCTGGGTGTGTGGATAAGGGGCGTGTGTATTCTTTTTTTTTTTCTGAACGGGCTCGAGGTAAGAATAATTCGTTTCCTTTTGTCGTACCCGTTTTGTTGATCGTGGGATGGAGCCGTTTCGTTTGATATGTCTTCGACTCACGTATTTGGTGTTTTTGTCGGAGAAAAGGCTCCTTGTATGTTTGTCGTTTGGGTTCTTCGTCAACGTCGTGTGTGTGTATTCCTTGTCTACAACTTTCTCTTCCTCGCAACAACTGGAGGGAGGAAATCGAGGCTAACTTATACTTTGTGTGTGTGAAAACAAGATCATGCTCTTTTATTGGGGACCCGCACAATGTGTTGTCACGATCGTCCTCGACGTCAAACCCATCCCATCCCATACGTTGCCTCCTCCTCCATCTTAGACGCACACTCTAGCGCACTATATTCTAGACTACATGCGTCCATACGCACTCACGCAAATCCATACACACATGGCGCATATACTGCGGCACTGGGCCATGGTGTTTGACAGCTTGGTCGTGTTCCAGACGTGGGAGAGACTTGAAAGGTCCAATTCTTTCTCCGACCCCCCTTCCCAATTCTTTCGGCTGCAGCCAGAGAAACAACGATACCATCATCGTCCCGCTCTTCCTCGCCCACGAATAACATACCATTAGAGAGAGAAATAAAGGCAAAGATGTACATGATATTGCGTTGGGCGGCTGGTGGCTTGGTCACGGCTCCGCTCCCGCTGGATGTCTGTGGACGTCAAATGTGTCCCTGCAGATACAACCCAAAGACATCGGACGACAAGATATGCCAGCAGCCGTCCCGTACAAGGCTAGCCACCATCTTCTTCCCCTCATCGACGTCCATCGAAAGCCGTCTGTCTGCCACGTCGAGTCTGGGTTTGAATAACTTCATTCAGGGGTTGTTGACCTTGTCCAATATTTCTCCACCCTCGGGGGCCGGCAACTTTCTATGAACATCGGTACATGTTCATAGAAAGAAGACGTATCGAACAAACAAACACACAAGGATACAGGCTCGACAAGAGGTGTGTAGGTGTTGGACTGCAGCTCGAGACCAGGGAGGACAAAGGGAATCATGTCGATGGTGTTGGCATTCGTGTGGGCTACGACGGATGAAAAGGGTTAGGAAGGGAAGGCCACGCTTTGTGCATGTCAAATCCAGGTACGAGATGATGCACTTGGGAGGCGACATATGCTTCAGATCTTGACATTGTTGTCCATTGGGCTGCCATATTCCATGCTCAAACCCGCAGCCCCCTGTTCCAACTCTCCATCAGAGGGAATTTCATTAGGGAAACTCACAAGTTTTGTTTCTCTTCATCCATTCTTTTTCTTAGTTTCCTTGCTCTGTGCCAACCCGTCTAGGCCGCTATGCTGCTATGCAAGGCATAGGCAAGGCGGACGGAAGACGGGAAGCGCTCCACACCTTACGAACCTGTATGTGCGCACTGCAGAAGTCTTGCAGCTCAAAGTCTAGGAACAACCCTGAAGATGGGGGAAAAGGCCATAGAGGGGGTCCCCGTCGCGACCCCCCCGGCAAGCGACAGGGACACATCAGCCTCCCGCTTCGAAGCAGTCTTGCTCGCGTGCGGGCCTTGTGGGGTTGGTTCTTGTCTTTGCGTTCTCATTACCCATTTACAGGGCTCGTCCCGCAGGAGACAACTGTCAGCCTAAGGTGGACTGTGAAGGGCTGAGGGTATGGTGGAGCTGAGGAAGGTTGTTAGGCCGTTGTTCTCAGGGGCAGAACGCTTGACGCGTGGGAGTTTGCTAGCCGGCATGAACCGTTTTTAATTCTGGTATATGGACTTGTTGGTTGTGGTTGTGGTTGTGTCTCACGTGTGTTTGCTGTTGGTGGGCAGGCGGAAGCACAGCACAGAACATTGGGAATACTCCTCTCCAAAGACCGTGAGTGGCATCGAAGAATCGAATGAAAGCCAGCACCACACAGCCATACAAAATTTGCCTGCCGGGGACGTCATCGACGTGACATTGGCTGCAAGGTTGACATAACCTCGCCACCGTCCTATCGAGGCCAGCGTCGGTCGATTTGAGCCTAATTGAGTCTGGGGTCAATCTGTGACCAGGAACGAACGTCTTCGAGGAGAGACAAGTGTCTCAGAACCACGAAAATGGATTGGGTAGGAACGGACGGGCAGAATCAGGGCCACCACCAGACGAAGCCAGCTCAACATGCAGTCGAGACCGATCTCAAGCATACCTACCAGGTACTCGAAGCCTTGCTTCCCACAACCGGGCTTGCCAGAGCCGGAAGCCCGTCTTCTGAGTTTCGACATTGACGAATAATCGGACAAGATGACCTCCACCATGGATGCATCATGTGCTTTCCTGGATGGGGGTTGCTCCTCTTGCCTCGCCTCACCGGGGATAAACCCCCACTGTCTGAAATAGGCCGGGCATGATGGGCTTTCATCACCATGCGGGCATCTGCGCATCCAGATAAACCGTTTATGGAACTAGGAAATACCGCAGACCACCCCCCTCACATGAATCTGTACGCTTATCCCAATAAGGCCGATCCGTCTTGCTCGCTCGCTCACCGGCCCGGTCTTGGGTTACGGTGGGCAAAGAAGTCGAGAACGGTCTTGAGAAAAGTCCCTTTGGGCGCTGGTCGCGGCCCTGGGCAGGGCAACGTGGCGACCGGCCGCTGGCCATGGCCATGGCCGGATGTTCCACACTGCATTGCATTCGGTTTGCATCAAGGCCCCGTCACAGAAGCGTGGGTACTTGGGAGTCAAGTCGCGGGCTACTAAGGTCTCTCGATGAACCTCTTCGTACACTCCCCTCCATGGATGCTGATGTATTGCACTCTAGCAGGCTGCCGATCAAGCATGCGGGATCGCGCTTCTCGTCTGCTTTTTAGCCGTACTTGCTAGTTGCCCGAAGGGTGGCTTTCCGCGCTCCACCGGGCAATGCCTTCCGGTAACATCCTATTGACCACCAGGCTGTATGTCACTGCCATCCGCACCTCACCTATTGACAAGCGGGAGGTTTCATTGGGGGAACACAACATCCGCTCCCCACGTTGGGAAGAGTAGCTGTGAGAACCAAGTACCTGAACGGCAGATCTACGACCGCCGTCAGCGACCATAGCAGGGCTTGGATCGTCAGGTATAACCTCGCATACCGCCAGCATGAGCTGCATGCCTTGCTGAACGACAGGCTCAGGGCGCGTCAGGCTCGAGCCCTGGCGACCTGACATTGAAGGATCAGATCGAGTCCACCTCGCCTCGGCCCAGGCTAGAAAACATGTCTTGGTGCGTGGAATGACATGAACGACGGGCGTTGGCGCAGGCTAAGCGGGCCCCGCGAACACCTCAACCCTGACGAAGACTATTCAGGGTTCGCAAAATAGTCTTCGTCAGGGTTCGCAAGGGAGGGATCCCCTGTGCGAATGGTTGATGCGTTGTCCGGCTGTAGGCCGTTTGGGGGGGAAGTTGGCGCTTCCCGCTGCTGACAGTTCAACGGTGTCGGGAGCTATGCCGTGCTCATACCACCAGTTCGTCGAGTTCAGGGATTGAGGAACAGGCCTGAGTAAGTAGCAGGCAACACTACCCAACTGTGGCTGAGGCGAGACTTTTGCTAGTGGGCGAGGAAGAATTCTCTCTGAGGAGAGACAATGAGCGTAAACACGGCCTAAAATCGCGGCCAAGCGTTGGCGGACGACCGAGTGGCCCGCATGAGATATGGAAGCGAGTGTCACCGGTGAGGTCGCTGAGCACTCGGGCACGCTCGAAAAGTGACCTTGACTTGGACTGGATGGACAAACGGGCCGTCCCGTTTACCGATGGCGAGATATTCAGCAAGCTCCATTTGGTGAGAATAAGAACAGAGCACCTTGCACGAGGAAAATTGTGGATAGAAGTGAAGCCCACCGTGTTGTGTCACAGGGCGTCTGCTCATCAAGAGAAACTAACTAGTCGCAGAGTGGGATTGTGAGCATGAAATCCTGCGATAGGATGAGACGAAGTGTTGCTGCAGATTAAAGACCAATCAGGCCTGCCGAGATCCCAGAATACCTCCGCAAGCCAATCCGAGTTGTCGGGATCATGCGAATCATGCGTTGAAGAATCGACGCATCTTTCTTTGGACCGTAATTGGGTGCAGGTGGTGGGAAGAGACGATGTCGATAGCCAATGAAGAGCGCTGGAATAGCACGTTAGCTAGCCTCCTGTGGAGACCATGCTACGGCAGCATTGAAGTATGCACAAAGTGAGCAAATAGCCGGAGCTGCCTCCGGGCAGAATCAGTCGAAATAGTTTCACGCGGGTAACCGCGAACGTAGCCTGATGATCAGATCATCCCTTTCTAGCGCAAAACAGCACGGCGGATGTTGAAGGCGAGTATGCTGATGCTAATAGCGAGAAACAAACCAAGAGGCGAACGAGGTGAACGTCGGAGAACGACAAGGATAAAGTTCTCTCAGGGGTGACGAGCAGCGTTGGCCGAGGACGGACGTGTTTCTGTTGCAGCCGCAAAGGGTGTCGTTTTTGAATCTGATTGGTTGTGACGCAGCTGCAAGGCGTTTGGCCGGAGAAATGGGCCACACCACCATCAGGTAACATCATCGATAAGAACTTGACAACACGCCATCTCCTTGAAAGACCGCATAGGTTGCTGGAAGGAAGATTCACAATGTGGGTAATGGGGTTGACGGAAGTTGGCAGAATCTGGTGTTCGTGTCTCAGAGAGGCAAGTTGGGCTTCTCGAGTCCCGCCTGACGTCGATGTCGTGTTCTTCCGTATATCCCATGCCGTGTGACGATGTGCTATTGATGCATTTCGATGTTTTTGAACATGTAACTAGTTCATGCACCGATGCGGTTGCAGCGGATACCGGTGCGAATGCAGTCTCGTCTTGGGATATGGGTGGGATATGGGTGCTGTTTGTCTCGTCTGCCAGGGTTTTTGGGGCCCAATTGAGTCATCGTTCGGTCAAGTGGCAGATATTGAGGTTCGCAACACATACGACGTATGCTTTGGGTTGTTCATCCCGGTCAGTGATGGGGATGAGAACAGGGAGACGCTACCAATGAGACCATGGGTGAAAGACCGAGCCAAGTCACGAAGCGACGCAAGGATCATACCCTGTCGATGAGGAGCAATTATTGTTAGATAATTGCATTCTGCAGGAACTCCCAAGTCCATCAGGAATGACACAAGTCATGGCGACTGGGCCGTGGACTGCTTCATCAGGTCAGTGACTTGCAGCCCAAACGCTCAGCCTGGGCAAGTACCGTGGAAGTACTTCAAGGATGAAGTGCTGATTTCTAGAGTTCGCCCGTCTCTAGACACAGGATCGGATGTGATGAGGTTGTTGACGGCCTTCCAGGAGACCGCTTCGTGTGCGACTCGATGGCCACATTCCGGGGTCAGGGGCGGCCCGCAGGTGGGACTCGAAGGATGCCCGCGAGTTCAGAGACACTTGAAGGATGGATCGGTGTGAAAAGAGAGCCCTGGAGCTGTCCTCGTAAAAACGAAAGCACCGGGTCGTCCGGAAAAAGATTTAATGCCTTCACAATGATCACGGGCATCTGGAATTGAATGTTGAACACTTGTGAAGTCGCGGTTGAGGTGACATGGACCCGCCAGCCAGGGAAAAGCGGGTCTATCGGAGGAACGGTTAAACTCACACCCGACTCGGTCAGCTCCCGTCCAACCCTCGATGAGATGGGAATGTATGCTAACCCCACTCCTTCCTTCCTCAGACCTGGACCTACAGAATGGAATGGAAGTCGCGGAAGGTGCAAAGAAGGTGTAGATCTTCTGCCTCAGAAAGCACCGGGCCAATCAGTGCGCCCAGTCCTGCGTCTTAAAGTACCTACCTAGGTAGGTAGGTACCTAAGGTAGCGTCAAAGTTTCCATCGTCGAGACTATCGATCCAAAGACTCGTACGAGGTGGCGGCGGAGGTGCACGCTTTGAGGCCTCGTTTCTAGAGCAATGACCGACGTGGCAGTCTTTGAGATATTGACAGCATCCCGAGGACATGCAACGGCGAAATTGAAGATTCGGCAACAACGTGGAATTGCACTTGCGCGCTGGAGATGCGATATCCTTTGCATACCTATCTCAAGATATCCGATATGCACCTGAGATATGGATACTTTACCTTAACTTACCTGACATAAAATGCATAAGCCCCGCCTTGCTGAAAATGGCAAGGTCGCTGTACCGGTACGTATCGGCTGATCATCAGTGCGGGGTGCGACCGTTGGCAAGTCCAAGCCAGGTGTGACGCAGCCTGGAACGATGGAGGCGCAAGCCGCAATGCATCACATCCACGCCTGCGCCTCACCGACGCAGCTCCTACGCGGCCCCCTACACCTCATCCGCGTCCTCACACGCACTCTCTCAGAGTGCCGTCGTCACCTTCCATCAAGCTCGGGCAGAGGGGGATATTACACCTGCCATTGGAATCTAGAAAAAACCCCCAAACAACATCGCCACGAATTCACCATCAACCTCATATCCGGAATTCACGTCGTCCCCGGACTGGACTGGACCTCTCTCCCTGTCGCGGGGGCTACCACATCCCCCTCATGATTCCACTTCCGCCGGTCCACGAGTGTCGCGCCCTCGCTACCTTCATTACCGACTTCACCTTTCGATCTCAGCTTGGCTTCACCGTGACAAGTTCAGGTTCCTCCCACCACCCGACCACCGATATTCTTGAAATTCAACCATCTTCGAGGGCCACAAACCTCCGATCCGTTTGGGGAGTTCGGCCGGGTCTCAGTAAAAGGCCCAACAACATCTCATCTGGCGCGCGCAAGGCAGCCGCCTTGTTTCAAACCCGAACCGCGCGGTACTCTTACACAGTCACGTCCATCACAAAGAGCTCGGCGCATCTTTAAGGCAGGCCAGCGCATATTTTGCCGGTCGGCTCGAACTACATCGGCGCAGAAATAACCGCTTGATCCCTCACGCGCCTTTCAGTACCTTTTACTTCACGGTCTACGCGGGCAGCGCCTCCTCACGCAACCCGTTGCGCGACCCAACAACAACCGCTTGGCAAGGACGGCGTTTGCGGGTATCACCGGTCAACCTCTTTTCAACGCCCACCATCGTGACAACTTTCTGAGCAAGACGGGTGGGAGGGGCAGTTCCGAATGTGCCCCTCGCTACTATTATCGCTGTAGCCGTCGCCAGCAGAGGGGGAAAACAAAATTTATTCGTCGGCGCTTCTTCTGAACCCATCTCGTCAGGTTCTTGCAGGCGAACCCCGAGTCAGCCCCTTGGACGCAATGCACGACGAGATGGCCGCCGCCCCAGACCACCACCTCATCTCCCCGACCCGCCAGCTTGCCATATCACATCCGCTTCACTCCGTCCCAGTACACGTCCAAGGCCCTGACCTTGACCCCGCGCTTCGCTCGCCGATCGACTCCACGTCCTCGGCGGTCGCTGCTGCCCGACCACACTCACTAGCTCACGATGATGGATTCCGTGACGAGGAGCCGCAGCAGCAGACCTCACCGTCCTCGTACCTGACATTCTCCCGACGGCCGCCCCGCCCCGCGCGTGCCGACGTGTTCCTCTCAGATCTACCCAACGAGCTCCTACTTCACATCCTCGGCTACCTGGATGTGAACGACCTATTGTCCACTTCGCGGGTATGCGTTTCCTTCCCCACGCAATCGTGTCAGTGACGCATCTTGAAAATCTTTTTGCTCTCCGTGTGTCTTCGAATCTTCCTCTTTCCCCCTTCCCCTCCCCTCTCCTTCGCCTGAAGTCTCGTCCGTCCCGTCCCGGTGTCGCCGCAAGTTTGTCCGTAACTCCGTCCAAGAAACACTGCTGATAGCACAGACCAATCACCACCTCCGCCACCTATCCCTCTCGCCCATCCTCCACCACTATCGGCTCCGTCACACGCGCGCCATCTTACCGCCGCTCCTCGCTTCTCCGTCCCGCCCTTCCCTGGCGGAGCTGATTGCCCGTTCCATCTTCCTGACGCACACCTCGGTCGTCTCCCGCCGCCTGGCCCGATCTCTCGTATCCATTCGGCTCTCCCGACGTCTCGCGGCGAGGCCTTCGGCGGAGGCCCTCGTCGAGCGAGCCGTGCTACCTCCCGAGTGCGTCCCGGGCATGAGCATGGTGCAAGTGGCGCCCTCTCTCGTCGCGAAGAAGCGCGCCATCGAGAAGGAGAAGGTCAAGGATGGATTGAGGAAGTGGGTCGAGGGTGTGTGGAAGGGCGAGGTGCGCCAGCGGGAGGAGGGCGTCAAGAAGTGGGAGGAGAGCAAAGGCGTCGGGAGGGTCTGGCGACTGAGGAGATTTTGGGAGAGGGTCTCGAGGGGAGATGGTGTCGGCCTCCGGTAGGCGACGGCATTTTGTCAGAGGCGATGATGCGTGGGATTCGGGATTGCGAACGCTGAGATTCAGACTCTCGCTCTGGGAGCGAGATGGATGGCTTAAGGTACTGACTTGGTATGATATGTAAATGATAAAATGTGATATGACGGTTGGGAATAGGAATGTAGAACTACGCAGGGCCATGATGATGGCCATTTCCGTCACCATGGTTGTTGTGGACAGAAGCTCAATGTGCACAGATGAACTTCTGAACAAGCAGGGAACCCGACGACTTTGCTGCGGGGGTATTACTGGTTTTAGGGTGCATTAAAGCTACTTGTAATTGTACTATTTCCTCACTGCCGCCTCTCAAACTGTCTGCCTCAGCTCGCAGATCTCTGATAATGCACTGTTGACCATTTTCATTACCACGCACTCCCCATCCCAAACCTAACCATGCTGAAGATGAGGCTCACGACAATGGCAAAGATGAATACAGCTATCAGTGCGATGATCCATCCAGCAAGGGTCCGGAGGCGTTTATCGAGCCGCTCGCGCGATATATTGGCTTGTACCTGACGTTCAAGATCAAGACCTCGCTTGGGTTCAGGTTGCTAAAGGCGAGGACGAGGAGTTAGAACACAACCGAGGAAGGACTTGCAAAGGCATCATGGACGTGATTACGCACCGGATAAAATGGCATGGCGGGTGGTCCCGACTGGGCTGGCTGGGCTGGCTGGGCTCTGCGTTTGCACTCGGGGCAGCCGGCCATGCGAGATGCTGGTGGGAGACACTGGTGAGAAAGAAGTCAGTCAGCCAGCTCAATCCAGGGTGCGGTGGTGTATCAAAGCAACCAACCTCGTCGCAGTAGACGTGACCACAGCTAAGAGGCTGACAGAAAGATGCCCTGCAGTCTCTGCATTGGTGATTGTGCTCTGGCGCGCGGGAGTGTACGGCCATGTTGCTGGTGGGTGACGGAGGGCCAGACATGGCCGGGGTGGTCGGCTGGGTTCTCTGCTCAGCGACGGTGGAGAGATCTCTGTCGCTACGCTTGGGTGTTCCTAAGTGGGTGATGGTACTCATATTATGTCTTGCTCAGCGGTCCTCCGTGGTAAGGGAAGGGTCACGCGAGCGTTGTCGCTCTCGAAGGATCTCGGAGAACGAGGTGAGCGAGTAGAGAGAAATGCTGCCTGCAGCGTTGAGGAAGAGATTGAAAGAGGTTGTAGAGTGGACGGATATTGAACAATGTCTGGTAGATAGCGGCTGTTGGATGAGTACGAACGGGAGTGGAGGTGTTCAGTCGGAGTTGAGAAGACGAGGAGGAACGTCGTTGGGAGTTTATGTTGACGGCATCGAGGGAAGACCGAGGGAGCCAAGAACGAATTAGGCGCAGAGACATCGCTGCTTCCTGTAATTCTGGTGATACCTTCCTTCTGGCGTCTCGAAGAGAAGGAACATCATGCGTCGAGTTCCGGGGCTGGAAGGCACAGGGCACCCCTGCTACCCCTGAAGAAGTCACACAGGAAGTTCCTTCCCAAATCAGGACCTTCTAGATTGCAAAGATGCCCTTGCAGAAACACACGAGGAAGCTACCGTCATTTGTTCATCGCTACTGTCAAAAGCTACCTGAGGTATCTATCACTTTCCCAACATACAGGTCAGGTCGTCTGTGAGGGATTGCGGTGTCCATGCCGCATGGGTGGATGCAGAGCATGCGCGACAAGCACCGGTAAGAGCTCACTACCTTAGGGGTCTCTCTCACAACCCAAGCGCAACTTTCGTGAGCGGCAGCTGTAATGGAGGCGCTTTTACCCAAGAAACTCACTGCTGCCAACTGCCCGTCTTGGACAATGCATTCCGACCTAGGCTTGACACCTTTCACTTTTCCTGTCTTGCAGAAGGTATGGCAGGCAAACCCTTCAGTCAGCTTCGGGACCTCTTAGTCAAGATACCCTACGTGAATTCACTTACACCATGCCCTCATATTCGTCAGTAAAGGCTGCGAAATTCCATCAACAATTTTACTAAATGTGTTTTCTATTATGTAATCTCACAGCCTCCGGCTTCTATCCTCAAGCTGATGTGAGTATGTCAAGCCCATGAGGATGTTCTGTGCACAGCTCTCATCATGAGGTACCCATCACTGCAGCCAAGGTTGAGTGAACTGCAACACCAATCTCCTCAAGCTTCCTCATCTGCAACCCTCATAATAATCTGATCTACTTGAGATGTCTATCATACTATTCGTCGGAGAAACTTCTGCGTGGCCGATATCGGGATTGCCGAAATCCAGGATGCCTAAATCCGGGATTCCCATATAAGGGATGGCCGAGTGATGGATGCCCTTCATGACAAAATCCAAATAAATCAGGATCCAGACTAGGAGGATGTCCCTCCAAACAGTCTCCATAATGAGGGAAGGCGTGGGGGACTTGCCTGTAATATGGAGGACCTGGACTACCTCTTACCTCTCGGCGGAGCAAGGCAATGTCATTTGCAATGTGCGACACAAGAGCCTCCATATGGTGACTGAAAGTCCTCAGACCTCGAACCAACAGTTCGTCGTCTTCCCGGTCTTCTACCCCATTGTTGTTGTCATCGAGGCCGTGGTGGCCCGCGTCAGACTCATCCGCGCGAGACTCGTCGTCATCAGACTCGTCGTCACTATCCTCGTTGCCAGAGTCGAGATCAGAGGTGTCGCCCTCATCGTCATCAGTGTCGCTCTCGTCATCATCAGGCACCCCTTCAGTCGTAGAAGCCTCCGGTGCCGACGTCTCGCCGCAACCCTCACAAACATCCCATCCGTGGATGCGC
The DNA here is from genome assembly GCA_036785495.1 of Colletotrichum neosansevieriae. Lineage (NCBI taxonomy): Eukaryota > Fungi > Ascomycota > Sordariomycetes > Glomerellales > Glomerellaceae > Colletotrichum > Colletotrichum neosansevieriae. Next base: position 120,760 of record JAVHLV010000014.1, read on the forward strand.
CAAGCACACGTCGTGTACCCAATACTCTTATCCACCGCCCGAGCCTTGTCATCGTACTCTTTTCTCCAGACAGCCCACTGTCTCAGCCCTCCGAACATATTCTTGGTCTTAAACGGTCGTTAGCATGCTACATCAAGAACCACATGTTCAAAGCCGTACTCACCGTGACCGAGTGATTGATCTCGACTTCCCTCCGCCCTGCATGTTGTCGTAAATCACCCGAAAGCTCCTGCCGACACGTAGGACACTCCACTCGGTGCTTGTCGGGGCCGAGATGCCTGCCGCTCATGATCTCCTTGGCGTCGTCCACGCAGAAGCTGTGGCCGCACTTTGCCGTGTACATCTTCTCGCACAGCTGAAAGCATACGACGCAGAGGCTGTCTTGTACCATTTGGTCCATGACCTCGGGTAGGTCGAACGGAAGCACGAAGCCCTCCGATGAGCTGCTGCTGCTGCTGGGATCTTCACTCCGGGACGCCGCCATGTTGTCGAATGTCGTTCCTGATGCTGCTGTCTCGGCAGTTGGGGAGGAGGGCTATTGTCAGAGGTCTCACTGCATGCAACTTTGTTTTCAATGTCCGCCGAGCGTGCCATGGAAAGAGTTGCGAGCTTTTTATTCCTAGCTGCACCTGGATTTCTTTTTTTCCCCGCCTGATGCTGGTAGGCTATTGTGGTACATCTGATAAAGTTCGCGGCGTCCATGGGCCGGCCATCTGATAAAGTTGACAAAACCTGGGTGATTAAGTCGAGGTTGTTCGTAGAGTTCACGAGAAACTGGGCGCTCGTTTCCAGCGACCTCACCTCAATACCATTCACCACTCCCCGACCGCAACGATTTAGACTTTGTTCGAACCACACAATACCTGTTGTCGGCACCTACTGCAGACCTTGGGGTGTCTCCATTGTTTTCCTTGGAAGAGGGCCTGGATAGTTTAGACCTAGAATGGATTCCCTTCTTTTTAAAGGAAAAGATCTCTAGGTATGCTTTATTGCCCTATCAGAAATCACACGAAGAAGCTGCCGTACTGTAGATATTTTACTCGAGCTATGTAAGTTGCCGCTATCTAGATAGACCCACGGTGGACCCGAGTGAGTCCTAAGGCAGGCGAACTTGGTAAATCAAGAGCACATAGACCCATATCGTGAAAGCCAAGGTTCGCCCACTTCCTCAGCCAGCTTCATCAGACTAACCCTAGTTTCCATGGGACTACCTACCGTGGGACCCAGGCCATGCAGCTCATCCAAATACTGCCCACACACGTACACGCCAACCGCAGCCTCATCAACTAGGTGAGGTACAACTTAACAACCAACCAACTATCCAAGAGTTCATGATGGAATTCTATTGGCCAAAAGAATACCAGAATCTTACGATTCTCCCAAGCTATGCTATGCAAATAATGCAGAGTAAACCACATCCAAAGAACGCCACCTACCTACCAAATCCTCTTCGCAACCATCTCATACCGATAAACACCATTGTAGTCCCCCTCGGGCGGCTTTTCCACCTTCTGCACTCGCCCCTTGCCCCCCTTCAACCCCTCCTTCTCATCCGCGTGAATCCACCTCCGCCGGTCCTCCGTGACCTCGATCTGACCGTACCCTCCCACGCGCTTCCCCTTGGCGTCGTAGCTCTCGCGTTCCTCATGTCCCGCCGCCACCGCGTGCTCCTTGCGCTTCATCTTGGCGTAGCGGTTGCGCGAGTACCGCAGCAGGAGCATGCCCAGCAGCAGCTTGACGATGAGCAGGACGAGGAAGGCGATGAAGAAGACGACGATCATGGTCACCGCCGCGATCACGTCATCGCTCGTCCAGGACCACCACGACCGCGCCGCCTTGACCGCGGCGGAGTCATAGTGGTAGCCGTAGACGGCGCGGCCGAGGGCGTCGCGAAGGAGGGTGTCGAGGCGGTCGAGGGCGGCCACCACGACCGGAGACGATGGCGTGGCGGACTCGACAGAGAGAGACGTCTGCGTCGACTCCGGGATTGGCGTGGGAATCCTGGTGGAGAGGAACATGTGGTATGTCTGTACTGAAGCCCGGATGAAGAGGCAGGAGAGAGGAATGACGGCGAGGCCGAGTCGTCGGGTGAGAGATGGCGTGACGAAGGCCTGGATATATGATCAGCTGCTGCAGATGGCCAGGGCATATGCTTACTCACATTTGTGTAATAGTCCTTGCACAGGATGTCGAGGATACGGCTGTAGAATGTCGGCTTGATGTTGTTGAACTTGTTGACGTAGGCATGTTTGATGGTGTCCACAAGCATCTCGCTGCCTATGACGATGAGAAAGGGCGACAGCACCTCGCCGGACCAGACCCAAGATGGCAGTACCGTGAAGCTGAAGGGTAGAATGGAAGGGCTGTGAAGAGGCACCGAGCCACCGCCCATGTCACTGCCACTCTCAGACCCGGCCCCAGGTACTGAGAGACCACCAACTTCGACAATATTGCGCATGCCAATGATCAGCAGCATGATCCATAGTTGGAAGCGCTCTACAATGTCTGCACAAGTGAGCTGGAAGAGGTTATCCTTCTCGAAGCGCTTGAAGACGGTGCTCTTGATCTCCACGAACTGGTTCGAGATCATCAAAGTCAAGAGCGCGTTGGAGTACGAATTGACAGCCACGTTGAGCGTAATGACCTGGTAGTATAGGGAGACGGAGTGAATGACGTTGTAGACCAGAGCGAGTGCAAACATTCCCATGGGGAGCAGAACTTTTGAGCGGCCAGAACTGTTCCTTGACAGGGTCTCGGAGCTGAAGAGGCATTCGAAAATGTCCTGTCCAAGGGCCGAAAGAAGGCGGTCGCCAACCTGAAACTCGGTCAGTCAAAAAATGACAGGAAGTATCAGGGTTACTTACCTCCAAAACATTGTAGATGACATAGAGTTTGATACCATCTTGAGCTCGGATAAAGTGATACATGCGACTCGCATCCAACTTCATGAGGAACAGTGAGCTGAACAGAATCACAGCGCCCTGCAGAAGATCGGCCTTGTGGAAGGAAGACAGGGTTGATGGTATCGACTTCGTCCTCCTATGACGATGTGTTCGATGTCCAGACATTTGTGAAGGATGATGACCTGCCGAGCCATTCATCTTATAAGTGACTCCTAGCCCATTGCCATTCATCTTGACCTCCTGCTCAGCTACCTGGCCTCCGTTCGTTTTGGCTTCCGAATCAACGCGCATTGCCGGGACATCGCAGGAGGATCGCAGATCCACAGGCGCTACAGGCGTGATCCGGCCCGTGGGCCGACTCTGGCTCCTATCCCGACTAACGAGGTGATCGGGATTTTCGTGTTGAGCGGACGACGTAGCTCTCGACCTTGGCCGTCGGGCTCTAGCCCATACTCTGCCCAAACCGTACCAGACGAAACCGATTATCCAACGAGCCTCCTTCGCAGTAAGATAGCCCCACCATTTGACCAGCACGCTCAACGCAATGCAGAACCTCATTGGCAAGATGGTAAAGTTGTACAGCCAAGCGTCAAGACATGCCAGAGCGCCGAAGTACAGCGTCCTCTCGAGAAAGGTTGGCAACATGAGGACATTCTTCAGTCTTTCCCACTTGACGGCATATGATTCGTACGGGATATCATTAGTATATGAATGGTGTATGTACAGAGGGCTTGGTCGTTGCGCTGCTAGTTCCAGTTGGAGATGTGTTGGTATGGACATGGGCGGGAGAGGTATTGAAGGAGGGAGAGGCGATGGCGGGAGGGTGTCATTTCGTGTCGATTTCTGCTGCTGTGACGACGACGGCGGTACCTGAATCTGCGGCAGTTTACTCTGAGTCGGCGGTTGGGGGCTCGCGGCGTTGAAGTGAGCGGCCGCCTCGAGATTCAACGGCGGTGGCCTGGCAACGGTGTAGAAGGAATTCCGGCGGGGCGAAGTCGTTTGAGACTGAGACTGCCTCCTGTTCGTCGGCGGTGTCGAGAGTGTCCTTCCAGAGTGCGGCCGACGCCATTCTTCGTAGTGTCGTGATCTGCTCCCTCCGTCTGTGACAGGACCATTCTTCCGCAGTGAGTCTGGCTGGCTCAAAATAGACTGTCGAATAGCCTGCAGCTGGTCTGTGATCTGCGCCGGCCGATCTTGGTCACCGGTTGTTCCGCCCGGGACGATGGCGATGGGCAGGGCCTCCGGCGCCTGAAGCTGCTGCATCCCTGCCACAGATAACCTCCTAACATTATCGTGGCTCTGATTCTTCTTCATGGATGCGGAGCTAGATCCGGCCCTGGGTCGTGCCTTGTGCTTGCCGTCCTCTTTCGAATCAGCCTCGCTTTTCTCATGGGCCGTCGCAGGCTCAGATGTGGATGACGAGTTCGATGACTCCTGCAGTTCGGGCTTGCTATGCGTCGAGGATGCATCGGAGGATTGTTCTTCGTCGGAGTGACCGCCGGGGATGGGAGGGAGGGTCGAGGTAGGAGGCGCGCTCGCGGAGACACTGGGCAGCGGCGGCATAGGAATGTGCGACAGTTTGATGTCGCTTTTGGGGTTTATTGCGGTGTCGTCGAGTGCCGCGCCCTCGGGAGGGAAGACTGGCATGGCCGGGAAGGCCTCGACCGGCTCGGCAGGCATGGCGATAGAACTTCCAGAAGGTCCATGATTACCGGCCCTGCGATTAGTGTCCTGTTCACTCTCCGACATTCCCAAGCCCTTCGATGTCTTTCCTAAGGTAGTCGAGATTTGCCGGCGCCATTCGCTGTTTGCTGTAAGGGATTCGTTGGATCGAAGGAGGAGGCGGTCGGTGGACAAATAAGGTAGGCGAATGACAAGTAAGATAGCTGTCAGGTAATTCCGATAGGTCGTGCGCCGAGGAGTTCAAGCAATTAGCCTTGCAGTTTGCAGTTCTTCGCAGCAAGTCCAGTCCAGTCCTGTCCAGTTTCGCTGGTGGGGAATTGACTGTCTTGCGGAAGCGATCTCCAAAAGGGTGAGTGGAAACACAGGATTGGTGGACAGGGAAACCTTCCGTAGGCCACTCTGCCCTGGGTCGGGTCACTGTGGAAGCGGATGGAGCCACGGGTTGGAGTGACGTAAGAATGGGAAGCCAATGAGGGCGGTATCGATAAGGCGGACAATATGTATAGAACCTCCAAGGTTCGATGGAACCGTGGGAACCGGTCTGAGTCAGCACGGACTTTGGGGATTTACAGTGTGGCTTCTTTTTCGGTGAAGATGGTGAGTTCACCTCGTGGGACACGTGACAGGTGAAGGAAAACGGCAGCACCTTGACGAAACCGAAACCGGAAATGCCTCGGGTCGGGCTCCGGGCTCTGTACCTTGCACTAGCAGTGGGACGGGAAAACCCGACATCTGGATCCAAAATCGACGATCGACTCCAAAGTCCCGTCCGACACACGGAATCAAAATCTCGGGAACTGAAGCAATTTCCACGTCAACCGGCAATCACACCCAGATGTTGTATTCAAGGATATGACGCTTCATGACGGCTTCCGACCAAGACCCGTCATGAAATTGTGTATAATACGTGACACAACGACATCCATTCTCCGCCTTATATCCGCTAACTACCGGGCTGCATGCCGCTTCGGGACCGCATCGGTCAACGGTGCCAATTTTCTTCTTCCCTCCAGCGAAAGAAGCCGAAGCGCTCACGGGGGGTTCGGCGAGGTGGAGATTGGAGCCTCGAAGAATACCTCCGAAAGTCTGCGTCTTCATCCCGTGTGAAGAAGTATGGCTTCTTGTCTCATGGAGCAGGGGGGCCACTCGGAGGAGACGTTGAGTCCGAGTTACAGATTTCCTCAACCAATTGACGTGCAACAGAACCATCGCATTGGATCGGATCTGATCTCGGCCCACCCTCTTCCCCATCCAGTCTCCAACAAGATGTCTCCGTTCAAAGAGGGCCGTCCAAGAATCCAGTTGCTTGGTAATGCCTCACGTCAACGCGCCCCGGCTGCTGTTGATCCGCTCTAAGCTGGGCGACCTCCGAACTCTTAAGCACGTCGATACCCTCCATCCTCGGCTCAGAGTCCTAGACGCACCAACTTGTTGCTCCCTCAACCTACCCTGATCTCATTCTACTCAATCTAATTCCAAAATGGCCTCCAACCCCCCCGGACAGTGCTGCAGCGTCGGCGTGAAGCACGAGTACGTAACATCCAAACATTGATACCTCGCCGGTTTATTACCCCTCCCCCACTTCACAAAGCTTGATTCCAATCCCTGATGCGCAGCATCCAAGCTCCCACCCAGCGCGACGGGGCATTGTAATCCTGGAGTTTTCAGTCGCCAATTGCCTGTTATCCCAATTCTTTGCTAACAACGAATCGCAATATCCAGAGGCACCCCTCAGGGCAAGAAGATCTCCGTCGCCGGCAAGTATGAGGGATACCTCGCCGAGGCTCCCGCCGACAAGGCGCACAAGAACACGGGCATCCTCTTCGTCGCCGACGTCTTCGGCATCTGGAACAACTCCCAGCTCGTCGCCGACCAGTTCGCCGCCAACGGCTACACCACTCTGATCGTCGACCTGTTCCACGGCGACCAGTTGACCCTCCCCTTCCCCGAGGGTTTCAACATTATGAAGTGGTTCGCCGAGGGCAGCGACGGCAAGCACCCCCACGACAAGGAAAATGTCGACCCCATCATCGTCGACTCCATCAACTACCTCCGGCAGGAGCACGGCATCACCAACCTGGGTGCCGTCGGCTACTGCTTCGGTGCCAAGGTAAGGTTCTTCAAGCTTGGAGCCTGGATGCAAATACGCTAACGACCGATTTACAGTACGTCGTCCGCCACTACAAGGACGGCATCAAGGTCGGCTTTGTCGCCCACCCTAGCTTCGTCGACGAAGACGAGCTCGCTGCCATCTCCGGCCCCCTGTCCATCGCCGCCGCCGAGACCGACAACATCTTCCCGGCCCCTCTGCGCCACAAGTCCGAGGAGATCCTGCAGAAGACCGGCCTGCCCTACCAGATCAACCTCTACTCCGGCGTCGAGCACGGCTTCGCCATTCGTTGCGACGTTAGCAAGAAGGTCCAGAAGTATGCCAAGGAGCAGGCTTTCTATCAGGCCATCGCCTGGTTCGACGAGCACCTTTTGTGACTGCATGATACTGAAGGGGGAGGAGATTCGAAATTGTGAATAATGCTGAGCTACGAACCCGCGAGTTCCGTCAGTTAACGAACATAATACCAAATCATGACTATAACCAATATTTTACATGTATGAGTCGTTATCGTGTCATCGCTGCATGTAACGGGGAAACCCCTCAATGCCCGAACATGAATAGCTTGATATGGAGCTTGCCTTATCGTTCTAAACAAGGTCAGCGCACCTGTCCGCCACCATGTGGACCGCCGCACACGGGTGAGCACGCGTATCTGTAGGAAACACACTAGCATCCGCAGTACGAAGTTTCCTGAAGCCGTGAACCTTCATGTCCCGCAGCATGGCACCTCGTTCTCCCTCCTCCTCCTCCGTAACGTCCTTCCAGCTAGCTGCCTTAGGCTGTTGCCAGCTTAACATCCGGAGCCAAACGCAATGCCGAGTCGTGAAATTATTGGTCTTGCGGAAGGTCTCGATATCAATCACGGCGAAACACGCAGCCTTTCGTACCATAACCTGGTCACGCGGGTCCTGGTAATACTGATGGTGAAGTCTAGGCATCGCGAGAGGGTCCGAAGACTCTATTCTCAATGCGGCCTCGGGAGAACGGTTGGACCAGCGTGATCTGGAATGCGCAGTCATCTTCCCATCGATGGGGTCAGAGCGTCGCGTTGATAAGGAGGAGCTCGATGTCTGGCAAGTTCTCTGGGCAGATCTCGAAGCAGAGGAATTTTACAGTCTTCGAGCTATTCCCTTGGGCCAATTTCGCTGAATAAAGTAGACACTTGGCGTAGCCATGGCTGATAAGGTAGATTGAAGCTCGCCTTAAAACTAGGAGCCGGGGAGTAGTAGAGGTGCTCTACTATAGCACACTGTAACCTCGCGGCGTGCTTGGACAAAAATATCTTTGCCAGATGTCTTCCTCAGACGATCAAGGATCGGCAGAACTTCACACATCACAACAATTTTCTACGTATGTTTCTTATTTTCCCGTTGCCCCGTTATCGCCTCCTTGCCCTGATTCAAGTCATCTGTCTCGAACATGGCGGCACTTTCACCCCGACTGTAACGGTCACCCGCGCTCACGTGGGAGCTACGACTCTCTCTGAGGTTGAGGGACCAATGTCAATCAGGGGTTGAACCTTCTCAAGGAATTCCCCAACGTCTTGGAGAAAGATCTCCGGCTGCTCCAGGGCGGCGAAATGTCCACCCTAGACAATCAGAAATAGTTTCACCAGGACAAGATTGCCCATCCGCTCACCTTCTCGAGCCTTTTATAATAGATGAGGTTGGGATAAGCCTGCTCCACCCACGCTTTTGGAGACACCATGATTTCATAAGGTACAGATACACCGCGTACCCACATTGGTTTCGATTTCGACTTGTCGATTGACATCGTCTTGCCGCTAGATAGCATTGGGGCCAGCGGATGATATGAGTAGAGGCTGCGAGGGAAGGTGTCGGTAAACCAGTACACGCTCGCCATTTCCAAGATGGCGTAGAGGTCGAGGCGGTGGCGAGGATCTGTCCAGTGCATGAACTTCTTTCTCTCCGATCCTAGAGCTAATCAGTGTTGGAAGCGTTGCGCACACGTCAACTTCCACTCACCAAGCCAACAATGCAAGTGGCACCAATTGTCGCCGGTCGGAAACCATGCTCCAGGACTCACGCGCTACCAGTCATGGCCAAATCCTTTTGCTCGGTCGAGTTGTTTCTTTTCCACAGCTGTCGGATCCTCCAAACCACTCGAGCTTTCCCCAAGCTCCGGAAACATGAAGTTAACTATTCATCGACGTATCAGCCAAGTGGTCACGGAGAGAGCATTGTGATGCTGAGGGGGGTACTTACGATGATATGCCTTACACACGCTGTATTTGGCTGACATCTGTGCAGCTAGGTTGCTGTCAACATTCCCACCTTGAGCGACGTATCCAGCTCCAAAGCCAAGTTCAAGCATGAGCTGGTGCAACATCCGGGGTGCTTGGCCCAGTGTAAGCTCTGTCTTGAGATTGCCGCTAGAAGCAAAGACGTAGCCTGGTAAGGAGGGTACGATAACCAGCCGTGCATGAAGATGGTGGGGATCGCGTCGGTTCTCTGAGAAAACAGCGCCACAAAGTGAATTGACATTGACCCGTGATCAGGGTCCTCTATTTTGGCCATGAAGTTCGGCAGCGAGTTCACTTTCTTCCTCGAATTGCTCAAATCGAAGTCGACCCAGGCCTCTGTAGCATCGACAAAAGTCGTCGTGTTGGTTGTACCAGGTCTTCGGCCCTACAGGAGATAATCCAGTCAGCGTGCGAAAGTCATCGCGATGCTTGCTCGATAATTCGAGCCTGAACTTCTCAGGTCGCTTCGAGGATCCGAGCGGTATACTGGCAAACGGCCATCTTGAGAAAGAAAATCTAGAAATTCTTGGATGGCTGAGATTGCGAAAACTGCCGTGTAGGTTGGATTGTGTTGTGCATCTGTAAAGTCGGGGGTAAACTGCCTCGCCTTAAAAGAAACTCCGGGGTCGATCCTACGGGCGGTTGGGATATTCTGGTAGTAACAAAAGCCGAAGCTAATGCTACGATTGATTCTATTAGATTGCGGGGGATCTACTCACTTGGGCCCCTTCTGCAGGGATCCATCATGGTTTATGGACCTAGTTCAAAACGGCCTAATGGGAGCTCAAGAGGGCCGCTCCGTCACATCACCAAGCATATGAACCAAGACTAGATGTCGACAGAGAATGGTAATGAAGACACCTTGGAGCCCGAGTCTACGCAGTCTTTCTTTAGTCAGAGCCCGCGCCCAACATGTTTTCATTGTTGATAAGAAGGCTGTGGTTTAGTCTTGGTGTGTGTTCTCATCACGAAAAATCAAACTAAACAACCTATGACATATCCCTACATGAACAATGGCATGCGCTGATACCTGCAAAGAATTCGGTGCATTCCCGTACCCTGTAGCAGGGGATGCTCACATCGAGTCGTTTCATATGACAGTCCCCAATCATGAGATCGAACGGCTTCATCTGCTCATCGACAACTGCTCTGTAGCTGATCCAAGCTGGGAACACTCGCAAGTCGATGGGCGTTTTGGCGTTACTAGAGACTGGTTGATGCAAGCCGCGCATTACTGGCGTCATTCTTACAATTGGTGAGTTGACATCCCCAATAAGGAAGACAGTACTGATGTAACAGGCATTAATGGGAGACCCGGTTCAACTCGTACCCCCAGTACATGAATGATGTCGAAGATGTCGATGGCAAATCGTACAGGATCAGATTCACCTCTCTATTCTCAGCCAAGCCCAACGCATTGCCCATCATTTTGCCTCACGGCTGGCCTGGCTAAGCGGTGGAGTTCATGCCTTATGCTGGAACTCATCAGACAGCAGTACCCTACTGCTGATTCTTTACGCTACCACAGCCCGAGGGATTCAATGTGGACGCAGACGTCCAATCTGGGAAGTACACCCCGGAGGAGTCCGAATCCCTGCGCAAAGCCATCGATAGCAGTCCGTTGAGCCTACTTGCATGGTAAGGTTTCCCGACGAAGAGGACTTGTTGGAAATGTGATTGACGGTACCCATTGCGATTTATAGGATTGGGGAAAGGTTCATTGAATTGTTGGATCCTAGAACAAGACCATTCCTGGAACACACATATTCTTATGAACGTGTCCTTCTACTGGTTTACAGGCTGTTATCCTTTGTCTATATGGATTTATTGCTACATGGTTATGGAATTGGCAAACCTCTGTTCTGGGTGGGATGGTATTAAATAGTGGCGTGATAGTGCAGGTATTGTTAAGTGGTTCAAAGATGATGAATAGCTATGCTTGTATTTGGTTTACCTAAACTCTATTTTTGTATTCCCTTGATGTATCATGAGCAAAGGGGGGGCATTTTGTAGCCTTGGAGCAGCTGAGACTCCTGTGGCAGGATATTGAGGAAATAGCTGCCGAATTTGGCGTAGTACCATCAGGCCCCAGAACTTGGCACAGAGGCTACGTTAGGTTAGAGTTTGTATTGCCTACTTATCTTGCCTCGACTTCTTTAGCAAACAATTGAGAATTTAACAGTGGTCACCGGCAATGAAGTACTGGACTGTTTCTCTGAGTATATAGCGCCATTCCTTCCTTACCTTGGTGATACTATCCCTGTAATTTTGTCTAATGATACTTGAATGCCAATACCCCCTTGTTTAGTCTAGTAATCACAGCCTTTTTCTTCTTTTTGGTACCGCAACTTATTCATCGACTACTACTATCAGCCGCAGACAACAAAATGGACCGCCCTCCCTCGCCTCCTGGACCTCCTCTATTACGCTTCAAGCTTAAGACCTGTGCTCATCTTCGGGGGGCTTGGTTCAATTCTACCGATTGTAAACCACCAACAAATCTGCGGGATCCAAAAGCAATTTTGAAGGATATTCTCATCGATGTAGATACGGGGATGACTACCTTGGCCCATCCATTCCATCGTTTTCCGGATTTGCCTCCGGAGATCCGCCGTCAGAGATGGCTGGCCTCCTGAGTGACAACGCTCCTGAACGAGCCTGCTTGAATCGACGCCTCCCGATGCCCACTCCTGCAGTCGCCTGCCGAGAAGCTTGGACACCAATCAGGGCCAAGACAATGGGATTAATGAGTCGCACGAACAATCTTGCGAGTTCCGACACAGTCGGTGCCGAGGAGAAGCGAGCATCGTGGGTCACTCCAAGAGACAGACTGAGCCTTGGTTGGCACGATAGCCTATGCAGAAGGCCTAGGCTACTGTACGAGACAGTGATCGCGGGCGTCTCGGTGCCGTTGAGACAACTGCAGAAGCAAGCAGAGTGGCTGTATCCTTCAAGGCTTATTGTTGATATTAATTATCTAATAGCGAGTAAACACCCTCAGGTCATCATAGAGACGGTGTTGATTGATCTCAGGGTTTGCTCCCCAGTCCTAAAGCCGCTCGTCCCTCGCATGCGGCATCGATTCGTCGAGCGAGGGGGAGCAATGCCCGGTAGAGTTATTGGACGTTGAACGGTCACTGATTGGTCCATCCATGAGGTGGAAAGCCTCGATTACACCTGGCAATATTGTCAAGACTCGTCCCCTGTGGCGGATGTTGTGGTGATGGCCGACTTGCACGACCGGTCGCGTGTAGCCGAGCTACTTCAACTCGGATCTGCGAAAACAGGCGGGGAGAAGCACAGTCTCGGAAAGAAGCCAATTGCTAATGGCAAGGCAGCAAGAATTACGCCTGACGTGAGTTTTCTATTGAGGCTTCCCCAAAACATCGTTCCTGGCAGGGCCCGGAGTAATCTGGAGACCAAAGAGGAGGGGCAGGCTCTTCTCGATGAAGCCCTTTGAACTGATGGGAGCGACAGGAATTGATTATGGACGCGTACAAAATGTGGTTGAGATTACGGATATGTTGGGCGTCCAGAAAGAAGTGACGCAAGATAAACCCATGAAGCAACCAACAACTAAGGTAGGTGTGGTCTGAGGTATTATTAATTACCTAGGTAGGTAGGTAATTAATAATACCTCAGGGCTGTACTCGTACAGAGTCAAAGGGTGGGACAGTGGAGTGTCGCCTGCGACCTGGGGGCTGTGTATTGCCTCCCCGCGCTGGAAAGACCATAACGGGCCGCTCCTAGTTTCGTCATGGCGAACTGCCCGGTTCTAGCTAGGTAGTTTGGATGAGAAAGCAAGCCTGGTTGACTAGAAGGAAGCTGCAGCAAAGAAGCAGTTGCGCCAACAACCCCAAAATGTGACGCCGATAGGATTCGAACCTACCTAACTGACTAAACTGACTACAAGTACTTCCATCTGCCACAGCACTTTTTCTTGCACCGCCACTACGGCCACTGCGGCCACTACCACTACACTACTGTCGTACAGCCACTGCGGGCCGTCGACGTGCTTCTTCTATCATGCCTGCAAACTGCGCTGCACCTCCGCTTCGCCCGACTCCGGCTACCTACCGGCTTCCCGAATTGATTCGTTCATCACGGCGGAGCTCCCCTGAATTTCGCTGCCTGCTGCTGCCCTGTTTCACAACCCACCTCACCTGCACAATGTTCTACTTCATACCTAGTGCATAGCACTGGATGATAGGGCTATTGGGCGAGACAAGGGACCTCAGGGGCCATACTGATGGCAGCGGTAGTCGACGTCCGTTTGGTGGTGGTGACGGTGACGGGGCGGTCACCTCCGATTTGGATTGGAGAAACAAGATGGCTGGGCAGACACAGTCTGCCGGATGATCGTCTGCAGCTGGAGTCAGCCCATGTCTACCCTTGCCCCCCACTCGCTTCTGCTTCGAATCCTTCCATCGCCAGCGCCTGTGCCGCCATTGCGCGTTAGCTCGTCGTGCAGCCTCGTCTCGCCTGCTGCCTTGCCGGCTTCGACACATCTGACGCTCCTGCGTCTCTCGAGCTGAAAACATTCTGGATCGATCCGCCATGAGATGAGGCTCGGCTCCCTCACATCTCCGGTCCATGGCTTCCTCAACTCAACCCATCCTCGACATCGATCCCTCTTGATCTCTGCGACGAACGACAAGCGACGAGCGACGAGCGACGATACCCTCTGAACGAACACGCACGATTGTAATCCCGAGTCCAGGAGCACTGCCGAGAATAAGAAGCACCCAGGGCGGCCGAATCCCTCAATCCACCCATCCATGTCGTCTGCCTGATGCTCAACATGACGACAGGCATGAGCGATGCACAGTTCAATCGAACATTGGACCTCATCAATAACAACAGCAATGACGACGACAACGAGCTCTGGGTGGCCATTGCCGCCCTAGTCATCTCTGTCGTCGCCCTACTCGCATCTATCCTTCAAGTCGCCCAGCAATACTACGCCTCCGCCGCCGGCTACTCGAGTTGCGACGAGAAGGCGATAGGGAAATGGTCGCAGGGGAGGTTAAGGGTCCTCAAGCCCTACGAATTCCGCTTCGAGGTCCAATTCGAAGCCCCCGTCATCTTCCTGTGCCCGCCGAAAAACACAAAGGGCCCGGTCAAGGACGCCAAGATTCTCTTCATAGACGGATCGCAAGAAAGCCTCGACCAGACGCGGACGGAACTGCCCCAAGCCTCCAAAGGGTCTGAGCCGGCCACCGAGAAGGAAATCAAACGCGCCGTCCACACGGCCGACAACGAACTAGCTTCCTGGGTCTCGCTGCTGTCCGCCCTCCAGCAAATGGAGCACGAATCCAGGAAATGGCAGGAGGAGAAGTGCAACATAGATCTGAAACCTAGGGAACCGCCGAAAGATAACGCCTTGATCAATCCCCACGAGAACGTCAAAGGGATACTGGACGCCGTGGCCGAGAAGTACAGCTTGGCTGTAGCCTTGCAGAAGAAGAAAAAGAGCTGGGACACGATGCCGTCTAGCGTGAAGAAGCCGTACGCAACCACAACCTGGTGCCACATTGTGGAAATGCTGGCCTTGCTCGGTGTCTACTGGGTCGAGTTCGACCGAACGAATGACAGGTACCGCGCTGAGGGAAACGGATACACGGTGACCGGGTCCAAGGTTAACGAGCTCGGTATCATGTTCACCTTCCAGGTGCATGGGCGCAACCGATTCGGGCCCAATCGCGTCGTTCCCGTTGACGAGGTCAAGGAGCTGTGCTTCGGCTTTGTTCCCACAATCTACAAGTTCAAGTCAGATGAACGGCGGTTGAAACTCCCCATCGACGAGTCTAGGGACCTGTCAACCCTGAACTTTGCCACCATGGACGAAATTGCAGAGACGCTCGTCTTGATCGGGTGCAACACAAACACCGTCAGATACTTTTCCGACAACAAGGCAGCTACCCGGGTCAGCCACTTGTTTCCTGGTAAGTTCGACTTCATAACAGATAAACATCAAGTGGATTCTGATTCAAGGCCACAGTCGCTTTCGAAATCTTGGGAATGCTTGGACAAACGCTGCACATCGAGAAGAGTGCTTTTCGGCTGCTTCCGAACCCCACACTCTTCCGCTGGGACACCAAGAACTTCAGTCTGCCCAGACTCTTGGCAGCATATGCCTACCAGATGAAGAAGCGTTTCGGGGAGGAGGACACCCCCAGCAACGTGACAAGACAAATCTGGAGACACATCAAACTCCTGCAGAAAGAGCTCGGCAAACAAGCTTCGCTTCCCGTGGACCGTCGTAACGAATTGAGTTTGCCACTCATGGACGCCTTACACACCGCTCTCGACGACGCAGACGAGATCTTGACATTCCGAAGAAAAGAAAACAGGCCTACCATCCACCGGGAGTATACAACCAAGTCGAAACTCATACGGTCGACCTCAGACAAGCCAGGGAACTTGCTGGGAGAACACCAAGAAACAGCCTATGAGAGCGAACGACGGGAGATGGTCCGATTCGTGCTCCGCAGTCACATCCAGGAGGTCCTGTCCGGCTTTAACCCCAGACCGCAAAAGACGGGGCAAGATCCCTCAGGCTACAACACGGCCCCGAAAACCCGCTTCGAGGCCATTGACGCCGCGCCTCCCGAGCTTAAGCAAGATAAGCTCATGCAGGTGTACTTCCGAACGGTTCGGCAAAAGGTCATTGACGAGTCGCAAAGGTCGACGGTGCGGAGGGAGGAAGAGAAGACCAAACCCAAGCCCCCAGCGCCGCCGGGCTACGGCCTCAAGCGGGCAACGACGGCGCGCACCACACGAACTGTCATAACGATTGAGTCGTCAGAGGAAGAGT
Source organism: Colletotrichum neosansevieriae (assembly GCA_036785495.1). Lineage (NCBI taxonomy): Eukaryota > Fungi > Ascomycota > Sordariomycetes > Glomerellales > Glomerellaceae > Colletotrichum > Colletotrichum neosansevieriae. The sequence continues at coordinate 136,539 of JAVHLV010000014.1, forward strand.
CGGAAGAGGAGATACCCATGGATCGTTTGAGCGAGATCGACGACGACGAATCGGAGCACCTGGACCTGCTAGACGAGACCCTCTTCTACGAGACCAGCCACGAAGACATTTGGTGCACGCTGGTGTTCCGTATGATTTGCTGGCTCATGCTTCATGACTTCCACAAGAATGATGTCCAGCTGCCAAAAAGCGAGTTATTCGGTAGCCGATTGCCAGTGTACATTGCATAGGCAGCGCGAGGGAATGGAGTTCGCTCATTGGCTTCCGTGTTGGAAAGGAAGATGAACTTGCATGTCTTTCTGATTTCGCAGCATTTGAGTGGGTTCAGCAATTTATAGCGGTATGATGGTCACTTGATTATGAAGAGTGCATAATAGATCTCATTATTTACGAATGACGATGGCAGCTTATAAAGCTAGGTAGGATTACAAGTCGAATACAGACAACGACAATCACATATCAGCGAATATAGCATATTACAAAGTCTCATCTTCACTCGAGCCAAAGGGATGGTGAACGAATTGACCACGGCACCGAGCAGAGTGACGACAGGCACACATAAACCCACTTCCGAAGACTGTCAGAATGAAGGGCCCGATGATAAAAGTTCCTATGCCCGCCTGCCTTCCATCTTTCACCATTCTTGAATTTCCCGTTGGCGTCGTATGATGAGTTGCGAGACCCCAGGAAAGGTAGGGCCACCATGAAACCATCAAAATACTCGCCTGCACGGCCCGAGAGCTTCAGGAGATAGTTCAGTCTGGCCCAATTACTAGCAAAAGCCTCATCCACCTGTCCATCGAACGAAGCAGAAGACATAATGAGGACCTGAACGCACCGACGGCGGGGCAAGTTAATTCAGGCTTCATATTTTGAGGACAACTTGGAAACAAGACTGCATCTAGTTGTAATCGCGACCTCAAGTTCTAGTGAATCGGAAAGAAAAAAAGGTTAAGCAGGGCTTCAAGCTGCTATGACATTGCCCCTGTTGCTTACTGCCGTGATATTGAGTCTCGTACTTAAATAATCTTCCCAAAGTACCGAAATCGGGGAACGGCAATTCCATGTGAAAGACATAACCAGAAAAGGCTTTCCGGACCAGTATTCCAAGAGGAGCTGCAGGGCAGATGCAGACGGCCCGTCAGGACGGCTAAGTCGAACAATAGCCGTCTTGGCATTTGGCATTTGGCATTTGAGATGTAAATCTAACGTGGGAATCTTCCATAACTTGCAAGATAAGAACATCAAGGCGTATCCTTCCGCTCGGAACAGTCGGCACAGCAAAGACGTACCTCTGAGACTGGTGCTTTTCATTAAAAAAACTTTTCACAGAGAAAAGTTCAACAAAAGATCTTCAGGGCTTGGCTTTCTTGGCTTAAACTTAATATAAGAAACCCCAACCCCCTACAGGGGTTGCTTGGCAGCGTCAGCTGCAAGGTTATCGAGGCCTTTTTTATTTTCATTTTATTTTTTTATACCAGTCAGATGATGGGATTTGTACACCACCTGCACTCTTGGAATAACTCTGATGGCGGTCAAGTTTTAGAATATGGATGCGGCCCACGGACGTATCCGTCACTACCGAGTTACCAATTTGGCATGTTCAGATGAGGAGGTTTCTACTACCGTCTGCAAGTGGTTTCCCATCTGCTGCTGATTGAGGAGGAACTTTGGTGTTCATGTCACGCACTTTTTGCAGACCAGGCTCCGAGCCTGGGCATTGGAGAACGACCGGGACGAACGAAATACGTGATGAGCATTTCGGTTGTTACTTAATTCGACTACTCCCGATGAGCTCGCAGACGCGGGCCTGCAACAGTGTATTTACAGCTTGCTTGGAATGCAACCCTTGCCCAGCGCATAAGGACGTACTCGTGGTGCGAAAGTCTTGGTTCTTTTTCAGAGACTGGCGGCCGCCCGTAGCAGACCCTCGTCAGACGGTAAAGTGAGATATTCAAATCACTCATCGGAAGCTTTGGACGAGTTGCCCAGCTCTCCCAGTGTATTAACATGGACTTCTGGTCGTAACGTTGTTATCTTGGTCTTGTTGACTATACACTCACTCGATCTGCATTCTTTCGCTCGTTCATCATGCGGAACAAAGCCGTAACCATATATTGTGCTTCATGGTTGCTTCTGCTGCTTGGCTGGGCAGCAGCTTTGCCCGCGTCTTTCAGTGACTTCAAGTACCTCGCATCCAGGTCCTCGAGTCTCGAACGACGTGCCAAGGATTTCCATCTGCGTATCATGCCACTGGGCGCCTCTATCGCGAAGGGAGAACCAGCTCCACCGGGTGACGAGGAAAAGAACGAATGCCGAAAGCCCCTCCGTGACCGTTTGAGGGACGATGGCTGGGACGTCAATATGGTCGGCTCAGTCGGAGACTGGGGCACCATGCGAGACAGAGTATGAATTTGGCCATTTCCGTACATGTGAAGACGAAGTCCCAGAGGCTGACTTATACATGTAGCAAAACGAAAGGCACTCGGGCGTGCGAATCGCCGAAATTCACTCCATCGCGCGAGTCTCGAGACACCGTCCGCAAGTGGAAACCCAACCTCATCCTCATCAACGCCGGCACCAACGACGCGACCCAAAACCGAGACTCAGAGCCCGCAAGCACGGCGCACACCAAGTTGGAAAGCGTGATCACGGAGCTCTTCTCCATCGTCCCCGAAACGACCATCATCTTGTCCACCCTCCTCCCTCAAAGCACCACGCCCGAGGCGTCGGCACGAGTGAAATACAATTCCATGTGAACTGACACCTCCTCAATCTAGGCAAGAGGCGTTGCTCTTTGGTACAAACAAGAATAGGTTCGGCTGGGAGGTACGTGGATGTCCTGGGAACTTCCGGATTTCGGATGGATATACAGCGAGAACGACATTCTTCTGGGTTTCACGACGCCGATGGATGCACAAATGCAGATATCGACGGTGATGGTCGATTAGACTACTGCGTCGTAGGAGACGACGGCAATATTCGCTGCTGGCGCAATAGTGGCATTGGTAAGATGCCCGCATACTGGCAAGACATGGGATCAGGTGAGCCCATTTTCTTGGCCAAGGCTATGGGCGACATTAGAGGTGTACGATTTGTGGACGTCAATGGAGAGTAGGTATCTGGTGACATTACTAACGTTCACGCAGCCATCGCGATGACTGGGTCTGGATCGACAAGACCGGCAAGACGCGAATCTTCATCAACCAAAGAGGCGAGGGCAAGGGAATGATTCCCCATCGTCATTTCCGAATCAATCAATCCTTGACACCAGCAGTATGCCTATATCGACAAGAGCCGATGCGCCAAGTATCTCAACACCAACATGAATTTCTGCCACTGGGACTCCAATCACTCGACGTTGTATTTACCACTTTGATACATGGCCTGACGGATTCAAAATTTAGGAGACGGCGCTCACTGGGGCGATATGATGGGTAGGGGAGTAGACGACTACATCTGGATCTCTCCTAGTGGTGTCGTCAACGTCTTCCCGAACCAGAACACCAAGGAGGACACGACCGAGGACATCACGCGTGGCATCTGGGGTCAATCCATCCGTGCCCTGGAGACCGGTATGGGCCGTCCCTCCCTTCACATCGGCGACTGGGACGGCGACGGCAAAGACGATGTCATCGGCGTGGAAAGTGGTCGGGTCAGCTCACGTTCTGGTTCAGTCGATGGAACGGCGGCACCGACTTCGCGTTCCGTGGCGAATCCATCGCAGGGAGCGATAAGTGCAAGCAAGGTTGGGGTGTGGGATACTTTGACAACGGTCACCACTTCGCCGACAACACATAAGTCTTATCGTCCTTGCTTTAACGTTGCTCGCATAGGGATGACGCGAAGGCTTCAACTTGAGGAGCTTGCGCGATTCACATGGACAAATCGGACCTCAACCCCTCCATCTACTACTGCGCGGGCAACAGCGAAGACTGGTGCATCTCCCTCACGATCTCCCAGAGACAGACTGTTGGGTGGCCTTACAGAGTGGGGGATGATTGAGTCGGCTTGTCGACTATCGTTTTGTCATTTCTGTTTCTCACTGTCAAGAAGTCTTCTGTGTCTGAAATCGCGGGCGGGCGGATGCTTACATCACTAGTTTCTTTTTTTCTTCATGTAAATAGTTAGTTTACACATAGACGTTGGTCACGGGCACACACATGATCAAGGTGGCCCCTGAAACTTTGCAGCAGCAGCATTTTAGCCGAGGAAGCCAGCTCTCGCATGTCCTACCGTATTGAATTGAGGGATGGATGGCCTCACTCGACGGGGGGCAGACACATGGTCAGGGAGGATGATCGACATCAGCCAAAAACCCTCCATCTCTCAGCAGAAAGAAAGTGAGTCACCCAAAAAACAGGGCACTGCAGAAACCAAACCAGCTTTCTCCACCGACCCGAACGCAATCGGCCGAAGCGTCGATGCGAACTGCCCTAGCGGCCTCTCTCCCACGCAAGCGAGCGTTCCTGTCTGGGTAGCGTAGCCGTAGCCGCTGGGCAGGCGTTCCGCGGCGTCCAATTGCTGGCGTTCACGGAGAGCTATGACCGTTGCAATTGTCAAGAATAAAGTAAGGTATGTGGAACGCGAGGTTAACATGTACCTAGCCATGTCTCTACAGAGGCGGAATCTCACACTGGCATGGATGGGATTCGCGTGATGGATGTGTAACTGGATCAAGGACAGCGGAGCGGAGGACCAAGGCGTCAGTGGCGGAGTTTTCAAGTTTCTGGGGCCACGTCTGCACTGTGATCTTTCGTGACCATGCTGTCCGTTCCGCTTACCTGGCCGTCGGTTTGTGCTGTTTGAATGGTCCTCGGCAAAAAAAAAAAAAAAAAAAAAGGGCGTAGCGATAGGGCCATGTGGAAAGGGTACGCAAGCCGTTTCCAACACTTGGTCCATGTCCCCGGCCAGGGCTCGCCCCGGGTACGTTAGACATGAGAGTGAGTCTAGACACACCCCAATCAGCCCAGTTCCAGGGGTTTGAATCAATGATCAACGGCCCCCGAATCCGCCTTTGGATGGCCTGGCCGGGGTGATTGGCCTGGCTGTAAACCATAAGTGGCCTGTGAATGGTGTTTGTGATTCACGGAGAGGCTTGCAGGCTGCAGGTTGCAGGTTGCACCTTTCCGAGTCGTGGGAGGAAGAGGAGGAGGACGGAGAAGAAGAAGAAGAATAAGAGAAAGAAGCAAAATAAAGAGGAAATTGTAACATTGAAGGCAAGGTACCTAGGTAGGTAGCATCAGCTGGCCCTGCCTCGAGTGTAAGTGTAACCTTCTTTAGTGGCATGGCACAGCTCTGGCCCCGTGTGTTAGGGGAGCGGGTGTGTCTCACACTCGACGCACTAACACGCGTGTCCGTACCCTTATTCTTTTCTCCCCTGTATTTTTATTTTTATTTAATTTTCCCCTGTCTACCCTTTGCGACAGCAGCAGCAGACGACAGTACCGCTCTCTAAAATCTCGATTCTCCACGCCCAACATCCTCCACCAATCTTCCTCGGCCCCCCAAGAGGCTTGGAAGTTGGAACCAAGCGAACAAATCTGAGTCCCACGCAAGCCAGACTCGGACACGGAAGGGCAAAGAGAACACTCGACGACACCGCAACGACCCGAGCAGCGCCAACTAGAGACGTTGAGACTGACAAACGGCTAGAGAGAGGGAGACTTGGGCATGGCCGAGTGCCCTCAATTTGAACTTCTGGTCTAGACTTTCTTACATCTCACCTACAGGGCGGTTCACACCGCCAACGCCGACGCCGACACCGACGAACCAGCGCCTTCTGACGGCTACCTCGACCTCGGCCACACAGCGACGACATCTTTGGCGCCAACACACCGACACCGACACCGACACCGTCACCGACACCTTCACCTTCACCTTCACCTTCACCTTCACCTTCACCTTCACCTTCACCTACACCTTCACCTACACCGTCCATTGCTGGCAACTTCTACTTACCCAGTCACTCACTCAGTCACTCACTCACTCGCATCTCACTCATCCGGTCCCACGGCCCCGGTGACGGTGACATGCCGTCTCACTGGTTCGCACCGCCAGGATGCAGCAGCACCAAGAGCAACAGACGGAATCGAGCCAAGGAGGCCGTTTGCCCGTTAATCCGCGACGGCATAAGGTAGCCCCGGAACAGAGAAAGCGCGTCGCCACAGCGTGAGTTGCTCATTCTCATTTATGTTTTTAGTCCACCTCTTATCCGCCTCTCACCTGCCTCTCACCGGCTTCTCATCCCGCTTTTATGCTATGAGATCCCCATCTCATACAGACCTGCCTAATATGTCACTCAGTCTCACTCAGTCTCACTCACACTCACTCATACACAATCCACACAAATTCTCACACCCAAACTCTTTCTGCAGATGTAATAGTTGCAACATCCGCCGAATCAAATGCTCCGGTGAAAGACCATGCCGACAGTGCCGGAGCGCCTCCCGGGACTGTCACTATCCCGCACCGATCGAAAAGATCTCCGTCTCCCGCAGCGAGTTGGACGACTTGCGGAGACGATGCGAGGCCGCCGAACGGCTTCTCCAGATCAAAGTGCCTGATGTCGCCGAGAGGGAGCAACTTTTACAACAAGAGGCCACCGATCCCGCAGGATCCCGCGCCGGATCTAGTTCATCATATACTCCTCCGCAGCAACAGTCTCATCAACATCAACAACAACAACAACAGCAGCAGCAGCCGGCACGCGGCCCGAATGACGGCACAGTAACCAACGAAGACGAGACCGAAGCCGGCCGCATGTTGTTCGACCCAGACGGGAACTCCCGCTTCCTCGGCGAAACCTCTGGCGCCACCTTCCTCGACCATCTCAAGGAATTCATGTCCACCGTCTTCCCGCTGGCCTACAACTTGCCACCAACCCCGAATAACGGCTCAACGTTCCTGGCATCCCTCGGCAAGTACCAGACGCACGACTCGCGGCCTATATACGAGGACTCCAACATCGACCCCCTCCTCCTGCCGTCCCGCACCGAAGTCTCCGCCGGTCTCGCTGACCTCCGTTACTTCATACAAGACGGCAGCGGCGTCTTCCCATGCGGTGGCATCTACTGGTGGGGCGACCTCGGCTCCGTCCCCGTCGCTCCGACCTCCGTCAACCTCCCTCCCGAGACCCCACGGCAGGACGTCTGGGACAAGTACCGCCACCTCGCCTTCTATCACACCGCCCTCGCCGTCGCCTGCCAGGCCAACACCACCGCCGCCCGCATGCCGGACCCTCCAGATGCGAGCCAGACCTTCTTCGCCCGCGCCCGTCTCCTCCTCGGCAACCCCCTCGACACCACCAGGTGGACCATCAGCGACGTCGCCGTGCTCGCCCTGATGGGCTTCTACCTCATCGAGATGAACCGCCGCGACGCCGCCTACATGTGCGTCAGCAACGCCATGCATATCTCCATGATGCACGGCGCCCACCGCGGCTGGCTCGACGAGCGCGGGAAGCGCGTCTTCTGGACTCTCTACATCCTCGACCGATGGCTGAGCTGCCTCATGGGTCGTCCGCCAACTATCCCAGACGACGCCGTCCGTCTGCCCTTACCAAGCGATGCCCCGTAAGTTCCTGCTCCCAATCCCGTTTATCCCGTCCCGTCCTACACCGAAACGCCATGCCTCCGATGACCGGCCCCAACTCGCAACCAACAGAAACGACCTCGTCTGACATAACCGCCACCCATGCAGTTCCCTCCCCCCTGCAGCCGGCCTCCGAGCCCACGTCGAGCTGGCCCGCATTTCGGGCCACATTGTCTGCAACACGTATAGAGTCGCCCCCTACGACTACCGTCCTGGCGGACCGGCGCGGCACGTAGAGCGAGCTCTGCAGATGCTCCAGGACTGGCTCGCTTCGCTTCCCCCTACCTTGCAGCTTCCCGCCGACCTCAGAAGTACCGATCCCGCATGCTGTCTCCTGCACATGGGATACAACCAGGTAAGCTTCATTCTCCCTTGCCCTCTTCCCCTCCTATCCTCGCTTCCCTCGACTCGGGTTCGGCAGCAATATGCTACGTTCCCTCCCTCTAACCTTCCTCCTATACGCCCTCCCTAAAAGGGAATACCAAGAGGCCAAACGAGAAACAAAAAGAAAACAAAAAGTGCCCCCTTCTTCATTAACCGGGGTTTCTGTAGCATCTCATCCTCCTCCTGCGCCCCATCTTCTTCATCGCCGTGAAGAAAGCCTTCGCCGAGCGCTACATCACCACCGAACGCCGGTGGAACATCGAGCACCACACCACCCGAATCCGCTCGTGCTCCGAAGCAGCCCGCCGTAACATCCACCTAGCCCGCTGGCTCATCAGCCTCACAAACGGCGCCCGAAAACTCCTGCAGGCGGGCCTGCACTATGTATTCAATGCCGCCATCATCCTCATGCTCGAGGAGCTTCTGCACCCGCCGCAACAGGAGCAGCAACTACCACAACAACCGCCACCATCTCCGTCTCCAGGCCCGGAAGACGTCGTCTTCGCCATCAGCGTCTTCGACGAAGAGGCAAAGACGGGAAGCAACTACGCCATCGACTGCGCCACCGTCCTCAAGGACCTTGACTCCCTCATCCAGCGTCTACGTGTGACCCCCCAGACGGCTGTCCGCATTCCGGTAGCACCGACCACGCCCGGCCTCGCGGATGACATGACGCTTCCTAACAGCAGCAGTAGCAGCAGCACTACGCCCACGACCACGGGCCCTCAAGATTTCAACCGTCTGCACATGCATCACGGGACGAGTCAACAGCAGACGTTCCCGCCGGGTCCGGGTCTGCAGCAGGTAAACGAAGGTGGCGCGCTCTACCGAGAGCTCGCAACGTGGGTTGACAACGATGACTTGCAACTATACAGTAATAATAGCTACCTCATCTGACGAGTCCAGAAATCAAGAGGTAAAAAATACAAACAAACTTCAGACAACAACAAAAGCCCCTCTCCGAAGAAGTGAATCTTGTTCTCGAACCTTGAACGATCAAAATGTGTGTCTTTTTATTTATTTTACGACTTTGGTTCTTTCGGATAGTAGAGAGACGAAATGAATTTTAACTCCGCGCCATGTCTTTTTCAAACCCGACTCGAAATAATCAAACATCCAAACAAAACAAAGACACATGTCGTAAGCACGTCGTCCCATGGGGCTCTTTAACACACAGAAAAATGCCATTCGAACAGCCAAGCGTTCGTTCCTTCGTCTCTTCTCCCATCTCCTCTTTTTCTATGCATAATGCTCACAATCTCTAACAAGACGAGGGTCCCGGGTGGGGGATACCTATCTCCAGAAAACCAAAAAAAACAAAAAACAAAAACGAAGTCCCGCAATCTTTCTAGTTGGAAACGGCCTTGGCCTTGGGAGTCGAGAAAATGGAGTCGACAATCTCGGCCGATCTCACGGCAAGAATCGACAAAAGGGTATCACTCAACTGCGCAGTTCGTTAGTCTGGGAACGGTCGTTGTCATAACCGTGGGAACTCTCTCTAAGAAAAAACAAAAAGGACTGACTTACTCCGTGGGTCGCTTCGCAGCATCCCTGCAGGTACACGCCGGCCTCGGGCGCGACGGCCCCGGGGGCGTAGCGCACGCGGTAATCGCGACCGACCTCGAGCTTCCTCGAGCCGGCCGTGGCGTCGCCGCCGGCGACCTCCCACCCGTCGACAATCTCCCCGTCGCCGCCGGCGTCGGACGCGGGCGTGACCTCGGGCAACATGCCCCAGGTGTCGCGGAGCATGTCGACGTGGGCGTTGCGCTGGTATCCCGTGGCGGCGACGATCAGATCGACGTCGTCGAGGATCTCGTCGCCCGGCGGCAGCTGGGAGACGAAGCCGTCGTCCTCCCGACGATGACGACGATCGCCGCCGTCGTGCTCGATGCTGCGAACGTGGATCCGCAGGCGCTCCGTCTCCCCGCCCTCGTCGACCCGGACGATGTTGCGGCCGAAGAGCATGCGGTGGGGCCACTTGCGCTCGTCGACGCCCAGCAGGCGCTTCTGGTGGTAGAGCATCTCGTACAGGTGCTCGATGAGCTGCAGGCGGACGACGCCGTAGTTGGTGGCCTTGGCCTCCTTGATGAGGGCGCGGCGGTGGCCGGCGCTCTTGGGGTGCAGCTCGTCGACGTAGCCGGGGTTGAAGATGGAGTTGACAAAGGGCGAGTCGTCGGCGGGCTTGAGGAAGTTGCTGCGCATGACCATCCAGGTCTTGGCGTTGGGGTAGTGGGCGTGGACGTCGCGGAAGATCTCGGCGGCGGACTGGCCGGCGCCGACGACGGCGACGCGGTACGGCCGCGTGCTGTCGCGGAGGATCTGCGGCGCCAGCTGCGCGTACTGCGACGAGTGGATGATCCTGGGGTGCTTGGCCGGGAGCACCTTGGGCATGTTGGGCTGGCCGCCGTTGGCGATGAGGACGTTGCGGGTCCGGTAGGACGAGACCTGGCCCGTCTTGACGTTGCGCGACTTGACGGTCCACGTCTTGACGCCGCCGCCGCCGCCGCCTTCGGCGAGGGGATCCGGGGAGACGGAGACGACGTCACGGCCGTAGGCGACGACGTCGTCGAAGTGGGAGGCGCACCAGCGGAGGTAGTCCTCGTACTCGGCGCGGGCGGGGAGGAAGGTGTCGAGGTTGGTGAAGTCGACGAGGCGGTCGTTGCTGTGGAGGTAGTTGAGGAAGGTGAAGTGGGAGCGCGGGTTGCGCAGCGAGGCCATGTCCTTGATGAAGGAGATCTGCATCTTGGCCCCGGAGAGGAGCATGCCCGGGTGCCAGGCGAACCGGGGCTGCCTCTCGAGGAAGAGGACCTTGGGGGTGGCCTGGCCGGTGAGATTGCGGCCGGCCTCCTGGGCGTCGTTGATGGAGACGGCGACGGCGAGCGAGGCCGGGCCGAAGCCCACGCAGATGAGGTCGTGGATCTCGCTGGGGTCGCAGGAACGGAGGTAGGGGGATTGTTGGATGCGGGAACATGTGTCGTTGTTGTTGTTGTTGTCGTTATTATTGGAGTGGCCGTTCACTCCGTTGCCGTTCTGGTAGACGGCGGCGCCGTTGCCGTTGGTGAAGCCGTTGGAGCTGTTGTCGTAGTGGGAGAAGCCGTTGACGGAGTCGGCGCCGTTAGTCGGCGAGTCGCAGTGAGGAGACATGGTGGGGTGTTGTTTCTGAAGGAAGAGGGGATGAGGAGGGGGCGTATGTAATGTGGATGTGAGTGCGAGTGAGAGAGAGTGAGAGAGGGAATGAGTTGCGTGTGAGTCGTGTCGCAGTGAGAGAGCTCTTCGGTTAACAGGGAAAGATTTCGTGCAGATTCTGCGCGCCAATGCCAAAGCTGCTGGGAGGGCAAATCGGTCGCTTTAAGGTGTCAGCTTTCTCATGGCTCTTCATATAGCTCTCTCATTATGGTCGCTTTTATCTTTTTTCCCCCTTCACTTCGAGGGGGGGGAGTGGGAGCATCAACTAACTGACCTTGATTCCGTTACTTTTTTGAGACGGGTCAAAAGAGACGATGCCCGGTGTAAATGCGGGATGCAGGTGCGAAAGTGCGGGGTTTTCTTTTTCCCCTTGTGATTGACAGCTTTAAAGCCACACCCTTCGTCATCGACTCGCAAGTCGAGTGGCGTTCCGGGTCGGGTCTGGTCCCTTTGGTATTGGAGGTGGAGGGAAGAGAGACACAGAGAAGAAGCTAAGATGGCAGGTTGAAATTGCGGATCTAGAGGACAAGAGGGATGAAGAAAAGTTTGTGAGTTGTAAAGAATCAAAAGAGACGGGAACCAGGAACAGATCGGAAGAGGAGGAGGGGGGGCATCGAGGGGCTAATATGTAGAAACGGATGGAGGCCGACTCATTCTCTCGCGACCGACCGAACCAGCACGAAAGGGACGAACAGCTAAGGTAGCTAATTAGCTGCTGGGACCCCCTCCCCTCGTCCCTCATCCTCGGAGCTTCGACAACGACGAACGGAGGAACGAACGGTCCTGAGAGAGAGACACACACACAAAGGCGCCCATCAAGCATCCGCCAAAAAAAAAGGTTTCCACATCCACGCCCCCCAGAACACTGGGATCCCGACTGGAACCATACAAGGCACACGCATCTGGAGGAGCCTACTCAAATTGCAACATTCGGTTCTTCGCTCGAATGGGGCAACGTCACGGCGCGCAATCCGACGCCTGCTGATACCCTTGCAAGCCCCCAGCTGGGGATTTTCGGGAGGGGGACGGAGTGATTGAGTGAGTGAGTGAGTGACTTGACTTGACTTAACTTGGGTGAGGTATTACCTTCCTTCGCAGCTTTGTATCGCGCGTAGGCGCCCAGCTCGGCTTAAAGCAGAGAAGCCATCCACAACGGAAGCCTTTCCACATCCAAGGGGGGGCGGGGACAGGGACAGAGTCGCAACGGGCTGACTCCAGAGATAGGCTAGCTAGTAGGGGGAAGCCCTTGAAGGACCTGGGTCTGGGTGGGAATGGGACCTGGAGAGGGGACTCGGCGCGAGCAACTTGGTTTGAGGGGGTATTACTGGGACTTTTTTTTTTCTCATGTACCACTATCCGTTGCACACACACACACAGACTGCGGGCGGGAATCCCGCCTCGGTTGACGGAAAAGAAGTGTGTTGCAGCAAGCCCGCCATGAGGCAAATGAAGAACGAAAATAAGAGTGAGTGATTTACATACCCAAAAACGTGGTGGTGGTGGTGGTCTGGCACATCATTCATTCCAGCGGCGGCGTTGCGGCGGTCGCAGGGACTTGGCCATCTCTTGTTTGCATGTGCCGGGCCACAGGAGTGGGAGCGGACGGGAGGGAGGGAGGGATGGACCGGAGGCACAGAAAGACAAAATCGGACAAGAGAAAGACATAACTTTTTTTTATTACCAGGGGACGGGTTGGGCGGCGGGAGATCGAGGAACTCTGGACCCTTGGAAGTATCTGTGAGGCGCAGCTGGCTTGGGTACTGCATAGTAGATGTATGCGTGCTAATTAGGTCCTCCCGAGGATTTTTGATTCAACCGCCTTGCAGAAGCCCCGTGTGAGTGTCTCTAATCTGATCTGATCTGATGGGTGGCTTGAGTGACTTGATAAGATGCAATTTACTCGGCAGGAGGCCCTATCCTTGCTTGCTAAGTAAGCACTTGGGCCTTTTTTTTTTGTCTGGAGTCTTGGCTGTGAGGCCATTGATGTAAAAAGGATCGAATCGTGGGGCAGCAGCAGCAGCAGGAGAATATTCCTTCGTTCGGCCAAGTCAAACGGTCCGCGTCAAGCCCAAACCCGTCGGTTTACGAGAACTTCTCGCCGACAATTGCAAGAAACAAATGCAGATCAATAGTGCTAGGCTGGAATAGAACGGGTACCGAAACGCATGCAAGGAAGAGACGAAGACGTGGGAAGGACAGCAGAGAAAAAAAACAGGGGGAAAGGGAGGGAGGGAGGGGGTGGTCTCGAAACGAGAGGCCACAAAAGAAGCGAAGGAGGGGGGGAAAAAGGAAAAAAAGGCTGTCCATGAATCAAGGATGAATCAAGTTCCACGATGGGGTGGAGTCGGTTGGGGACTTGGAAGGGGTTATCTTCGGATCTGATAAGATCAATCTCGTCCAGTGTCTCTCGACATAGCAATGTCTCTCAGGCATTTCCCTAGCAGCCCTGACGAGAAAGTGAGTACTGCAGTAGCCATACGGGGACGGACATGTACCTGACCTGTAGACCACAAGTACCTTATATGTATGTATGTACGGATACGTATTTGTACCTAAGGTAAGGTATGCAACATGATGAGGCGGGTGCAGTGGCGGGAACAAGGACCACGAGTGAGTTGCATCTCGCAGATTGACGATAGCTGAAGAATGTCATAATCACAGGAAAGAAAACCGAGCGGCGGGTTGCGTCTCAGACTCGCATAAGAACCGGGGCAGACGATTAAATGCTGCATTCTGCATTCTGCACTCTGCACTCTGCTTGCTCCTGGCTGCAGAGTGTAACGATGTGGAGGCGGCACGATCACTAAGAAAAGACATGAGTCGAGGGCGTGTGCAAAGCTTGCTCCGAGAGCGGGCGAAAGGGGGTGCTAGGGCAGGGGTTCACGAAGAGACCTCGGGATTGGGAATTTCTACCTGGTATCTTGTGAAGAAAATTAGGGCACATCACACGGGAGTGGTGACTTGCCAAGGCGTGGTACTGGCTAGGTAGTTCTGTACTTGCATTGTTGAAGTACACATATATACCACTGTGAGGTAGTGAGTGTGAGGGTGTGTGTGTGTGTGTGTGTGTGTGTCTGCATTTCGCCCCCGCTGACGAGTGGTGAGGATCTAATCTGACAAGATGGATCAGATAAGGTAATCGCGAGAACTTTTGTCGTGGTGGTTTTCACCCGGTACTTCCGTACCTCTTTCTAACATGGTCCGAGGGGAGATACTTCACCGATCGGGTACCAGATCAGGCCGAACGGAAACCGGAGGTCGACCGGCATCTTTAGCGAGTGCCGGCTCCGCAGTCTCTCAACTCGAGCCGAGGTTTTTTTTTTTTTTTCCTTCTCTCTCTCTCCCTCTCGGTGAGTGAGGAGGAATGAGAGCCGTATTCGTACAGAAGCAAGAAGCAAGGGGGGGGAGAGATGGCTGGGTACGGCTGAGTGAAGAAAATTCAGCAGCGAGAGATGAATCATGATGAAGGTGGGCACTTTGCGGGAATTTCTGCGGTATTGGCACCAGTTTTGGACGACCTGGTTATCTGATGATCTGATTATATTAATCTGATAAGATCCGGGTCTAATTAGGTAAGGCGTACGTCGTACGTACCGTACCCTGCGTTATTGGCCCCAGCGACGATGCCACTACACACACCATGGCCCTAGCCGACATAACCCCCCCGGGCGGGGCCCTGTTTATGGCGCTTCAACCCTGCTGAAGCCTAAGAGGCCCTCGACTGGCTTCGTAGCGCTTAAACCCACTGACATCCACTGACGATCATCCACCGGCGTGCGTTGCGTGTGAGTGGCAGTACTAGTAGCGAGCAGCGGCAGTGGCAGTGAAAGCGTACTTCAGTATAGGTAGGGCACCTAGGGCACTGGGGGCTGGGCTGCGTACGTACCTAGGTACCTAGGTAAAGGTACTAGGTTACCTACCTAGTACCTAAGGTAGGTATAGGTAGTCTAAGGACATGGAGAAAAGTCCCCCCTCTAAAAGCCGATCCTTGTCTTGTCCATGCCCACGACTCCGCCATCATCTTCCCAACCCACACACACCCTTCATCGACTCGGCCAGCCAGACACAAAACACCACACCCAAGGCGTCAAGCCCGCTGTGCGCTCGTCTCGTTCGATCCATCCATCCATCCACTCTCGATACTCCAGTTGATCCATCCATCATGGCAAGTTGGCGGCATCCACCGACATCATCCAAGCGCTCCGTCCCTCGTCCACCACTCGCAGCCATCCCCACGCCGTCGCTGTGCCTCGGACGAATCCCTTGAAGAAGGGGGAAAAAGAATTGCTTGGAAACGCCGCAAGGGAACCAACCTCCCGGCCCCATGAGACCAAGCGCTTCTCTCTGGATGCCTACCTGACCTCACTGACCGCAACATCTCGACCGCCTTACCTTGTCCTGCCCAGCGCAGCAGCGAACAAATCATTCGAGAGTCGAGACCACTCGGAAATCCTTGTCCAAAACGGATTAAACACGCATATAGTCTTTCTTCAATAGACGCCGTACACGCAGAACCCACGCGAAAATTACGTACTTCATTCGACTCAGTCGGCCCCCCTCCCCACACTCCCACGCCGTTTGGGATGTACCACGACAGTATCGACGATATACAGCGTACCTCAACTCTCGTGCCCAGACGGGCCGCAGAGGTGACACGACCGAATAGGCACTTTGCGTCACAGGTCCCCACGCTCGCCCGTGGCCTTCCGAGCAGCTGCGGCGCTGTGATGGTGATGGGGGAGGGAGGGCGGGGTGTTTGTGTGTGTGTATTCTCCAATGTCGCCAGGCAGCATATCCATTGAGAGATCCAGAGACGAACAGCGTCAATCTCCTACAACCGAGCTCGCCTATGCGAGGCACATTCACATGGAAGCTGTTCAGCCCACATGCTCCACGGTCTAGAGTCTTTGTTCCAGCCATCATCCATACTGCGTACAGACCACAAGACCATCCCACCGGCGCGGGCTTATGGCTGATGACACAACATCAGACAGCAGCTCCAAGTACACATTATTTGCGCCTATTTCCGAGAACCATTGAAGACTCGCTCACCCACCTGTGGGGCAGCTCGAAAAACAAGCCTCGATAATCATGTCTCGGCTCGCCGGAGACTGCCGCCAGGCACAGTGCCTTTTTTTCTTTCATTTTCCCCCTTCATGCCATGCATACTCACCACTGCAATCATCTCATGGCCAAGTGGTTGATATGGCCGTCACGCCGTACGTCACGAATTCCCGTCCATCTCGAGACGGCACGGGACACGCCGGGACCTGTGCCCGCAGCGCCGTCCCTTACCCCCCGGTGACGCGGCGCATTTCATTTAGCTATGACGCCCGCCATAACCGCCGCCCGGATCTGCCCCCTCAATTCGCCCTGGATCCATCCCCGTTCGGTTCGGGACATGGAGCATGTTGCCTGCTTATCGGTGTCCAGTTCTCCAACAAAGGGTGTGTGCTAAGGTATGAATTGAACGTTGGCTTGGCCATAAGAAAACTAACTCACCCCGCGAACTAGGGACATCCAACGCGCATGTTTCCAAAAGGAAAAGGGCAGCATGGAAGCCAGACCAGGCATTACGAGCTGCCACCTGCATGCCCTCGACTCATATTCATGGCTCGCTCATGACCCTCTGCTCATTAATGCTCGTGGTCAGCAATTCCGCCGAGCTCCTCTCGGTCTTTACTACGGCAAGGTAACAGCAGAGTCACATTAGTTAGATCCCCCCCAAGTCCCCATTCCCATTCCCATTCCCATTCCCCGTCGTCGTCCCTCTTCTCTTCCCGCTGCGCATCCGCATCCGCCTGCCTTCTGCACGACTCGCGTACCAAACCTTCGAGGGTAGCAACCTGCGGTAGATCACCACATACCTCATAGAGCCTACCCATCTCTCCTTTTCACTTACACCGCGCCTGTGCTCTCTCCGTCTCCCTATCACCGATACCGTATTAATACCATTACCCCGGGCCAAGGATCTGTCAGACATACGCACAGGTCAACAGTGACACCACGCACAGGGCCGAGCCGTCTTGGAACTAGCCGTCTTCTACCAACACTCCGTCATCACCCGCGAATGAACCATCTCATATTTCATCATCGACCACGCGAAGCTGCTCTGGGCCACCAACGACACAACCCTTTCTTTGGCTGCACAATCTGCCCATTTCCCGCTGCAGAAAAGGAAGAGACCGGTTCGTCTCTCTCTCTCTCTCTCACTCACACACACACACACACACACCCCGGCTGAGTAATTGCTGCAATCTTACAGGCCCGGCAAGCTGCAGTCGACCCCCTCGCCCTGCCCCCGTGGCATGCCCGCCCGGCGCCCCAAACAAGCAAACACGCCGTTGCAGCCACCAGATCTGTGAATCATCATTCCTCTCATTGGTCCGACAGACCTTCTCTTTGACCCTTTCTTCCTACTGCAAGGTCCAGTCCCGTCTTTGATCTGGGACCCGGGGCGCATTGACCGTTATGCTTGCCTGCCTGTCTGTGTGTGTTTTGCCTGTTTCCCATTTTGCAAAAAAGAGGAACCTGACTACCTAATACCTGAATATCTTTTTGTAATGGGACCGGAGCTAAGCGTGACAGAGCTTACACAACGTCGAAACCACCACCCTCCTCGAAAGCTCCGAGAGAGCAGCAGATTCTTCTTCCTGAATCTCACCTGACACCAACTCCGGAACAGCATAGCTTCGCGACCCTTCTGTACGCTCTTGCTATCATGGGCGACGCCGAGCCTGAGACTGAGCCTGAGCCGGAGCTGAAGCTCTCGATACTCAACCCGGACCCGCAGAGACTCCCCGGGCCTCGTCTACTTCACCAGCTCGTGCATTCCACATCAGATGACCACCTCCCAGCAATCCACTCCCTCGATGCTGAGGGACGAGAATCGACATGGTCGTATGCCCAGCTTCACCATGCCGCAGACGCGCTAGCAGCGAGAATCTCTGCTGCTGCTGCTGCTGCCGGCAAGAAGCGCTCTGCGGAGGAAGACGAGTTCGTCGTGCCCATCTTGGTCCCCCAATGTCCACAGCTCTACATATCGATGCTGGCCATCCTCAAAGCAGGTGGTGCCTTCTGCCCTTTGCATCTGGACGCGCCCCCAGAGAGAGTGCGCTTCATCCTCCAAGACGTTGCCGCAAAGGTCGTCATCGTCACTCGTGACCTGGTATCCAGAATTCCCCAACAAGATCAGGAGAGGACCATCCTGGTAGTGGACGAAGCTGTCGCAGAAGAAGAGGAAGAACAAGAAGAAAAAGAGCCGCCCTCGCCCGCAACACCAAAGATGACAGAGCCGGCCACGGCGCCCGAACGCCTGGCATATGTCATGTATACCTCCGGCTCCACAGGCACGCCCAAGGGCGTCGGCGTCTCTCACGACGCCGCAACCCAGAGCCTCCTGGCTCACAACCGCCACGTCCCCGGCTTCAAACGCTTTCTCCAGTTCGCGTCCCCAACCTTTGACGTGTCCGTTTTCGAAATCTTCTTCCCGCTCTTCCGCGGATGCACCCTCGTCACCTGCGACCGCGGCCGCATGCTCGACGATCTGCCGGCCGTCATCAGGACCCTCCAAGTCGACGCCTGCGAGCTGACGCCGACGGTGGCCGGCAGCCTGCTGCGTTCGCGGAAGAACGCGCCCTGTTTGCGGTTGTTGCTGACCATCGGCGAGATGTTGACAGAGTCGGTCGTCAGGGAGTTTGGCGGTGGTGTCGAGGCTGAGAGCATACTATGGGCCATGTACGGTCCGACGGAGGCGGCCATTCATTGGTAAGTCGGCTTCCCGCTCCGCAAATGATACGCAGGCACAAGACTAACACGGCGCAGCACTCTCCGTCCTCGGTACCCCACAGACTGCCATCCATCAAACATTGGACTCCCCCTGGATTCTGTGTCCTGCTTTGTGGCTGCCATTCCGGACGAGGGCGAGTCTTATGAATTCAAGCTCCTCCCGCTTGGCGAGACCGGAGAGCTCGTTGTCGGAGGACACCAGCTTGCGAACGGGTACCTCAACAGACCGGAGCAAACCGCGGCCGCTTTTTTCGATACCCCCTATGGTCGTGTCTATCGCACCGGAGACAAGGCGCGAATGAATCAGGATGGGACCGTGGAATGTCTCGGTCGAATATCAGACGGTCAGGTGAAGCTTCGCGGTCAGAGAATAGAACTCGGCGAAGTGGAGCAGGCAGCGATGCGTACGAACGGCTGCCACAGCGCGGTTGCTATGGTTCTTGGTGGTATCTTGGTTGTGTTTTGCGCCGTTGATGATGATGATGATGATGATGATGCAAGCTCCAAGACGGAAGCAGAAGAAGTTACAGACACATGTCGCGAATGGCTGCCATCGTTCATGGTTCCTGGCCATGTTGTTCTTATGAGGAGCTTCCCACGACTACCGTCGGGGAAAGTTGACCGGAAACAACTCAAGAGCGATTTCGAATCAAATAGACAATCTTCTTCTTCCGCAGCATCGACAGAGCCAAGCGACCCTTTCGAGCAAGATATTGCCGGGGTCGTGTCGGAACTTCTTGGCGTCCAAGTCTTGCCCTCGACAAGTTTTGGATCTTCGGGTGTTGATTCTCTGATGACCATCAGGCTCGCTTCGGCGTTGAGAGAAAAGGGGTTTGCCGTCTCTGCAACGGATGTGCTCGAGTCGAAAACCCTTGCTGGTCTATGTTCTCGGCTGCGGGTAGCTGCATCACATCCTTCGGAGCATGCCGAAGACTCGCAGTCCGCAACACACTCGGAGGTCCCGGCCAGCGAGATGCTGAAAAAGAACCCCGAGATTTCATCCTATCAGAACGAAATCGAGTCCGTTCAACGGTGTACAGCACTGCAAAACGCAATGCTTGCCGAGACTGCCGCCGATTCTCAAGCTTACTGCAACTGGATCGAGCTCGAGTTCCCTGCTGCATCCGCTTCCGAAGATGATGTCGAGAACTGGTTTCGCGAAGTCGCCACCATTAACACCATTTTTCGTTCCGGATTCCTTCCATTCGACCGGGGTTTCGCGCAGATCGTCTTCACACAACTGCCTCTGTCTTCAGTCCGACACGTTGCCCAGTTTGACAGGGACTTTTCATTGGCGTCAGACGAGGACTTTCTTCATCCGTTCAGGGTCCAAATCCAAAATGCGAATTCAGGCGATGGCATTCGCGTTCTCTTGCAATTACATCATGCCATTTATGACGGATGGTCCGCCGATATGCTCCTGGAAGACCTAGCAATATTGGTAGCTGGGGGTTCATTGCAGCCACGTCCACAATTCGAGAACGTCGCCAACTTCTTCAGCAATCCTAATCTCAGAGGTCACATGGACGACGCCCGCACTTTCTGGGCCGAACACTTGCTCGGCTGGCAAAGACACAGTCTGCCGCGGCTCATGGGTCGTCCTCCAGACAGCCCAGAAGTCCACACCACGATCAAGAAGCTCAGTGTCTCACAAGCCGATCTAGACGATGGTGCCAGGCACTTCCAGTGCCACCCGCAAGTATTCTTCCAGGCGGCTCTCGCGTGGCTGTGGTCAGGTCTTCAAGGACAGCCAGACGTCGTTATCGGTTCCGTTTCTTCGGGAAGGACAATCCCAGTCACCAACGTTGAGCGTATCATGGGGCCTTGCATTGCGTCGACACCCCTGCGCGTGAACCTCAAGGGGATGACCACCATCACTGATCTCATCCGCGCCATACACGCAACGAACCGACAAGTCCTGCAATACGGTATCCTGCCATTGAACGAGATCAAGAAGCTGTGTGGTCTTGGTCCTGGAGATTCCCTCTTCGACCTTCTGTTCGTCTACCAGGAGTCTCTGTACAGCAAAGCCCGAAACTCGAGCCAAGTACGTGAGGTGGCACACCAGGATTTCCTTGAGACCAGCTTGCTTGTCGAGATCGAGCCTTCTGCCGACGGCCCCAGCTGCCGCATCACTCATCATACGGAGGCTGTTTCTGACGAACACGCAAGCCTGCTGGTAGACCAATTGGAGTCTGTCGTGTCCTATATCGTCCGTCAATACAAGGCCCAACTTGACACCATTGGAGAGGGTCTCGCCTCTGAGCTGACGTCCGTCTTCAACGCCACTCCCTCGACTCTCACGACAGTCCCTGACTTGGCTACGATTTTTGAGAAAGCAGTAGATCTCGCACCCGACGGAGTTGCGGTACGATTCGCCGATGCTCTCGAGGATGATGCCGTCAAGTCAATATCCTACAAGGACCTGAACTCATCAGCCAATCAGATTGCACGCTTTTTGCTGCAGCAAGGGACGAAAGACGGCGATGTCGTCGGTCTCATCATGGAGAAGTCGATTCCGTTATACGCAGCAATGCTCGGAATCTTAAAGGCTGGCTGCGCTTACCTGCCCCTCTTGCCATCAACACCAACAGAGAGAATACGTGCTATCCTCACACAGGCTGAAGTCAGTCTCTGTGTCGCCGACAAGGAGATCTCGGCGGCTTTGAAAGATATCTCCTCTTGCCAATTCGTCGACGTTCGCCCAACCAACACCTCACTTCAGTCCTCCGACAACATCTGCGTACCCCCAAACCCAGACCGGCCCGCATACGTGATTTACACATCTGGCACGACCGGCAAGCCCAAAGGCGTCGTCGTCACCCAGAAGAACGTCGCGGGCAACCTCGACGTCCTCTCTCGCATCTACCCCATCACCAATCACTCCCGTTTCCTTCAAGCATGTTCACAGGCGTTTGACGTTTCTGTTTTTGAAATTTTCTTTACATGGAAGGCTGGCGCTTGTCTGTGCTCCGGCACCAATGATACCCTGTTCGAAGATCTCGAGCGCGCCATCCGTTTCTTGCGATGCACCCATCTCAGCATGACTCCCACCGTCGCCTCGTTGGTAGACCCTCGCAACGTGCCTGGCGTGGAGTTCCTGGTTACCGCGGGCGAGCCGATGACCGCGGTCGTGGCGAAAAAATGGACCGGATGTCTTTACCAAGGTGAGCAGATCAAGATGGCTATAACAGCTACTTATACTCGAGACTCATCATTTATAGGTTACGGTCCTGCGGAAACGACCAATATTTGTACAGTCAGGAAGATGAACCCGGGCGACTTTATCGATCACCTCGGATTCTCGTTCGAAAACACCTCGACAATCGTCCTCGGACCCGGAAGTCTAGAGCCCATCCCTATCGGATTCGCCGGTGAATTATGTTTCGGGGGCGACCAGGTCGCTGCCGGCTACCTAGGTATGCCGGAACTTACCAAGTCGAAATTCATCGACCACCCTCAGCTCGGCAGGATCTACCGTTCCGGAGACATGGGACGCATGCTCCCAGACGGGTCTCTGATGGTGCTGGGCCGCATGGACGATCAACTCAAGCTCCGCGGACAACGCATCGACACCGGTGAAATCAGCAGCATCATCACCTCTTCGGGGCTAGCCACGTCCAACGCAGCCGTCATCGTCAGTCGCAGCCACTCGCCAGCAACGCAACTCTCCGTATTTTACGTCCCGTCCGACGGCAATCATACCGGTTTCGAGGTCTTGCCGATTGACGAGAAAGTGGCAGAGGTAAACAACACCCTCTTTGGACTCCTGCGATCCCGACTACCTGCCTACATGGTCCCGACCTACTTGTTTCCCATCAGCACCATTCCCCTTACGCCGAGCGGGAAGATCGACCAGTCCGAGCTGCAATCGTCTTTCCGAGGCTTCCCTCAAGAGTACTTGAGTCTAGCTGCCGGATCGTCTGCGCAACAGCAAGATGACAGCGCATGGTCTGAGGGTGAGAAGACGATCGCGTTGGCTTTGTCTCGGGTGATGAGCGTGTCTATCGAAGAAATAGCTCGGTGGCAGCCATTTGCTGCTGTCGGTCTCGATTCAATTTCCGCCATATCCCTGGCGAGAGCGCTGCAGAGAGGCTTCCACTGCAAAGTGCCTGTCTCCTTGATCTTGCGGTCTGGAAGTGTGGCTCGTCTTGCCCAAGAGATTTTGTCACGGACGTCAGAGGCCGAGAATGAGATCAACAACACGGAAATGACGAATTCTCTCTTTCCCCCTGAGTTTGTTGACGCAGTCAAGGATGAATTCGCAAAAGCTGGAAAGCCAGCCACGGCAGTTCTTCCTTGCACACCACTCCAAGAAGCCATGTTATCATCGACCGCCACTTCGTCCTACTCAAATCAACTTCTTTTCAAGCTGCGTGTGCCTGAGTCGAATATGAAGACATTCTGGCAAAAAGTTTGTCGTCGCCACGGCATCCTCAGGACCTGCTTCGTCACCACCAGAGACTCGCAAAGAGCAGTTGCGCAGGTTATCCTGGAATCTTGGCCGATGCCGTGGGAGAAGATTGAGTCAAGCAGCTTGGAAGAAGCCGCCGGTCTCCATGCACACTGTCTGGCCAATCCCCTCGATTCGCAGGTACCTCCAGTCTCACTTGCTATCATCAGGGCAGAGGACCAGGACCAGGAATATCTCTCTTTCGTTTGCCACCATGCACTTTACGATGGCGTGGCAATCGAGACACTTCTTTCAGAGGTCGAAGACTTGGCACTTGGGAACTCGCTGGAGCCCCCTGTTGACTATTTGCCAATTCTGACCGAGATTCTCAACTCCAAGAATGAAAAAGACGATTTCTGGAAAGACCTCTTCGACGACTTTCGACCCGCACAACACAAGATCTCTTCAAGCAGCCCAGAAAGCACAAGACAAGAAATTGCATTAGTCGCAAGCAGATCGCTCGACATCCCGCTCAGCAATATCCAATCCGTCTGCAGATCCGTGGGCGTGTCGACCCTTTCTTTCTTCCAGACAACTTGGTCCGTCTTCCTAAGTCTCTTGTATAACGAGACAGACGTTTGCTTCGGTAACGTCATGAGCGGCCGAGCTTTGAATGTCGAGGGAATCGATCGCTTGGTCGCACCCTGTTTCAACACCGTGCCTATTCGCCTCGAGCTGTTGTCGTCGACTCAATTTGGCGCGTTGCTGAAAAGATTTCAAAATTTCAACCCCCGGCTCCTGGAGCACCAGTTCTCCCCTCTTCGCACGATTCAAAACCAGGTTTCGAAGAGCGGCCTGCAACTGTTCGACTCGATTCTGCTACTGCAGCAGCCTCAGAAGGAGCGTGAGTCTTCAGTCTGGGAGCTGCTGGAAGACAACGGGTCCATGGACGTGCCGCTAGTTTGCGAAGTTACCCCATCTCCTCGCACCGATTCTGTTTCCGTCAAACTTTACTCCAACGGACATTCCATAACGCAGGAACTCTTGACGGGCCTTCTTCACGTCTTTTCGTATCTTGTAAGAGATACCGCGAAGCACCCTTCTGCAAGCATACCGTCTCGAGAAAATCTCCCGGAAGATGTAAGACGCTTGCTCGAGGACGTAGTTGTTAAGAAGATGACCAATCACGTTGAGCCGGTTGACGCAGACTCGAGCGGCGGTTCAGATGAAGACTGGAGCGACACGGAGAAGCAAATCAGATCAATCATGGCAGAGTTATCAAAGACTCCAATCTCCCATATTCGCCGAACCACAACCATTTTCCAGCTGGGCTTGGACAGCATCAATGCGGTTCAACTTGCCGCGATCATGCGAGACCAAGGTCTGCAGCTTTCTGCCTTGGAAGTCATCGAGTTTCCCACCTGCGCAAAGATGGCAAGCCGCCTCGGGACTGCGACCAAGCGAGAAGATACCGTGCAGTACGACTTTGCCAAATTCGAGCGAGAAGTAGGACATGCTTCTGCCGGCGACGGCGCCGAGAAGATCCTGCCCTGCACACCTGTGCAGTGTGCCATGTTGAACGACTTCATACAGTCTGGAGGCAAAAGTTATCTGAACTACTTGTCTTTTGCGCTGGACGACGGAATTTCTCTAGCCCAGGTTCGGACTGCATGGGACACTCTCCTAGCTCACCACGATATCTTGAGGACCGGCTTCCTGCCCACGCAGCATCGGGATGCCTCATTTGCCATGATTCGGTACAGACCAGATGGCTTGAAGTTACCACTGACTATACATGGCCACGACGTGGAGTCCTTCAACGTTACGAAGTGGAAGCTGGACACCGTCCACCACGTCCTTCAGTCTTTGCAGAACCCTCCATGGGCCGTAGCACTCGAGCGGAGCAATTCAAAGGTGATGACGATGCACATCATCATGCATCACGCTCTTTACGATGCGTATTCCCTGCAACTTATCTTGAGAGACCTAGCTGCCCTGTTCGCCGGCAGCGCTCCTGCAGAACATCCCCCTCTTGAAGATGCACTTTCCAGAATTCTTCAGGCAGCCACCACCAGGACCGGAGAGTCTGAAGATTTCTGGAAACAGAAATCTTCAGAAGTAGTTGTCAACCGCTTCCCGACATTGACTCCCCTGTCCGAGGAATCGCCCGAACTGGTTTCAATGACCAAGACGACGAGCTTGACTCTCAAAGAACTTACAGAGCAAGCCAAAAGAGTCGGCGTTCCCGCTCAAGTCCTCTTCGAAGCTGCCTGGGCAAGAGTTCTGTCCGCATACCTCGGCGAAGAAGACGTCGTGTTCGGAGTCGTTCTGTCAGGCCGCATCAACGACGATACCAAGATCGCGGTTTTCCCCTGCATCAACACCGTCCCTGTCGTGGCACATAAAACGTCCTCAAATACAGAGCTGCTGCAGCAAATGTTGGAATACCACAACCATCTCCTCAAGCACCAGCATGCTCCTCTTGCCCAAATCCAGCGGTGGCTCGGGCACCCGAATACCCAAGTCTTTGACACTCTTCTAGTATACCAGCGGATGCCCGACGACAGCAGTGAATCGTTTCCCTGGCAGACCATCAGTGACCAGGGCAACCTCGATTATCCTGTATCTCTAGAAGTCGAGCCGTTGCCCACCGGTGAAATCCGGCTGCGAGCCTCCCACCGAACCGATGTTCTCCCCACGGCCCAAGCCCGTCATCTGCTAGACCAGTTCGACGCTGTGCTTCGGCACCTCGCCCACAGCCCGGAAGGAAATGAGGACGAATTATGGACTGATAATGCCTCCGTCTTCTCCATCACGCCCCCTCTTGAGCCGGTTATTCCCTCAGAAGAGCAGTTCCTGCATCAGTTCGTCGAAACCAAGGCTCAAACCACTCCTGATAGGATCGCTCTGGAGTTTCTCACAGGATTCGACGGCGAAAATCCTATTTCCAGGAAGTGGACTTTCAAAGAGCTCAACGAGAAGGGCAACCAAGTCGCCAATCTTGTCGCCCCGCATTCAAAAGTCGGTCATGTCATCGCGATTCACTTTGAGAAATGCCCCGAGGCCTGTTTCTCGATTCTCGGCATTTTGAAATCGGGTTGTGCGTTTCTTGCTTTGGACCCGTCCGCGCCGAAGGCTCGAAAGGAGTTCATTTTGAAGGACTCTGGTGCCCTGGCGCTCCTGACCAACACTGACATCGACTTCGGGGTAGAGCAGCCTGTTCTCCAGATTGAGGAAACAGTTCTTGCGGATGCCTCCGAGGAATTCCGCAGCCCTCAATCGTTGAGCGTCCAGGACAACTCCTACTGCCTCTACACCTCTGGTACCACAGGGACACCCAAAGGATGCGAAATTACGCACGAGAACGCCGTCCAGGCCATGAAGGCATTTCAAAGGCTCTTCGAGGGTCACTGGGACGACAAATCCAAGTGGCTCCAGTTCGCGTCCTTCCACTTTGACGTCTCGGTTCTGGAACAGTATTGGAGTTGGTCCGTGGGGATGACTTTGGTAGGCGCACCAAGAGACCTGATCCTCGATGACCTTGCAGGCGCGATTCGACGGCTTGAGATCACACACATCGACTTGACGCCCAGTCTGGCCCGTCTCCTCGATCCTTCAGAAGTCCCGAGCCTGTCGCGCGGAGTCTTCATCACTGGCGGAGAGGCCTTGAAGCAGGAAATCCTCGACGTCTGGGGCCCCGTCGGCGTCATCTACAACGCTTATGGACCAACCGAGGCCACCATTGGCGTCACCATGTACCAGCGTGTTCCTCACAACGGCAGAGCTTCCAATATCGGTAAGCAATTCGACAACGTGGGATCGTACGTCCTTCGTCCTGGGACAAATATCCCCGTCTTGAAAGGCGCAGTCGGTGAGCTCTGCGTCTCAGGCAAGCTCGTCGGCAAAGGATACCTTAATCGACCCGAACTCACTCAAGAGCGCTTTCCTCACCTTGACAACTTTGGCGAGCGCGTCTATCGTACTGGGGATCTCGTCAGATTACTGCACGATGGGTGTTTCGACTTCCTTGGTCGCGCAGATGACCAAGTCAAGCTAAGAGGGCAGCGCCTCGAAATTGGCGAGATCAATCACTCCATCCGGACGAGGGTCCACGAGATTAGCGACGTTGCCACATTGGTCACCAAGCACGGGAGTTTGGACAAGGACCTCTTGGTATCCTTCGTCAGCTGCAAATCGACCGCCACGGCCAAAGCTGAACTACAAGTTCTCAACGAGACGAACACGCCTTCTCTTGTTCGCTCTGTGCAGAAGGCTTGTCGAGAGACTCTGCCCGGCTACATGGTACCATCCTATATCTTCCAGGTCCCGCACATCCCTCTCTCTCCAAACAACAAGGCGGACATAAAACAGCTAAATCAGCTATTCAAAACTCTTTCGCCCGAGAAATTGGTGCAACTGTCACCGTCTTCAGGGTCTTCGTCTGAGCCAACCACTGATGTGCAGCGTCAGATCTTGTCAACGATGTCCCAATTTTTGGACAGTGACAGCCCGGTCTCGTTGTCCAGCAACATCTTCGATCTCGGTGTTGACTCCATTTCAGCCCTTAGACTGTCGCGACTTATGCGCCAGAACGGACTCCTTGGTGCTGCCCCCAGGGTAATCCTAAGAAACCCCCAGCTCGGAGATCTGGCTGAAGCACTTCAGCAGAGCGACTCCTCCAACGAAGGTAGCAGCGTTAACGAAGCGCGCCAGCTCATCCAAGCCTTTGGTCATCGCTACCGATCTCTGGCTGTGCGGGAACTCTCCCTTTCGAACGATGGCGACATTGAATACGTGGCGCCGTGCACTCCACTCCAGGAGGGCATGCTGTC
The DNA here is from genome assembly GCA_036785495.1 of Colletotrichum neosansevieriae. Classification (NCBI taxonomy): domain Eukaryota; kingdom Fungi; phylum Ascomycota; class Sordariomycetes; order Glomerellales; family Glomerellaceae; genus Colletotrichum; species Colletotrichum neosansevieriae. The sequence continues at coordinate 164,715 of JAVHLV010000014.1, forward strand.
GAGATTCATGTCCGACCAAGACGAGGGCGCCTACTTCACTGCGTTCCGGCTCAAGCTTGATCCCGCCATCTCCATCGATAAGCTCAAGACAGCGTGCGAAAACCTCGTACGAACCCACGCCATTCTCAGAACCAGCTTCATCCAGACACCTGCCGGGTTTGCTCAAGTTGCTTTGAAATCCACCAAACTTTCCTGGCGGGATTTGAGAGACGTCGGCGACGCCGAAATGGAATCGCAGCTCTCGAGCGCGTTACCAGAGTTGATACACAGGAACAGCCGATGTGTATCGGACCCGCTGGGGTTGATCGTCGCGCACTTGGGCGAGGAACTCGTTCTTGTCGTTCACATCTTCCATGCGTTATACGACGGCGTGACTTTCGAGACAATGCTTCGTTGGGTCTCTGAAGAGTACTCTCATAGGGAGCACGAGCCTGCGCCGTCGTTCTTGGAAACTCTTGCCCATGGCCCGCTCGCCAACTACGACTCCAGCCGCCGTTTCTGGGTCGAACATCTCAGTAGCTGCTTATTTGACGCAATTCCCAGGTTGCAACCTGGTGACGCTTCAACAATCATCACTCGGACAAGGACGTATTCGGCTCGAAACCTGGAGGCTCTGCGCAGATCTCTCAATGTCACTCTCCAGTCCGTCGTCCTCGCACTCTGGACATCAGTGTTCAAGAAGCATTTCCCCGTCAACGCCGGCACTGGTGTGATAGTGTCAGGTCGCTCCATCGACATGGACCGGATTGAAAACACAATTGGTCCTCTGTTCAACACTCTGCTATTCTATGCCGACCTCAAGGACGGAGATACGTGGTTATCCCTAATCCAGAAGTGCCACGAGTTCAACACTGCCGTTCTCCAGTTCCAGCACGTACCGCTTCGAAACATCCAGAAGTGGTGCACCAAGTTCAGAGGCCGCCCTATCTTCGAGAACCTGTTTGTTTTCCAGGTTGAGACTGCCAGGCCGGCCGAACCGTCCGGCATGTGGTCCATCATGGATGACTATAGCGTCTCCGACTACCCTATTGCGTTTGAGGCGTCTGCTACACCCGACGGCCAGCTGCGAGTCCAGATCGTCGCTCATGGAGACGTGGCTGACGAAGTCATCATGAACTCCCTCTTTGAAGAAATCGACGAGGCCATGGTGGACGTCACTTCGAGAGGCACATATTCTTTGCCGGTCAGTGCGAACCCTTCCCGCGAGGCTTCGACGGCTGCTTCACCGAGAACGCCATTGACCTCGCGTCCCGAGTCCGTCGACGGCGATCTCGTGGACCAAGAGCTCCGCCTCGACTCGTCAGACTTTGAGTGGACTCCCGCAGCCTTGGTATTGAGACGGGAAATAGCCGCTCTTTCCGGCGCATCAGAGGATGGCATCACTGAGAACATGGCCCTTCTCGAGTTGGGTCTCGACAGTATCGACCTCGTCAAGCTCTCTGCCCGACTGAAGCACGCGGGTCACCACCTCACTTTGTCTCAGCTCATGAAGTCTCAGACTATCGAAGCCATGTCCGTCATGCTCGACCAAGCCAAACCGTCCGCGGAAGAATCTTGTCAGCAGTCCAACTTCGAGGAGCTCAAAGCGAAGCTCAGAACCGCCGTGCAATCGACGCGATTTGATCTCGAGAAAGCGGAGGCCGTCTTGCCGAGCACGCCACTGCAAGAGTCCATGGTGGCCGACATGCTGCAATCGAACTTTGAGCAGTACTTCAATCACGACGTGCTGGAGCTGGCCGATGAAGTGGACATTGGCAAGCTTGAGAGGGCTTGGCAGCAGGTCGTCGAGCGCTCGCCCGTCCTTCGAACGGTTTTCGTTCAGATCGAGGATCCAAGCGTGGACCAAACCTTTGCCCAAGTCATTTTGAAATCCATCCCTCTCTCAATCAACGTTTATCCGCCTGGAGGCGTGGCCGAGGTACAAGAAGTCATCAACAAGCACAAAACATGTGCGCGCAAAGCCCGCGGCGGCTCCGACATGCTTCAGCTCTCCGTTGCCTCGACCGGCACCAAGACACTCCTGATTTTGTCCATTTCGCACGCACTCTATGATGGATGGTCCTTGTCCTTGTTGCATCAAGATGTTTCCGCCGCTTATCGAGATGAGCTCTCCGAGCGCCCACACGTTGAACCGTTCCTCCAGAGTTTGGTCAAGACGCCGACCGACCAGTCAAGGAAATTCTGGACTCAGTACCTCGCCAACGCGCAAGCGTCCTTGCTACCTCGGAAACCATCATCCAGCCAGTCTTCCCACGACAAAACCCACCGAACCGAAGCCGTGTCGGGCGCCAGACTGGGACAAGTGACCGAGTTCTGCAAGCGCCATGCCATCAGCCTGCAAGTTCTGGGCCAAGCCTGCTGGGCCTCAACGCTGGCAACACTTCTCCAGAGCCTGGAAGTCACATTCGGTGTCGTCCTGGCAGGAAGGGACTCGGAACAAGCCCAAGCCCTGATGTTTCCCACGATGAACACGGTAGCAGTGCGCTGCGTCCTTCACGGCTCCACGAAGAACTTCCTGCGATACCTCCAGGAGACCATGGGCGACATTGTCGAGTTCCAGAACTTCCCTCTCAGAAAGGCACACGCTGTGGCGGGAGGACGACTTTTCAACACGCTTTTCATCCTTCAAAAGAACCCCGAGTCCGAGCCCGAGTCTGAGCCGCAGAACCTCGTGATGAAATCGGTTCAAGGTTCGTCTGCGACCGAGTTCGCTGCGTGCGCAGAACTCGAGGGCACGTCCAAGAACCTCATCTGGCGTATTGCAGGACAGGATTCGTACGTCTCTGAGAACATGACACACCAATTGCTGCATCAACTCGACCGGGCACTGCAGTACATGATCGGAACGCCCGACGAGAATCTGCTCCGTTTCGAGGGCGACAGCGTCTCCATTTGTGAACTACCATCCTTCCAGGCAAGAAAAGCATCTCACACTGAACCATCGAAGACGGTGATTACGGACGACGAGGAAACAGAGTGGACCGGAACAGAGGCTGTGCTGAGACGGGTTCTCTCCACCGCAGCGGGAGTCGAAGCTCGATCCATTCGAAAGAAACACACCCTCTACAATCTGGGCCTGGATTCCATCAGCGCTATCAAAGTCTCTGCCCTTCTTCGCAAACAGGGCATCAATCTCGGTGTTCGGGCGCTCCTGACTTCAACTTCACTCCAGGACATGGCACAGCGGGTTGAGAACACCGGAGAGAGCGAAAAACGCCAGGCGCCGCGTTTCCAATCTGTCGCTTATGAACTTCCCAGCTCACTCGACCGGGATGCCCTTCTCCTGAGAGCCGGCATCGACAAGTCGCAAGTAGAAGAAGTGCTTCCCTCATTGCCCATGCAGGTCTACATGATGTCAGCCTGGCAGAACTCGGAGGGCCGCGTCTTTTATCCTGATTTCTTTTACCGACTGAAGGGACCAGTCGATCTAGGCCAGCTTCAAGTCGCATGGGCTGCTCTCGTTGACGCGGAGCCAATCCTGCGGACATGTCTGGTAGCAACCGGAGATCGTTCCTTGCCATTCGTGCAGGTGATTCTTCAACCCACCTGCGACGGACCGCACAAGCACATCGTTGACGAGGAGGGGCTGCCATTGAGCGAGCCCCTGTTGGAGGCGTGGAAAGATCAGTGCTGGCCTCAAGTGCGGCTCATCGCCAAACGAGACACGGAGGATAACTCATGGCTTCTCCGCTTAAGAGTTCAGCACTCGCTTTACGACGGCTTCAGTCTCCCGGTAATCCTCCAGAACCTTCTCTCTCGAGTTGAAACTTCACTCGGTGATTCATCTATGGATTTGGGTCCTTGGAGATCTTTCCTAGAAGCACACGATTCCGACGGCGTCAAAGAAGGCAACAAGACATTTTGGACGAAGTACTTGGAAGGCATTAAACCTGCCGTACCATTAGCAACCACAGGCATCGCTAAAACCCCGGACCGTGTCTCGTTCCTTAAACGCTCTGCCGTTGCAGAAGTGTCAAAGCTGCAGGACTCTTGCTCCCGGGCCGGCGTGGGACTGCCGGCACTCTTCTTCGCCGCGGTGGCAAAATCACTGCAGTCCTCTGTGGTCTCGTCGTCTTCGTCAAGCACCACCACCTCCGTCGTGTTCGGTATCTACTACGCCAACAGGTCGCTGGCCGAGGACTTGAAACCCACCTTCCCGACGCTCAACTTGGTTCCCCTCAAGGTTCAAGTCAGCAGAGACGCCAGCATCATATCGCTCGGGAAGCAAGTACAAGATGATCTGCATCTCATTTCGTCTCACTCAACGGTGGGACTGTGGGAGATCAAGGACTGGACCGGACTTGAAATCGACTGTTTCGTCAACTTCCTCCATCTTGGTGAGCACAAGGCCGATGCTCTGAAACATGGCAACGTATCCTTCGAGCTTGTCTCGAACGGGCAGCAGATCGAAGGCTTGAGCCAGAAACCAGATGCGACGAGCATCTCATCAAGCTGCTCCTCTCGGTGGCTGTCCGATAACGTGGTTCGAGATGCTTTCCCAGTAAGTTCGCCCCCCCCCCCCCCCAATGGGCTTGGCATAGCGAACGGAATGAAAGCTGACGCATTCGCAGGATGCTGTGGACATCGAGGCATCAGTCAACGGGGCCGGCATGGATATCGGAATCTTTGGTTCCGCGGCAAAAGTTTCTACAGATTCCGCCAGAGCCTTGGTTGTTCGGCTCAGCGACACGTTGGTGTCGGGGTGAGCAGAGGGGTTGGGACAACCACCTCACAGATCACGGCATCTTCTGCACATTCTGTGATTTCTTCTTCTATTTGCTAGTCATGTAATTTTGTATGTAAATCAATCGACTCGTCATGCAAACTTCGGAACGGACCGAACTCTCAACCCAAGTGGCCCCAGGCCCTGATGCAAACATCTATCTAGTGAGCTTCTTAAAAGAGCTGGGGGGGGTTACACATGAACTTCGCCCGCACCCCCTTCCCCATCTCCGCCGACTTTGTGCCTTTCCCCGTCGGATATCAAGCCCCGGATCGATAAGATCGTCCCATCGCTCCGGCGGGCGATTCCCCAATCAGGCAGGTCTGCGGCTTCGCACGCGAACAGGTATAGGTGTCATCTGCCGAGACCATTCATATTGCCCTGCCCATCTTGGTTCGCTGCTGAGCTGCGAGATCTCAGCACTCAGGAACAAACATGGTTCAAAGGCTGGCCAACCGAGTGCGAGCAGCCGGCGCCGTGACAACGTCTTGATCTTGTTGGTCCGCCCTGGCATACCGCATTCTCACACGCGTCGTCAACTGGGCTCTGAACGGGCCAGTTGGGACGTCCATCGTCTGCCAATTCCAGCAAGTGATTAAAAGACTAAACGTGTCACCTCCTGGATTCGTGCTGTTTAGCGACCTCGTTCCTGCATCAGGGCGCGTTTGCTAACCTTTATCAGACATTCTTCTGCATTGCTACGCTGGGCTGACTAGAGTGGGCAACTGAGTGTCAAATTACAACAGCATTGACGCGCCTGGTCAATGTTTATTTTAGTCCCGATTGTGATGGATTAAGAGGTTGCACCAAGAGCGGCCCTGGGCGGCGGCAATGACTCGTCAGATTAATAAAAGGACTTTGGATTTATGGCTCTTCTCTCCGAGTTGAATTGCAGGCCTTCCGTTTATTATTACGTGATAATCCCCTCCGGACTGAGGCGCGCGTCTTTTCCACACGGCGCAACTCAATCCGCGGCTCTTTGAATTCTCACTAGAATGGCTTTCTCCAATGTGAAGCCGTTGAAGAATCCAAGAATAAGCTTACCCCCGGGCCGTCCATCTTAACGATTCGTCCAACTTCAAAGCCTCCCTGACGCCCAGGATAGGCTCATCCAGCACGCAATCAACCCCCCCCCCCTTCTCCCCCCGGAGCAATGAGCCTGGAGTAATCCGAATGGCATGCTCAAGACTTACCGAAACCCCCATATCGCCAAGACACGACACCACCGCCAACCAAGCCGTCGCCAAGACGCCAACAGCGCAAACGAAGCATTAATGCAACCCTCCCACCGCCGACTTTCAAGGGTGCAGACAAAACGACCTTCCGTCTTGTCTCTCGTATCTGAACCGATAAACGCGATTGATGGTGTTGGGCTGCGAATTGAACCCATCACGCAAGCACAGCCAGCTGCGCCGTCATGCATCGTGACCCGATATCGTCAATGACCTCCCCCGGCAAAGCTCCAGTCCTGTTGGATAGGTTCATCCGCAGAACCAAGATGATAATGGCAACTCCATAACCCAATTATCCGCGCATGTCTGCTTCCCCGGGCCCCTTGCGCGGGATGCAGGTCCGAATAGGGAAGTTGCTTGACTACAGAACTTCTCAATTCTCGGAGGCATCGAAGTGTCTCGACAACACCAAGATATACTTAAAAGCTCACGATGTTCTCCCCAATATCCCGCTTCTCAGGAGCTCAGCAGGCCCTCTCTCAAGTCCCCAGCCCCCAATCCCTTCTTTTCCTGCCGTTCGTTCCCTTCCCTCCCATCTCGAGCCGTCGTCATGTATAGATCAGTGAAGTCGCTGGCCCTCCTCGGCCTCTTGGCTCCGGCTTACGCCCACCCGGCCAGCGGTCACAAGTCGGCGCTCGCCCGTCGTGGTATCGACATCGAGTCCTTCCGTCTCCCCCAGCTTGGCTCTTACACCAACGCGACCCAGACGGAGACGAGCCCACCCATCGCGCTACTCAAGCGCGAGAGCTACGTCGACACGGCCACCGAGCTCGTGAAAAAGCTCGCGCCCAACGCCGAGTACCGCGTCGTCGAGGACCACTATGTCGGCACCAACGGCATTGCCCACGTCAACTTCAAGCAGACTGCTCACGGTCTCGACATTGACAATGCCGACTTCAACGTCAACGTAAGTTGGAATTCACCATCTGAGAGGACCAGAACCTCACATCAGCATAAAGATCGGCAAGGATGGCAAGGTCTTCTCGTTCGGTAACAACTTCTTCTCCGGAGACATTCCCGAGGCCAGCCCCCTGAACAAGCGGGACTTCAAGGACCCGGTCTCTGCTCTCAACGGCGCCAAGCATGTTCTCCAGCTGCCCGTCGAGTCCGCCGATGCCTCTGCCGAGGCCAAGGAGGGCAAGGAGATCTACTCCATCAAGGGAACCAGCGGCGCCGTGTCGGATCCCGAGGCGAAGCTCGTCTACCTCGTCAAGGGTGACGGCAAGCTGGTCCTTACCTGGCGCGTCGAGACTGACATCGTGGACAACTGGCTGCTGACCTACGTCGACGCCGAGACCGGTGGCGAGGTTCACGGTAAGTCACAGAACCGCAGACCTGGAGCATCCGTACGGAAGCTGACTAGATGAAAGGCGTCGTGGACTACGTCTCCGACTTGGCCAGCTACCGCGTTTACCCTTGGGGCGTTAACGACCCCACCGAGGGTGATCGCGTCCTTGTCACCGACCCCTGGGACATTGCCGCCTCCGAGTTCACCTGGCACAGCGACGGCCCGGGATCCAACTACACCACGACCCGCGGCAACAACGGCATCGCGCAGTCCAACCCCGGCGGCGTCAGCTCGCACCTGAACAACTACCGTCCCAGCAGCCCCTCTCTCAACTTCGACTACGAGTACACCACGAGCATGTCGACTCCCTCGTCGTACATTGATGCATCCATCGCGCAGCTGTACTACACCGCCAACCACTACCACGATCTGCTCCACGAGCTCGGTTTCGACGAGCGGGCCGGCAACTTCGAGATCAACAACAACGGCCAGGGAGGCACTGGTAACGACTACGTCGTCCTCAACGCCCAGGACGGCTCCGGAACCAACAACGCCAACTTTGCTACTCCTCCTGGTAAGTCTAGCTATTCTCATGTCGCACTATCGCAGAGTCTATAGGAGGTCAAGCCCGCAGATGGGGCCGGACCGGATGTCAGAAATGCCTTACTAACTTTTGGCACAGATGGACAGCCGGGACGTATGAGGATGTACCTCTGGACTCGGTCGACTCCTCGCCGTGACTGCAGCTTTGAGGCTGGTGTTGTCATCCACGAGTACTCCCACGGCCTCTCCACTCGTCTGACTGGTGGTCCCGCCAACTCCAACTGCTTGAACGCTCTCGAGTCCGGCGGCATGGGTGAGGGTTGGGGCGACTTCATGGCCACCGCCATCCGCCTCAAGCCTGAAGATACCCGGGCCACTGACTACTCCATGGGAGCTTGGGTTGTAAGTATTGTCGTCTCGTCTCTAGACGGAGCCAACATGTGATCTAACACTTTCGCAGAACAACAACCCTGCCGGCATCCGTACCGTCCTCTACTCCACTTCCCTGACCACGACCCCCAACACCTACTCCACCATCAACGGTCTCACTTCCGTCCATGCCATTGGAACCACATGGGCAACCATGCGTAAGTTCAACTCACCCCGGGACTTGGCGATACAGACTGACATCTCTCAGTGTACGAGGTCCTCTGGAACCTGATCGACAAGCACGGCAAGAACGACGGTCCTCGCCCCGAGTTGGACGCGAACGGCGCCCCTACCGACGGCAAATACCTCACCCTCAAGCTCGTCATCGACGGCATGGCCCTGTAAGTTCTTCATGCACAACCGAAACCCTTGCGCCACAACCGGGCTGACGAGTTTCCAGGCAACCTTGTTCTCCCAACTTCATCCAGGCTCGCGACGCCATCCTGGACGCCGACACTGCTCTCACCGGTGGCGACAACCAGTGCGAAATCTGGACCGCCTTCGCCAAGCGCGGTCTTGGATCCGACGCCGTCTACAGCTCCTCAAACCGCCGCAACGGCTTCACGATCCCTACCGGCGTCTGCTGAGTTCGACTGGATTGGTCATCCTTATAATTGGAGTATATAATTGCAGATAATGAATATATAATGTGTAACGAAAGCATTCATTCGGCGATACTTGTTTCCTCTGGTGTGTGAACCTCCACGCAGTCTACGTAGTTGGCTTTCACGTTCGCCTTCCACTCCTCCATGGCGATGAACTTGTCTCCGACTCTAACTGAGCCAGCGGGGATCGCCTTGATCCATGCCTCGTCACATCGAGGCAACTGGAAAAACCTGTGATCTCCGGGACAGCGCAGGGTTCGGACTGCCTTGGGACCGGCCTTGGGGTTGCATTATCCATCGAAGAGGCAGCTCCGGCTTCCGATGAGGGATATCGACAGGTTTCTGCCAGACTCCGGAGCGTTTTCTGTACCAAGGAGCCTCGGTGAACAAGCGACATATAAGCGCTCCCGCCTGGGCTTTGAGGTTCCGATCCGAAAGAGACAGTCTATAGGTCAGTACACTTCAGGTGTTGATAAAGCCACTCAGCAGCATACGTGCGGAGCTCTTGGCTCTTCTCTGTCCGAGGATCGACAAGGCACCGGAGACATCTAAGAGCGAGTGTGATATGCGTGTTGTTCTCATCTTGACATATATGGTTTTATTTGCGCCCCATCTTTCGCTCGAAAAAGTCCGTAAATGATAAATCCAAACTTGTCGTAAACATCTTTGGGGCAGACCGTTGAGAGATAATGCTTGACGATGTACAGCTCCTCGGGTAGAAATTGAATTGGGTCAGCGTTCTTGGGACCCGGGATGTTCCTGTTGTCCCACATTTCGACGGACTTGAAGTCGACTTTGTCATCGTCCATGACGAACAATGGCGAATACTTTGTTCGAATCTTCGACTCGAGGGACCGGAGAGATGTTTGATGGGGTAGCGGAGTCTGGATCTGACCTCAGCTCCAAAGCAGCTTCGATCTGTCGCGGTGTCATCCGTTTCGTGCCCCATTTGACCCAAAGAATGAGTTCGTTGACTTCCTCTATCTCCTTCAGCTTCAGGGTGTCATCGAGCTGTCTGAACTCCTTTTTGTTGAGTGACGCGCTAGAGACTTCGTAGTCGCCTTCTGCAGAGCTGGAAAGACTTTCTAGCACTATGTTTCTCGTCTCCGAAACGTCGGGCCTGGTAAGGTCTTTGAGGATTTCCATATCATTCATCCGAGCTTTAATGTAAAGTTCCATGTCCTTCAGATTTCGCGGTGTCGCACAGGCTGGCGACCGACTTGAGAAAAGGACGCTCTTGTTGTGTAAGTTGACACAGGAGACTCTAGAGTCTTAGCTCTCCAAGCCGCCTGCGAAAATTAGGTGTCTCTTACCTATCCTGTTGTATTAGAACGGTAGACTTTCTAGAGTTTGATGACGCCCTAGTTCTAGATCCTTGAGATTAGGCAGTTTGATAGACCTGGCTCAAGCGACAAGGGTGCGTCTGACTGTCAGATGAGAAGTTGCAGGTTGGGGGTAAATCTGGCCTGAAGGTGTTGCGAAACAGACGCAGGATACTCACTAAAAGATGCATGCCTGTTCGGTTGTCCACTACCTGCCTGCCTTCCCAGACGCGAATGAGTTATATAACAGTCTGAGAAAAAGTGAATTAGTCCGCGTGTAAGACGAGAAATCCCTAAAACTAACTGACTGATTATTATGTGGAGCAAAAAGTCGGAGACCCGCGCAAAACAGGACCGACCGTGGTTCGAACACGGGGCCTAGAGATAACTGGGTGGAACTGCAATCTCTCGCTCTACCACTGAGCTATCGATCCAGTTGCCGAGACGGACATTATAAGTTCTCATGAAGCAAGCCCTCTCTGTGTTCTGGTGGGTAGCGGCTCTGCCTGCGATGCGGCTAATCACAACAACATTGACAGGTAGTATCAGGTACCTGCTAATTAGTGACAACCCCTCTTGTGTGGAGACTCCGCATGTCTTGCCAGCATGCGTCCTAAGTGGCTGTTTGTTGTATGCGGCAGCTTGGTGTTACAAGCATTGCTGACGCGATGGCAGTCGGCACAACATTCATATTAAGCCGCATTCCCCTACGCCCTATCCGCCATCGCTTGCGCCGTCTTACTTACCGTCTCGCAAGACTTGTAGCCCTGAGACAAGTCACGACGAAAAATGTCAACGCCATGGCGGCCTGGTCGTGGCTCCGATCGCCCACATTCCAACGACACCTCGGATGAGAGTTACATGCTCGTACACCAATCCGATATCCACAACTCACAGTTCGACGATGATTACGCCTCCAGGAGCTCGCGGCAGAAAACCAAGAGACAGCCGGATGCGGGTAATATCTCGACGGAAAGCGTCGAGCCAGCCCAAAAGCAAATCCCAGTAGCAGATACACCGGGCCCACCATCCAGCAAGACACGTCCGAGAAGGTCCCCGACGTTAATTCCGTCGAGCCCGCATAACTGGATGCTTGAGATATGCGCAATCATGTTGAGTATCTGCGCGCTGGTGGCCGTCGCCGTATTGCTGGCGGTATACGATGGTAAGCCTCTCACGGTCTGGCGGTTCTTCGTCTCGTTCAATACTGTCGTCTCTATCTTGGGAGCAACCTCGCGGGCTGCCCTTGCGTTCGCTATCGGCGCCTGCATCAGCCAAGGGAAATGGAATTGGTTCAGGACGAGAGAAGACAATATCATGGTCTTTGACCGTTTCGAGGAAGCAAGTCGTGGGCCATGGGGTAGTGTTCGGCTATTATGGTGGTCCAAATTGAGGTACACCTTGCTCCTGACCCATCTCTGCATCCCACATCTCTAATCATGGCCACGCACAGGCACTGGGTTGCACTTGGAGCATTGTGTACGGTCATATTGCTTGGCTTTGAGCCGTTCTTGCAGGCCGTCATAACATATGATGGACGAGAAGTCAATTCGATGAGACTTGGTGCCTCGGCGGCAACTATCGGACAAACTCGGAGGCTCAACGTCGGGAAGATGACTCGACAGCGGGCAGAACCTCTAGAGTTCAAGAAGATTCCAGAGCCCTGGAACAACGTCACAACTCAGTCCATGGATCTCCAGTATGACTTCGGGCCACTGGCGGCTATCTGGGCTGGATTCTCCAACATCAGCATCGCCGACCAGAAGCCGACGTTCACTTGCCCGTCAGGCAATTGTACCTGGGCGGCTTATGCATCTCTAGCGGTTTGCAATACCTGCAAAGACATTTCCGCTCACGTGGTGAGATCCACGGGTCGCACCGGCCTCAAAAGCGGCAACGTCACGATACCGTTCACGTCAACGACGATTGGGATTTCTGATAATGACACATTGCCTTTCACAAAGTTCGAGATCGAAGCCCTAGACATGAACATTTCGAATTTTAACAGTATTGATGGCTTCGGCTCACGCATGGAGAATACTTTCTTGACCGCGAAGGCAACATCACAGCCCGGGGAAACGATTTCGTTCCAGAACCTGCGGACCCTCCTCAGCTCGTTCGCTATCATGAAAACGAGCAAGGACTTCCAAGATGGTAAGCAAGAATGGGTCGACGCAGAGGTCACGGCCGAGGAGTGCGCTTTGTATTTCTGCACCAACGTGTACCGATCCGAGGTATCCCAGGGTGTTCTGAGAGAGGACGTATTGGCTTCGTACGCGGAAAGAAATCTGGACTCCTACGTCTCACTTGATCCAGACGACGTGGAGCCATTCAAAGTCTATAACGAGGTCAGCAATTATACGCTGGACTTTGGGACGGTAGATGTCGAGCGATCCGACTTGGAGTTGGTGATTCCGGCGGACTCGGACTCTGCGAAGGACATGGAGAAGAATCTGCGGTTTAACGTTTCTCACAGCGCAGCTGCGAGCATAACGTCGCTGTTCATGGACAAGTTTGCTCGACGCGAGTACCCCCTGAACTTGAAGCAGCTCATATATCCCATATCTCGATTCGGCGATCGCGAGGCACCATCACCCCCGGTCATCCTCAGTCTCGGTACATCACCCAATCTGACAGCCACGTTTGACACGGTAGCTTCAAGCATGACGAAATGGATGCGAGACCTCTCACGACAAGATGATCCATTGGAAGGTGACACGCGAGAATGGGTTGTTCATATTCGCGTTCGATGGGCCTTTGTCTCGCTGCCAATCAGCGCCCTTTGGGGCGGATGTTTGTTCTGTTTGCTTTCCATACTGGAAACACGTCGACTAGGGCTCCCAGCTTGGAAAGGGAGTTCGTTGGCCGGACTGGCGCATGGGCTTGATTCTGACTCGAGAGAAAGGTTGAGGGCTGCGGATAACCATTCATGCATGGATGAACACGCTAGAGGCTCTAGAGTACAATTTGTCAACTCTTCCCATGGGCTGGAGCTGAGCTCAAGTAGGCATGGGCTATGATAGTTGGAAACGCGGACCAGCGGCTTTGGCAAATGTCCTGCTACCCTCACATCATGTTCTCAAAGCCCCAACGCGGGGAACAGACAAGCAGGATCGGAAAAGTTTCGACAATGCCTCAACATCAAAAGAGTACGCATCCTCCGTTATTGTACGTCCTAGTAGTCGTCTTCGCTATCGTACACGTCGTAGTCTTCCTCCCCACCTCCATACCAGCCTCCGTGGAACCGATTGATATGGGTATAAATCTCATCTAATCCCACGTTCTCTCCGCAGAAGAAGCACCAATGGGCACCGCATCCTTGCATAGTGCAGGTGATGTGGTCGCAACCACCCATCTTTTCCGTCGGAGTGCCGCACCCAGGACAGTCCCTAATCCTCATGAACTTCTTCAAGATCTTCTTCTCCCTACACTCGTCGCAAGACCAGCCCGAGACCTCGGGCGGCGTGCCTGCAGCGCACACCCGTTCAACGAACCGACGAGCGAAGCCACAGTCATCACACCATGCATATATCCAGGACCCGGACTCCTGCACTGCAGTAGCCAGATCTCCAAGCTGAGACAACCCGAACGAAGAGGCCGTCTTGGCAGTAGGCCGTCGGCGACAGAAGGGACAGGAGAGGGCGGCGATGTTGATGAGCTTGCCTCGACCGTTCAGTCCATACCAATCCCTCAGACAGCCGTTGCATATTCTCTGATCGCATCCTGAACGACCACAGGCGCGTCGAAGATCGGTCTTTCGGATGTCGGAGAAGCAGAGACTGCACACGCCGGCCTCGGCTCTTCGAGACGCCACCCAATCGCGGAGCGAGCCGATGATGTCCGTTTGGTTATGCACAGTCTTTCCTCTGATAGTGAGGGATGTCGACTTCAGCCTCGGCAGAATTTCGACGTGGAGAGGGATCGAGGAGATTGGCTCCGAGACCGCAGAAACCGTGTTGAAAAGGGACCGGCCGTTGAAGGGATCTTTGATGACAGCCTCGTCGTTGCGTAGCAACCACGACATTCCATTCTCGCCACTCAAACTCTTCGCCGAAGTTTCATATTCAACCACCGTGATCTTGTCCGTGGCACAGCCAGGGCATTTGAAACTAGACGTATCGTAGCCAGTCGGACGATACGCCTCGGGCCAGATGACGCGGTTCAGGCACTGGGAGCACTCTACCCAAGGGGTTTCCGTCGGCTCCTTGGCGTCTGTTGATGCCTTGTGTCGGCAGTAGTGGCACTTGGGGCGCACATTCAGAGCTTCGGGGTTGTACACGACATACTGGGCGCGGCATGTTGGAGTGAAGCACTCTACCCAGGTGCCTTCTGTCTTGTCGTCGTCGATGGCAGACACGTTCTTCCTCCGTCGAGTCTTCGCATCAGGCGCCGGCTTGCAGACATTACATTTGCACTGGTGTCTCTGAGGGCAAAGGCCGCAAATACCGTCAGGCCCCATCACGGTGACTGAGCGAGGAAACTCGCAACCCTTGCAAATGACAACAGGCCCGAGGGCTACCTTGGACTTCTCTGGGCGCCACCCTATCTTGGCACGAAGCGTAGTGTCGAGGTTGAACTCGAGGAGCTTGTAGTCGACGAGTGTCTCGAAAAGACGCCGGTCTTCATCTGGCAAGATGCAGGCATCGGATGGCCGCTGCGTTACACCCTTGGTGACTCGCTCCTCGTAGTCCCTGTCGGCATCGAGCAGCAGCGATAAACAGCTTGCATTCCATGTTTCAGGTATTTCCAAGTTGTTCCATTTCTTGCTGAAGAAAAGGAGCTCTCGATCGGCAGCTTCTCTCAAAGGCTGCATACCCATTCGAAGAGACAGAGCGGCGAGCAGCGCTCCCGGACGAGCCGCCAACATAGTACCGGGAAGAATCGCGTGCAACAGTATCTTCCAAAATTTCCTGCCGTACTTCTCCGACGCGAGCGCCATTGGGATTTGAGCGACGTCTGAGGCGTCCCTGATGTGGGCTGGCAAGTCGCTGCGAGACTGTACGTAACTCAACCGAGTCAGAACCCGACCGAGTCTTCGAAGAATACGACAATCGCACGATCTGCCGATTTCGAGCAACTCGTCACGGGTGAAATTCGTAGCAGCTCGCTTGTCTCCTGGCTCGCCTTCGATCTCGTCGTTGTCGTTTCCGAAGTATTCTGTTGGGTCCAGGTATACGCAGGGGTATCTCTCCTCTTCGGGGACCTTGCCAACGATGTCGAGGATCTCGGCAGCGTAATCGTAGGATTCTTCCAGCCACAACTTCATACGACTCTTCTTCTCGGGGTCGGGGATACGATCGACTGCTAAGCCGAACGCCTGAATGAGACCGTCCCTGCTGGGATTCTCCCGATCGTTGCAACTTTTCGATCGTCGTCAGTCATTTCTTCCAGCAGAAAGTAAATCCAAAAAAAAAAAAGATTGGAAGAGAGGATCACTTACACGGCTCTCCATAGACTCCCGAACACGGGGTTCACAGCAATTGCAGCGACGTCTGCCTCGATGAGGGACTTGAGTTGACCGACAACGAACTCTCGGTAGACCTTGTCGGCGAGATACCTCTTCGAGAAGTCAATAATTGGAGACTCCCTTGTTTTGATGACGGTGTGTAGTTGATCAAGAGTAGGGTCGACGCAAGCAATATTCTGCTCGACCGCTTGCTCCGCCCTCGAGGTGTGCTCCACCGGGAAGTATTCTGCGGCTCCCTTGCTCTCCTCGCTGGCAGCGTCCTGTATAGTCGAGGTGTTATGATACTGCAACACTCGAGCAAACCGCCGCTGGCCTGAAGTCGAGGCTCCCTGCTTCCGGACACCCATCCAGGCGAGGAGGATACCAGCAGTGAGTTGGGAGATGGCATCAGCTGTCGTGACACCAGCGTCCCCAACCTCAAGCTTGAAACAGACGCCGTCTGTCATGTGCGACAAGTACAAGAATGGGGAGATGGTATCGGCGATGGATCCCTGGATCACGGAGAAGACCTTGGCCTTTCGCTCGCGCTGAAGTGCCTTGGCCCCGGAGACCCAATCCGTGAACAGGTGTCCAACGCCGCCGAAAGAGTTTGGCTTGGACAGGTTGTCGATCTCCTTCTCCCTGTTCTTGCTGTTGGTGCCGGGAGTATGAGGAGGGGCATCGGCGTAGAGGACAATGATGGTTGTTGCCTCTGGTCGCATGACGCTGTAGGCTCGTGCCAGGCCGGTCTTTGCAGCTTCGGGCCAGTCGACGTTGTTCCGCCCTGAGGCGGCCCGAATACCTCGAGCCCTGGCTAAGAGCTGGGGCTGGGTGATGCTGTTTACGTCTTCGCTGTCGTACCATCCCGACCACTCCGTAACCATGTCGGTGGAATAGTCGCGGTATGCCATCACGCCTATTCGAGAAAAGCAATCCGTCAAGGCAGATATCCGAAGGATCTCGGGGAGTGATTGATTCAGAGCTCGAAGATAGCTGCTCATGGACGCGGTTGCGTCCGTTAAGACCAAGAGATCATAAACTTCTTGCGAAGCCATATTGGCGTGTGTCGAGGACGGCAGACAACGTGCCAACAATGAATTGTACAGGTGTTAAATGGAGAAGAAGTTTAACCACGAAACAGAAAGTAAGGACGACGCTTATTTATGAACGAGATATAGACGAAGGAAGGTGAGGCCAAACTGTGGCGTTGACTCACGCCGTCCAGTCGTTGGTACGGCCCCTGAAATGGTCGTCTCGTCTGGTCTTTGCGTCACTCGCCGATACTGAGCGGAAGAAGCGCTGAAGTCCTGAAGTACCCGACCGGACTTGTCAGTAAAACACCAGAACTCGCTCTGAAGTATTCAGAACCCATACATGTGCTGTTTGAAATGGAAGCTTCTTGAACGTGAATATTTTAAATATCCGTTTGAAATTCGTTGAAGTCTGTGTCTCCTGACAGCAATTGATAAGAGAAACCCTTTCGCCATGTACTTCGTTGCGACCAACACAGAGGCTATGAGGAGACATGGAATCGTAGCTGATAGCCGCTCGGCATAGTGCTCCTGCACCGCCGGCTGTAGCGCGCGCTTAGTCCCCGGTATCCCCAGTCTTGAGGTCGCAACCCTGGGAAGCATGAAGTAAAGTAGGCAGAATTTGATTGATTGAATAAGCCTTGCAATTTCGCGGGAGGAGTAAACTTGACTCTATCTACCGCCGGGCCAGCAGTTGCGCGTTGTCATTCGCAGACTCATCTAGTGGCTGTGCCTTTGGCCTCGGCAATCACGGCCAGACTATGAACTGTAGCTCGTAAAGCCCCCTTGGAAGTAGAAATCCTTGATTTCGTTAAAAGATGGAACAGACAGTTCCCTCAATCTTATTTCCTACATTGGCTCCAGATACTGACATCGAACAACATGTTGCTTCTTTGTTTCAACCTTTTGTTTCAACTTTTCCTTCTAGAGTCATCGTAGGCATTAACGCCACTAGGAGCCACGATAGGGGAGTACTCTATCTGGTACTAGATCTCAATGACTATTTCAAATGGTAACCATGACGGAAAAGGCTTTATTCGGCCTTTGCTGTACCATGATGCGCATCTTTGCATTTAACGGATTGCGTTGGGTATCGCCCGTAATCATAATCATGCGCAATACCTGACTTGAGACATGTGGTTTTGGCAAATGACATCCTAGTCCTGTTCTAATGAAAAAGGTACAATTTCTCAAGTCAAATAGTCAATGACTTGAGCCAAAATCAATTCCTGTGAGACTTTGCTACGAGATCCCAGATCTGAAGCATTCGATTTCCAAAGACTGTTGTTGCACACACAGCTTGAGGCGGCGCCTCTGAATTGGCCTAATGCCCGACCGCCGAACTTGTGCTGGAGACCGCGTTCGGTGACAATGCGGCAGAAGTCGGTGAAGAAAGCGCCGAGTCTCACTCTCGTCGTATCGGGAATTTCGCAAGTGGCATACTCGTAGGCTTGAAGAGCGCCCTGGTCGTTCACACAAAGTAGTGGGTGCCACTCAATGCTGAATCTCTGGACGGGACCACTGGTCTCATTGTCTGCACGGTGCCGTGCGCTGGAAGCTTCACTCTTTCGAAGGCCATAACTTGTCCGTCAAGAGCGTCAAAGTGCTTATGAACCAGACGGATGGAGATATCCTTAGGGACGTCGTACTTGACCAATAGAAAGCGGCTCCAAGATATGTATGATTGGATGTTGCAATGGAGGACCCCCCTACTGGTTCCAACTATCAAGATTATTGGCGGAAGGCAGAACAACAACAGCACGTATTGCGTCTTTGGTCAGGCGTGCGTCGATGCGATGCGCATCAATATGAGATTGGCTTGCCAGGCAGAGGATATCCCATTAACTGCGGAACAGCCATTTTGACTTGCTTTTACTCCGTAGTATATACATTTACATCTCGAAGCTTGGATTTTGCGATCCCTCTTTGTAGCGACTACTTCTAGTATCACTGTGAGCAGCCTGCAGCAAACGTATTGTACAAGGACTCTTTTCGATCCGATAGACGATGCCTCTAATTGGCTCTACCCCGCTCTGGGCGAAAATGGGGCTGTGCAGCAGTCGATGGGATATGAATCAAGAGAGTAGGTAGTCACATCGGCCGACTAAGCATATTTATGGTCTGCTTGGCCATCTGACAGTCTAGTAGGTATTATATTAGTCATACATTTGGCTGCGTTGCTTCCGCCCAACGTCGCTGTGGTTGAACGGCAGGCTTTTCACACCATTCTTTCAAAACTTCCCGCGTACACACGAATTGCTGCGAGCCAAGTACTCGACTTTTACATTCCACGATAGTAGCATGTCTGACAACCACATCGGCGAAGTCTCTGAGAATATCGATGGCTTTGTTACCGGGCCTCTCGATGGCTTCTTCTCAAAATACTTTGGTGACGCAGCCTCTGACGACGCGTTTCAGAAGGCAGTGAGAGACATCTGCGCCCACCATCCTCTCGAGGATGCTACCACTTCAGTTGAGCGGTTCTGTCGCTGGATATCAGCTCTTGCGGTAGAGGACTATATGGGGGACCGAGGGTCGTGGAGGACGTCGTGTCATGGTGATAAAAGGCATAAGACAGACCTCAGCACGCACGTCGATCTAGTCTTCACCAACGGCGGCACTTACCCAGAGTCCGACCAAGCGGCTGTCCAAGTCATAGGCGAGTTCTGCCCCGGTCATGGCATTTCCTACAAAGATGGCCTACTCAACCTGTGCGCCAAAGCTTCTGCCCTCTTCACGGCCCGGCCTACGCGTCTCTTTCTACACGGCTTCTACCTCCGCGGCAATTCGGCAGAGCTTTTCGTTTTCGACCGCTGCGGGCTATACAGCTGCAATGTGTTCAACATAGACGAAGACTTTCAAAGATTCATCACGGTGATTTTAAAGTACTCGTCAATGACGGACGCAGAGCTGGGGCTTAGTGATATTGTCAAGCATGACGAGATCGGCCCATTTTTCACTTTGAAGAAAGACGCCTGCGTTACACTCACAAGCCCAACGCTACGCCTCGCAGATCGTCCACTTGCCACTCCTGAAGACATGGTCAGCAAGGCCACGACATGCTTCAGAGCCAGGCTACCAGATTCAGATAGGTGGGATTACGTTGTCAAGTTCAAATGGCGATTGAGAGACGATATCCCAGAGGACCAAGTGCTTCGACAGGCGAATAAGCGAAACGTTTGGGGCCTAATCTCATTGGACTACTTTGACGAGATAGTCAATACGGCCGAATTGAGATCGGGCCTTCGACACCGTCCAAATCGACGCTTCCCACCCGAGGGTGGACCTGATACAAGCGTACCAACAAGTGGTAGGGGTATCGATTCGCATACGGTCGAAACAGATGAGACTTTTAGAGTCCGCACCATGGTTTGCATCATCACATCGCCATGCGGTCGGCCCCTCCACACGCATGTGTCTGATCTCGAGCTCCTTCAAGTCCTCCGAGACGCGGTCAAGAGTCATCGATCTCTGTACGAGGATGGCGGCATTCTTCACCAGGACATTGCATACGGAAACATCATCATTGGTGACAGTGTGGAACCAGAAGCACCAAAGGGCATCTTGATAGATCTGGATGTCGCAATGATCTTGGATGTAGGGCCCCGGAACCCTGGGGGCATCTCCATCACGGGTACGCCTCCCTTCATGGCCATCGGTGCTCTCAAAGGTCGGCCTCGAACGTACAGGCACGACCTAGAGTCATTCCTGTACGTCCTGCTATGGGCCGTCATCGTGGACGGGTCAGAGTCCCCCCCGGAAGGTAGCAGACTTCAGAGGTGGCGGCGTGGGAGCTACGAAGAAATGGCGAGATGCAAGATGGTCGACATGACACACGACGGGTTTCAGTCCATCCTGTCAGAGTTTGCACCGGAACATCAGAGTCTACAGCCGCTGGCCGAGGGCTTTCGCCAACTACTATTTCCGATCCGAGCAGACGACGGGACACTGTGGACTGGAACTGTAAGCTCACAGGATGGAACAGCTATTCTTTATGACGGGATTCTACGGGCGTTTGACCAAGCCATCAGCCTCCAAAAAAGCTGAAGATTTGACCGATCCAAGCTGGCGAGACAACACGGCACTCTCTACCGACTGGAATGATTATACTTGCCACGTACTCGTGGTGCTGCGTCCAAGCTTACTAGTGCTTCAACAAGGGGATAAACGAAAGCAGATTAACTACCATAGACGGTGAAGATACGCTCGTTTTTTTTTCTTGGATTTTGTTGCCAATATCCCATCGAGTGCTGCTGGACTACAGTACAAAGACGTGAGGGGTACTGCCTTAGTGTCGCAAAGGACGTTCATTCCTACCACCAAGCACTCCATCAGTCTAGATCGTGTACATGGCTTGTCAAGGGGAGCTACCTCACTATATCTGGCGTCAGGCGTCTTCGCTATCAGTCCAGCAGCCGAGCTAGACGTCAATTCCATCAAAAGAATCTGGGAAGATCACCCTCGACTAGACATCAACAAATGGAAAAGCCCTCGTTACAGAATTACGCGCAAACAAAAGGCGATATTTTGTGTTGACTCTCGTCGAGACGAGCAGCCTTGAAATCGGCCGAGCATGATCATTTGCGGAAGAAGAAGAAGTAACAGGACAGCATGACGACCTCCAACAATCTGACGACTTACACGAGGCAGATAGCAGCACGCAAGGCTGAACCCATGGATCGGAACGAACGGCCCGGAGCCGGCTGAAGCTTAAAACATTTCTAGGTATTCTTGCTATGAAATAACGACAGCGTTGACAAATCGTAAACCTTGGCGTGTTCCTGTGTTCATTTCAAGGTTTGCCAACTTCCAAGAAGCCGTTCTCGGGTTCCCCAGGGCCGCAGAAGCCTTAAACTCCAAACAACCTTTGATCTTCCCTTGCCCTAATTCCAGCCTGGCAACCTTTTATTGTGGTATCGCCGTGACCGATGACTCCTATTCCCGTTGAAAACGTCAAGACGCTGTGGTCTGACTCTGCAATTGGCACCAACACCCAGCGACGTGCAGTCCCGCCTCGCTATATGTCCCATGTAAAAACAATAAAAGACGAACCAAGCAAAAGACACAAACTTAGAGTACAACAGGCATGGCGTGAGCCATCTGGTCTACCTGTAGCTCGTAGCTTCCCGCTCCAATGACTTCCATCGGCCACATGATGAGCTCCGCCCACGGCGTGCCCGTAAGTTGCTCCGAAATGGTCGATATCAAGGCCCTCGCCCAGCCGTTCAGGAACCAACAGAAGGGCTCCGCCATACTAACGATGACACAGTAGTGGGCCAGTACAACCAGAGCCGCGGGATGTCGGCGGCGGAGCATGTCCAAGTAGTCGCTGGACATGAGGACCGGCCACAAGAAGACGGCGCGGAACTCCACCGGGGCGGACATGGCGTTGATGGAAGACACCTTGGCGATACTCTCGCTCAAGGCTACAACGGCGTTGTTGATTGTGTATTTCCCCTCGTTTTCGACAAGCCCGACGTCTGCGAGCCGCGAACTGAGCCGAGGGAGCCGCTCGAACAGGGGCTGAAGGGTGGCGTCCACCTCCACCGCCGCCGATGGCCCCTCTCCGTGCCCCTCGATGAAGATTTCGCGCAGCGGACCCTTGCGCAGATCATCGTCCGAAGCGCGGAGAATAACGCTCATGCCATCCGTCAAGGTAAAGATGTCAAGCATGCTGTCGATGGGCGAGAAGGAGGGGTTGTACTTCTCGTAGCTGGGATAGGTGGCGAAGGCGCTCAGCGTCAAGAAGATGGAAGACGCGAAGAGGGCGTGACAGTTGGTTGACGATATCGTGCCGAGTAAAGTTCCTCTCATGCCGTTGATGGCGTCATTCTGGTGCTGGGCCGCCTGCATGAGATAGGCATGTCGGCAGTCAGGTTGAAGATATGCGAGATGGTATGCCGAAAAGGCAAGTAACTGGTGTAAGAGGAAGGGGTAGGAGAGGGCTTCTCTGGGCACATCATACTGGAGGGTCTTCTGGGCCAGTTGGGAGTGTGAAAAGGTTCGGTACGACACCGAAGTGTAGTGGTGCATGAGTTCGAGATCCGAGATCCAGCCGCTGGCCGTCTCCGTCTTGTTGAGATCGGTCAGGAAGCGTGAAAAGTAAGGAAAGGGATCCGACTGTGAAGAAGGAGACGTCTGGCCGCCCGGGCTAGACGCGCCGTGGGCACCGCCGAGTGACCCGGCTGCAGACTGTGGCGAAAGAGACGCGGTCGACTGCGCGCTTGGCCGCCGTCTAACCGATGCCGACCCCTATCCAACCCCCCGCGTCGTCAGAACCGGGAACGAGGCGCCTCAACACCAAAGAGTTTTGGGATCAGAACTTACCCGCGAGCCCGATCGCTTGGATCCATGCGCCGATGTCCCCAACGGCGACTGTACCGGCACCTGGGACGAGCCGCCCGTTGATGCTCCCGTGTTTTCCAGGCTACATGGCAGCCCATGGCGTACGCAGGCGCTACAAGGCTTGTTTTCGTCACACTGCATCAGGAGGATCTCGCGTTAGTCTGTTCAATGACATACAAAGTGAGCAGACTCAGGGATGGGGGAAATACGGAGGACCGCCGGGGGACCGCCGGGGGACCGGGAGGAATCCGGTGTCACGATCGACATACTTTGACTCTTCTTTCTTTGCATCTCAAGCACCCATTTCGAGATTTCCTGTAGCCCAGGCGCTTCATAGTGAGGTAATTGTGGCTTCTTCTCAGATCATACTGCAGAGCAAGCACGTTCAGAAGATCTTGTAAGACCCGAAAACGACAACAACGACGAGGTCGAGGACAAGGTCCAGTAAATAAAGACGAGCCGGTGGGGGTGATCTGGCTTCTTGGTCGGAGTATGTGACCTCTGTATATACTACCGGCCGCCTTCCCAGATGATGTGAGTTACGGCCAAGCCTGGGCTGGATGTTGTTATGCTGAGCCTCGTCGAAGGCTGTTGCGCGCCGACTAAACAAAGCTAGGACGGAAGGGGACGTCCACGGATACTCCCAGTTATCGTCCGATCTTCCAGGACGCAGTCAAGCACAAATACCTCAGTACTGACGCATTCACTGACATGTAGAATACGCTACTATGGAGATACGGATAGAACTTCTGCGGGAATGCCAAGTCATGAGTCTGCCATTTGGACAACTTTCTCGTCGACGATCCGATCACTCCACCGGACGGGGATCCGGGAAGAGGTAGCTAATTTTTGACGTTTGAAGGGAAGAGGGCTGGAAGACGGGAAGGGAAAATTGGAGAAGTGAAGCTTACTAGGTTCCTTGGTATTCACGACCGGTGATTAGGGGTAACGGTGTCAGCAACGCGGAAACTGAGTGGCGCCAAGACCCTCTCCTCTCCGTCGTATATGACCGGAGATACCGCACCCCTACCGCAGTACTCACGGTACGCCTGGGTATGGTAGGTATGTATGTACGCCGGCCGATACTCGTGCCCTGGAGGGTGCCACAACGGCTGCCGCGGGACCGGCGGCCAGGAGCGGTATTAAGTACAGGGTCGTCTGGCTAAGACCTGGAGCGACGGGTGTGCTTCATGTAGGGGAGCCCTTCACGGTCGTCTGCTGCAGCTGTGCTTCAACGTGGGTTCCTGACGCATTGATAGCCTTGCGTGGACAGGCTGAATATAGAACCAGTGAAACGTCTTCTGGTCGACGTTGCGGCCGCGGCAAACGGGACGATGAAGAGACAATCAGAGTTGGGACTACAGAGGCGCGAATCGCCAAGGCCTTTCGTCAGAGATGGTGTATATGGTAGAAAGCTACTATGAATCCCCACACGATTGTCAAGCCAAAGTTGTGTCGTCGATCCTGCCTCCATCGCCAAGACCGGGCTTAGCCCAACAAGTATAGCATCTAAGCCTCAATATTGCGTCGTGCGTCGTGTCCAGATCGTCCGCCGATATTCCCGCCAACTGCGGTGCGTCTCATCGTTAGAGTTCTGGAAGACGGGGGTTTCTGAGTTAAGCCTCGATTAGGCGACTGCCAGCCAATTTGGAATGACAGGGAAACATGGGCGTACGGCAAGGTCTTGGCGCTTCCAGGAAACCACACACATACACACACACACACACACAACCCGTGCCCGTGGATTCCGTGGCCAGGACGTCCGGGCGTCCGCGGCCCCTCTTGGGTCAATCCCCGGTCCATCCTCGGCCGGGAAGATTCTCAGTCGGGATCTGAACTCCGACCAATGGATAAGTGATCCGAAAACGGCACGGCCTCCACGTCTTCAACCAGGATCAAGTATCGATATTTACGCTGACACGGGGATAGGGTTTTACCTGCCGCGTCATCCAATCATGAACGGCATCAGTCTGATTATTTCAATTAAAGTCTAGTATCGACTTGGCCTAGCTCTTATGTCTGCGTTGCTGTAGTCTGTTATTTGAGTCTTCTAGACCAAGCCGCACAGACATCTGTCAGTCTACATACGTTAGACCAGCGGCATAAGAGTTGAGACGGAGTTGCTGTCTGCTCTGCTGAAGTATGCAACTTGTATCACAGACATGAATTGTTAATATGTGGGCCTTGGTACACCTACACCGACAACGGGCGCAGCGAGACAACAGTCTCCTTTTCACCCCAAAGCTGCACAAGGGCAACTCGTGCTTCGTTTTCGATTCTCTTTCGTAACTTCCTAAAGATATATATTGGAAAACACCAAAAGTTCGTCGTAAACAAATGCGGCGGCTGAGCAAAGATGGCTTCACTCTACTGTTGAGTTGGATTCGTCGATACGTCAAGTGCTCTCCGAGACTTCCAAACTCATCGACTGTTTATCGACACGAAGAGCTATTTATAAGATGTTTCATGAAGACTCAGTAGGATAAAGAAACGCCAACTATTACCGTTCACGAATTAGAAAAGAAATCCTGAGTCATCATCACTAAAATGGGCGTGCGAAATTCTCTGTACTTTCAACTGATTGACGCGACACTATGGCTGACGACTATTATCGCTATAACCCTTCCCTACCCGCAGCAATTATCTTTGCACTCTGTTTTTCTCTTTCGGCAATTTGTCACGGGTATCAACTTGTGAGGGCCAGAACCTGGTACTTTATACCCTCCTTCGTTGGATGCGTCGGCATCATAGCGTGTAGATGGCTGACGAGATCGACGCAGTCGAGATTACTGGATATGTCGGCAGAGCCATTGGAGCTACTGAGACGCCCAACTGGACCAAGGCGGCCATACATCATACAAGCATTGCTTTTACTTCTCGGTCCACCATTCTATGCCGCTTCTATCTCTATGGTCTTTGGACGACTGATCAAGCTTCCTGGTGCCGAGATACATGCGCTCATCCCGGCCAAATGGCTCACGAAATTCTTTCTTCTCGGAGACATTGCATCAGTTTTTGGCCAAGCAATCGGTAGCGAAATTTCTCTCGTCGCCTTATATAACAAAGCATTATTCGCTAACTTGGTATAGGTGGCGGCAAACCTGCGGGCGCAGAGACACAAAAGGACAGGGAAGACAATTATCTTAGTCAGGCTTCCCAACCAGATCGCTTTCTTTTGGTTTTTCATGGCCGTCACGGTTCTTTTCCACTTTCTCATGAACAGAAAGTCTACGCCAACAAGCCTTGTTGCCTACAGCCCTTGGCGTCAATTACTGCAAGTACTCTATGGAACGAGCTTTCTCATCATAATTCGCTCCATCTTCGGCGTTATTGACTACATCCTTGGCGAAGAGGGAGAGCTTCAGTCAACGGTTTACATCTACATTTTCGATGCGTTTGTGATGTTTGCTGTGTCGGCAGCTTTCAACTTCTTCCATCCCTCTCGGATTATCAATCGTTCTTGTGCGAATCGAGTGCCCAACTCAGACTCGGAAAATCAATTCGACCGCTGAAGGTCCCTGTTCAACTTCATGCAAAATGAGCGAGTCTCCAGCGCCTTGGGCCAGAAGTCGTCATCGGCATAAGTAATAAGTGGCTCATTGGAGACTCTGGACATCTTGAATGGAAGCTTAAGGACACTACACCCTTTTTTTTTTCGAGGTATCATTCACTGTATCACACTCAAAGAGTTGGGGGGATAGAGAGACTGGATGTAATTGGTGAACACCGCTTTTATAAATAGGCGGCTTTGTGAGGGCATTCGGAACGGCCCGTTAAGCTTCCAGTAGTGAAACCCGTCGACGGGGTGGACCCTGGGATGACGTATTCGGCTGTTGTTCAACACGGCCACACCCTCAGCATCTATATGATGAGGTATTTCCGAACCGTCGGGACCGACTGCAACGGAGCTCTGACCCTGCATGCTGATCGATGGTTCCCCCCTCCCACTACCCCAGCCCTCACCTCACCTCCATACCCTCCAAGAAGCCGGGATGATGGTCTCGAATCGTGGCGCAAGACTGACAGCTTAGACCAAGGGCCCCATGGCTTCCTCTGCAAATCAACCTTGAGCTGGCACAATGTGGCATAGAGGCCAATGCCAAGACCCCCATATATCTAAATTTATACCCCCTAAATGTATGATTTCCCCGCAAACTGCTCGAGTCAGATTCAAAAGAGCATCGCCTTCCCCCATCACCTGAAGTTGTTCACCGCCGATGGCAACATTCGCGGAGTCTTGGGAATTTTCTTGACTCTTGGCGTCAAACGCCAGATTCCCGGGTTATCGAGGCGAATTTCACCTCTTCTCTTCTTGGCACCGGGAAACTTGACGCAACTTTGGTTTTTTTTCGCTGAACTCGATTGAGAAGGACAGCGGAGACTAGCAACAAAACCCCCTCAGGCAGGCATGTTTCGATGATGGAGGAGAGTTGACGCCAAGGCCATCTCGACTTGGCCACAACGCCGCACCATTCTCTGTCAGAACCTCGCAAGTCTCACGGCGTCTCCCAAAGCAAAAAAAATGCAGATCCGTAGCACGTCCATCGTGGATTTCTTGGCGACGACATTCGAGATACTGATCCCGTTAGCACAAGGCAGACTCAGCAACTGAGAGCGGGCATGACTATCCTTGTGGTGGCGGCGACACATGGGTAGCTCAACATATGACTAGGAATTTGGCAGGAAATGGTATCGGTCTTTCTCAGTCGACGCGAAGCACAATAGTAGCAGATCCATTGCATCATCAGGCTTAGTGAATACCTATTTGGAAGGGACGTTGCGATAGCGCCGATGGGCTATGCTCAGGTTGAACGCGATGACTGATGACTGGTCGATAACCTCAAGCTGCCAAGAGACCATGACGCCCATGATGCTCAGCCAAGCAACGCACCCGTACCGAAGCTTTCCTCAATACTGTAGCTTGACATTAGTAATGAAGGCCACAAGAAAACAAAAACGAGAACGACAAACTATTCGAAATTCATGTCAGACCCGTACACTACGTCCCAGAGTACACAATTCAATATTTGACGATTATCACCTGGGCTCCCAAGCTCCCGATCGACTTCCCGGGTTAAATGAGGTGCAATACGGACTCCCCGAAGCCCCAAAACTATACTGCCTCAGCTTCAAGTCTGGGGGTTGTTACTCACCTCTGTATTGCGAGGCGTGCTCCTTAGTTGTCAAATCTTTTGCAAACGGTGTACGCCGCATCTTTCTTGGCAGCGAGGTTAACAGCACTGACTTCCCGCGTTAAGCTTCATGAAATTAGGACTGCAGTCCCCGACGTGGCAGACTCGCATGCCTCAGCCCCTGTGATGATGCCGCCCCTGTAACGCACCGCTGATGTTCTAAAGTGATGAGTAGTCGACCAATTCTGTGAATTTGGCTGTCAGCCAGAAGTCCGCGCGTTCGCATATTATCCCCAGCAACCCATTTCATTAGACATGACCACCATTTCCCAACAAAACTGTCCTCCGGCGCAGTTAACCACGAAGACTTCATGTTCAACTCCCATTGTGAGAAAAAAGAAAATTCAGTAAGATTTACGCCGCCCCGTGACGAAACATCTGAGTCAAGTGATTACGGGGTATCCTCACTTGGACAAGTAGAACTACGTTTGCAGATGAATCCTGGTGTCTCTGTTGAGAGAATGAACAATATGTGTCGGGTTGAAGAAGTGGAAATCTTGTTATGTACATGAACAGAATCTCTGCAGCATGACGAAGAGTAGCTCACCGTCGCCTTGGCGTGAAGAGTTGGAAAAAGTCTTCATTTAGAGAACGTAGCCCTGATCACCTGGATGCGGTTATTGTTGGTGTACGAAATCGTCAGAGTCTTCCCGGACTCGTCGAGGTACGGATGAGCAACACCGGCGTACACCAAACCATTGTCGATAGGCCGGGCTTGGAAGATCTGGACATCAGGAGTCCAGGGACCCTCCGGGCTGGGAGCTGTTCTCAAGAAAACCGCGCCGCCGCCGACACCTGTAGAACGGATCGCACTCGCAAGATTAGTTTTTTCGCATCCAACGTAAGCAGAAAGAAATCCGGCCACACACACACACACTCACCAAGGTGGACAAAGATGTAGCACCGGTAAAAGGCGTTCCAGACAACCTGGCCCTGGCCCGTTCCCCACATGACGGCCGTCTCGGACGTGAAGGTCGTCAGACGAGTCGACTTCCAGCCCTGCTGGCGTCCCCACCAGTACTGATACTTTGAAAAGTCGAAAGCCTCGCCGGCCTTGACGCGGACCATGTAGACGTAGTTACTATCGGCAAAGCCCGTGGCAGTCGTTGGCGGGCCGCCCCAGGCGTAGATGAACTCGGAACGCGGGTCGCGGAAAGCCGCGATATCGCCGTAGCGCGGGTTGCTGTCGGCGGCCCACCAGAACCCCTGGTCGCCGAAGCGCTTGGTGACCGTGGGAGTGCCGTTGATGACGTTGACCTTGGCGATGCCGGCACCCTTCAATCCGGCTGCATTCTGGTTCTATAAAGCGATGAATAATAGTATTAGTCTGAAGGCTCGCAAGGTGGGATATTGACTTACGACCAGGTAGAACACGGCGCCAGTGCCCGTGGAAGCATCAGTCTCAACCAAACTTGTCCCCCCAAAACCGGTGTCTCGTTTCTCTCCCCAGGAGGCGTTGAAGGGAATAAACTGGTTCTGGCGCCCGTTGCTGCCCAAATTCAAATCATGCACGACGAGCGGGTCATCCGTCGTAGCCGACACGGCATCGCGGACCATGCCGTGGAAGCCAGGCGTATCCTTCTCAGGATCCGTCACGCCCGCGTCGCACCAGAGGACATCGCCCCAGACGGCGTAGTACTTGCCGGCGATGGCGCCCGTGAAACCCAGATCACGGTGCGAGCAGCTGTTGTCGGCCTTTTGGAAGCCCAGGTAGTCGACCTTGGGCTTGGCAATGGGGTTCGTCCCGACGGGCTGCGTGTTGTCCATTCTGCGGGAAAGCGGATTTGCGTCGGCGAAGTTGCTGGTGCCGGCTAGCAGCGCCGCGACGAGGGGTAGGAGCCGTGCCGTGCGGGGGGGGAGCATGATGGGCGACGTCGATCTCGGTTGCTTGGGGTTGGAACCTCGGCTTGAGAGGTGTAACGTGATTGATGCAAGGTCGTCGAAGAGCGCGATGTCTCGGTGTGAGTTGGTGAATTTGTCAAAGAATGGATGCCTGAATCGATCTGGCTGTGAGAAAGACTGTGGCAGTCGCAGGTGAAATGAATGAGAGGCCGATCAACTGATCAGCAAAGAAATGAATGAGAAGATGGCGATGCGTGGGCGCCTGGAATGAATGGACTGGAAGGTGGAGTTTTGAGGCCGAAAGCTCTTATAAGGAACGCCAAGTCATTGCGTCCGAAAAGAATACTGGCGCCCAGCGCAAGTTGGCGATCTAGGGACCAAATTGCAGGAAGCGGGCGATGGATTGCAATGATTGATGGTGTGGCAGTCCGAACCGCATCACGGTCGGAACGGGCTCCAGACTCAGAACGCCGGATGGTGCGCCATGGCGCCGTAAAGCGGGGCCGGCGCCGGTGGCGGCCTGAGCTTCTATCTGCCGAAGCAAGACGGGTGTGGCGTTGTAATTAGTGGTGTGACAGCGCCATGTCGGTGGTAATTTCGATTCCTCCAAGGAATCGCGTGGCTTTTCAGTGACTCGCAGAGCTAAGAATTACTGCTTACTTTGTGGTGGAAGCTATGTTCTATGCAGTCCTTATATGATGTCCTTCCACCAAGGGCCAAACCGATCATGGGAGTACCCTTTTTGCTTTGCCTAACTAATACTGGATCGCTCTCAATCGAAGCGTCGATGCTTGACATACTTAGGTTGTGCCCCAAGATTGAACCCGATTACATGGTATATCGTATGTCATTGATCAACATCTCGCCTGCTATTACTCTGCTGTGATCTTCTTCGCCCACGTGTTTGGTCCAAGGGCTTAGGGAACTCTTGCTATCCCCTACCGCGGACTCCGGGTCTGGGCACCGCCAAATGAAAAAAAAAACCACCCTCTCACAGGGGAAAACACATCCCCTCAGGCACATGCTCCCCCTGAAGGCCGCCATTGGCCAACATATCCCCCCGCACCGACTTGGCAAAACGGGCAAACGGGCATCGGCAGTGGGGACCATCCATCTCGGCCTCGACCCAACCGGCCCCGTCATAGGTAAACACGCGGAGCTGCCGGGTACCTGTATGATTCCCACCCAATACACAATACAACCAACCCTACAGGTACCTATACATAACCATGCGCTTCTCCAAATCTCGTCAAAAACTTTACCCTTCTTTTCGCTCTCCAACAGCTCCTTAGCCCGGTCACTTCCAGTTCGCCATGTCGTCCAAGACTCTCACGGCCCTCAAGGCCGCTCTCCGTAAGCTCCGGTCCAGAGGTCCAATCCATCCATCCCTTTCCCACAAACTCTAACCGATCCCAAGTTCTTCTGCCGTTCGCCTCCGCGGCCCCCAACGACACGTCCGGGTACTCCCGCAACGGCCTCACCTGGTCCCGCGGTCTCCGCATGAACCAGATCCAGGTCATCGGCACCCACAACTCGTACCACCGCGAGGCGCCCCTCGAGGAGCACCCCGCGCAGGCCACGATGCTCCCCGACGTACAGAACTACTACTACTCCCACCCGGCCCTCGACATCCAGGCGACGCACCAGTCGGTCCGCAGCTTCGAGCTCGACGTCTTCGCCGATCCCGCGGGCGGACACTACGCTTCCCACCAGATCCGCCACCTCGCCAACCTCTCCGACGTCCCCGACCCGGACCTCCAGCGGCCCGGGATCAAGGTCATGCACGTCGCCGACGCCGACTACCACACCACCTGCAAGACCTTTATCGGCTGCCTGAACGTCGTCAAGACGTGGAGCGGGGCGCACCCGGACCACGTCCCCGTCCCCTTCATGATCGAGTTCAAGACGTCCGAAGAGCTCGTCGCCGCCGCGGGCGGGGCCTCTGCGATCCCCTGGAACGATGCCGCGCTGCTGCGGGGCCTCGACGACGAGATCCGTAGCGTTTTCGCCCCCGCGGACCTCGTCACGCCCGACGACATCCGCAGGGGCAACTTGACCCTGGAGCAGTCCGTTCTGCAGCACGGCTGGCCCGATTTGGAGAGCGCCCGCGGTCGCGTGCTCTTCCTGATGGACAACGGGCCCGTCCACCCGGTCCGCGACGCGTACACGGCCGGCAGGCCCAACCTCGAAGGCCGCGTCCTCTTCACCAACTCTGCTCCGGGCGAATCCGATTGTGCTTTCCAAAAGGTTCGTGGCGGGTTGGTTAACCCTATTTACTGAAGAAGTGGAACGAATCGCTGATCAAAAGCAGCTCAATGACCCCACCGGCACCGAGCAAGCCAACAACATCCAAGAGCAGGTCAGGGCCGGTTACTGGGTTCGCACTCGCGCCGACGTCCCCCTCGACACGCTCTTCTCCGACGACACGACGGCCATGCGCGAGGCGGCCTTCTCCAGCGGTGCCCAGATCGTCTCGACCGACTTCCAGGCCTACGGTATGAGCACCCGCTGGGACGTCGACTACGCTGTCCGTCTTGCGGGAGGTGCTGCCGCGCGGTGCAACCCCGTTACTGGAGGGACGAGCTGCGATGACTCCAAGCTTGAGCCTGTCGAGTATGTTCGCAACTAATGGCCGGCGATTGGGGGGGTGGTTTGGTGCGGTTGTAGACTAGCACTCCTATACGTAAATAATGATAATGGCATAATGAGGATAAGCTCACTCATACTTTTCCAGTGAAACATGAACACTGTGGATAAGACTAAGGGTACTACTAAGTCAAGGGTTTCTCTGATGGACCGAAGTCAACGCGGATGTCTACGGAATGGGCGGAGGACTGCGAAAGTAAGCAGACCAAAAAGCAAGTGCTAGATAGCCATCCCAACCGATGAGACACATCTGTTTTGGCGATAGCACGGTAGCCACTCGAGCACGTATTCATGGCTTGCCGGGGGACGACCGGGTTGTCTGATAATTACACAGCCTGAATAGAATGTCAAGAATGTCAATATTCGATCCGAATAGCCGACGAGGTTTATGGTTTCCACTTGACGGCGACGTTTCCCCCTGCTATACACACATCAAGCCAAAACAAAAATTGGTACGCCCGACCCGTGACCGACGGTTCCTGTGTTCACCTATAACGGCCATGCTACCAAAGAGATGGAAATCGCGCGCCTCGACCGACGCCCCCTGACCGCCAGAGAAAGCTTACCAGCTCCAGATAATTACACACAAAAACTCGAACACTTTTTATTATACAAGAACGGTACAATAACTCCGTTGAGGATTGTCAAGTCGCCAGCGAACACCAAAAAGCGGCATTGACATCTTTCGGCCGAACCCCGGGCGACCTCCCCAAACAGACAGACCGTGATCCAAGTTCTGTGTGCGACGTTAGTCTCAATCTCCCCTTGAGATCCCAGCAGACATAACTTACCATGAACGAGCATCCCTACGTTGATAGTTACCGTCCTCCTCCTGGATGGTGCTGGCGGCGGCGTCCCGCTCGGCGTAGAGCTGCCCAAGCCAAACATGTCCCCGCCGAGATTCATCGGCATCGACATGGCCAGCGTGGTCGGGATCCCCGCCGCCGTCGTCCCGATGAAGTCCAACGCCGTTCCCACCTGAGCTGACGACCCTCCGCTGACGCCGGACGCGGCGTTCATGCCAAAGATACTTGACTCGGCGAGCGTAGTCGCAACATAATTGTCCGTGGCCGTAACCCCGACACTCAAACCATCAGCGAAGTCGGCCGGGTCGATCTCGGCCGTGACGAAGTCAGCCGCCGGGGGTATGATGACGCCCCTCCGCTGCAACACCCACTCGACCTCGTCGGCGTCGTAAAAGTCGCCGTCGAACCCGGGCACCGACGTGCGCAGCCTGCGGTTCACCCTCGAATCCTTGACCTCCTCCGCGCGCGCGTCCCACGGCCCGATCCCGTACATGGAAGCGACCTTTTGCCTCTGCGGTTCCAGCGAGCCCTGGTTGCCCACCGGCCGCCTGGGCTTCCCGGAGCGCGGCAGGTCGTCCGACGCGCCCATCTCGCTGTGCATCTCGTCGAAGAAGAAGGTCCCGCCGCCGCCGAGGTGCAGGAACGGGAACCGCCAGTTGAAGAGCGTCTCGTTCTGGTTCACGCTGAGCCGGTTAGCCAACCTTTGGACGATGCTCTCGCGCGGCTCGAACAGCAGGCAGAAGCCGAAGACGGAGGCGATGCGGTGCGGCGGCGGGTTCGGCATGCGCATCATGAGGTACGCGCGCTCGAGCGTCGACCGCTGCAGCCGCCTCCCGAACGTCCGCTCCTGGTACGCGTACGAGCTCGGCGCCGACAGCGGGGAGAAGGGAGAAGGCTCGGAGGGTTGGCCCGACGACGGAAAGAGGTCCGCCGCGTCCATGCCGCTCTCGAGGGACATACCGAATGGGAAGCTTGCGTTGTCCGGCGTCGGTTCCGTGACGATCTCGTAGCCCAGCGGCGCCCGGCTTGACAGCGCGCGGGCTTGGACATCTTGGCTGCCGTGGGCCCATGATGTCGTGTGAACCGCGGTCGGGGCGTGACTGCGAGGGGTAGGTCGTTGGATGTCGACGGGGTCTTGGTCAACCATGTATCCCCCGTACAGGATCTGATGGGCTTCGGCGACTTCTGGGGAGTGAGACTTTTCGGCCGGCTTCTCGGGATTGCTGGTTGGGCTCGACTTGTGCCCTTCGGACTCGTGGTCTCGACCGACAGGCTCCTCGCCGCCTTTGCCCAGGTCTTCACTTGTCCTTCGCGCCAAAGAGACGAACTTCTCGGTTGTAGCCTGAAGTTGCCGACCGAATTCCGGTGCACTCTCAAGCATCCCCTTGCCAACGGCAAAGTCATAAAGTTTCATAAAGGCCTTGCTCATCTCCTCATTGTTGTTTTTGAGTTGGTCAACCTTCTTCTCGAGGGTCTGAATCGCAGTTTCCTTGCGGTTGCGGTAGGCTCTTTGCGCGAGGCGGATTTGAGTCCGACGACGCTGTGATCAAATTAGAATGATGCACGCGAGGGACGCGAGCATAAACGCAAGATATCTGCGGGAAAAAACGAAAGAAAAAAAAGACGACCATGGCTTCATACACCCACAGTTTACTTACATCTTTAGCAGTTTCATCGTTCGTGTCTAGTCGCGGTCTACCTCGCGACCGTTTCTTTTCCTCCTCCTCCTCCTCCTCCTGGTCGCAAGCTTCGGTAGACTGTGCTTTGGTTCGTTTTCTTGACCGTGTTGGCTCATCGCCACGTAAGGCCCGAGAGCTTCCCCGTGGCAGACTCCTCGGCGCGCGAAACCCCGCGCCTGCCATGCCGTCGTCAAACGACTCGGCATTAAGTATTGACAGTTCCGGGTTCTGCATGAATGATATCGGATAGACACCAGGAAACTGCAGGACGCCGGCTTGTCGGTGGTGATGGAAGAAGTCGTGGTCGTCGCCAGCAACGATGAACGGAGCGGGTCCAGCAGGATCCGAAGCAGAGAAACCAACAAAGGACGGCTGGGGCTGAGTGATGTGCGCGGCCACTAGACCCTGCAGCTGAATCGGGACTAGATCACTAATGTCAGAGGGAAAGTTGGGGTCAGGAGGCAAGTCGTAGCCTGTCGAGGTTGTCTGGTACTGGGCCTGGAGCAGTCTAGGGTCGTGGGGATGGCGCAGAAGAGAAGACGAGTCCGAGGACGAGGAAGTTAGAGAAGCGGATTGGTCGGCCTCAGGGGGCGATGTATATGAGAAGGAGTGCCGTTGTTGCGATGGGGTTTGCTGCGGAATATACTGGGGCTGGCGATACTGTTGTTGTTGATGGGGATCGTAGACAGTTACTGTCTCCTGGTCATGTCGACCGCCGTGATGGTTTCCGTGGTCTGGAGGCTGAAGTCGATGAGGCTGTGAGTGGTGGACATGGGTCGTAGACGAGGGGTGAGAATGAGATTGAAGGTGTGAAAGAGATGGATGAACAAAAGCCGGGCCGCCTTCTCCTCGGATATCCGGCGCTGAGCCAGAAAACTCATAAGCGCCGATGGTTTGTTCTTGCTGATCAATCTGCCGGTGTTGGTGCGTCGAAAGTCGTTGAGAAGACCGACGATTGAGGGCGAAAGTGCCGTGTGTACCGCGCTCAGCAGACCCGTGGATGAAGCGGATCTCTCGGGAGGGAGGAGGAGGTTCGTCCACGTCGTCGGCCGGGTCGGTTTGCGCATCCAAGGAGCTGGAACGGACAAGATTATGATTACTCATCTCTGCCGACGGTACAGCGGGGTGCGCCAGCAGCAACGATGGGGGATGACGTAACAAAGTTTAGAAAAAAAGTATGCCGACTAACACGCCTAATCTTGGAGCTGTCCGCTTGGTGTGCGAAGCCGGCGGAGAGCGTGGATGATATTGTTAAGATCTGATAACCTCGTCATCCTTCCACGCCGCTGTATCAATAGGGCGTCCACTCTGCCAATCGATAACACCTTGCAGCTGACAGATGACGGCCAGCGGTTCGTGAAAGTTCACGGCAGGATTGGCTGATGTGAAATTAAGAGTATGAACGGAGCCACCCAGACTATGATTGAGAGAGGGCAATTAGATATTTCGTCGATGCAGTCAATGAAACCAACAATTCAACAGACTTGAGCAAAACGGAGTCTGTGGGGATCTGACTACAGGAAGGGGAGGGCGGTCTTTTCAATCTGCGTCACTCACCCATGAGACAAGCGAAAACCTCTTGACATTTCGAATGTGACTTGTCTGAGGGAAGGGTTGTACATGGTTGAAGGAGGCGCCTCGGGACAATTCCTGTAAGATCTGACGAAATAAAATCGTTCCCATTAAAAAAAAGGACCAAAAAGGCTCGGCCAGAAGAACAGAGTTGCACTACAGCAGAGTGTGGGTGAAAGTCGCCATGGTGCTGAGAATCCTCCCCTCGTCCCCAATCCAAGGAAGTGGGTGACAGCGCGCTGGATAAGAAGATCTTCTGTGGCTAGCCCCAGCCTCGTGGAGGAGACAGGTTGAGCTCGTTGCATTGCCATATTGGCATGCCAGGGGGGGCTCGTACACAGAGAGAGAAAACTAGGAGAAAAGCCTCGATGCAGGGAACAAGACGGGGCCCAGCAAGGAGGGATTGGCTCGCGAGACCGCTCCTACAACATTTTCGAGGGCTGCCTGGCGAGCCTCGTTTTCTTCGTAGACCCCGACGAGCATGGTTATCGCATAAGATCTGCAATTTGGCCTAGAGCGCGATAAGTTGGTTGTGAGCGCATCACGCTTTTTAGCCACATTGCTCACCTCCCTACCTACTTACTAGTGTAGTACAGTATCATTATCGCCTTGGGTCCCAGTCGGCTGGGTTCGTGTGTGAAACTGCAGGTGATGGGAACCCGTACCCAGCAGCTCAGAATGTCAATTGGATCGGGGACCAACGGCAAAGGATCAGTCAGTCCCCAGATCAGTTAATGTAACCGGACCGGCCAGCCTCACTCTTAGTCTTGGGGTGCTGGTTACTCCTCCGAGCAGTGAAGATCGCCACGAGCACACGCCAGAATCCCACACGGAGATTTTGCCTCCTTGGAAGCATCCACAAAGGAAAAGCAAGTCAAAAAAAAGCCTTGTGCAAGCCGCTTATCCTCGATCCCGGCCAAGAGAAGATTCGTACATGAGCCCCCGGCATGATGCACACGAGGTGGCGTCTTGAGACTCCGGGATTGACTGGACAATCTTTCTCCGTGACAGCCTCACCATTCATGATCTTGAACCAGTTCAGGGTCTATGTCAGATCGCCCAAGCAATGTCTCCGACGACCAACGGTCCCAGCAGCGCGGCCCCGGAAGTGTCTTGGTCCACTACAATGTCTGACCGTCGCCTGTGAACGCGCAATTAAGTTTCGATCGAGGACAATGATCTAGGACTTTGGACTCGGTGAAAGATCCTGAATGACGCAGATTGAATTACTTCAAATCGTCCCTCTCCCTATATCAGCCCCCACGTTGTACTGCCTGCCAGTCCCTTGGTGGCTTTGGACCTCTCCTTTGTTGGTGAGCATCATTATTATGACCGCCTAGCCCGGGGGACCCCCGCGCGGACCCGATCTGGATTCTGTCAAACAGCACCGAGATCGTGTCACTCTTCTCATTTTGGCGGCCGTACGACCAGATCCTAGCCTAGCCGCCCGCCTCACCTCCTTCGGGAGACCGTCGATCATAACCTAATGTATGCACTGAGTCGGGTCCCCACGCGGTCTCGGAGGCGAACTGTTGGAGATGTTCATCTTGACGCTCGCTTCTTGCATCGCCGTTCCAACGCGACGGTAAGAACGGTTGAGTTATCGTGTTCCCGGGCACCGCAGCTGCAATTACGTGCCCTACCTGACATTCGCAGCATCATTTCGTGTTCAGCTGTCATAAGTGATTCCGAGCAATTTGGATATCCGCGGATGCGTTACTCCTACGTCTCGTATGCTAAGGTATTTGAAATTAATAGCGACACAACTCTGGTACCTGCGACCTTCCCGACCTTGCTAATGCGTTCCATGGTGGTGCAGATCGTCACAGTACGTGGGCGTCCTAAAATCAGCGCATTGTGGCTATTCCATCAAAAACTCGCAAACTGGCGGCGATCGATTAACCAGAAGACTCTCAGATTATTCACATGTTTGGTGTTGAGTCCGCTGACTGTGGAATAAGATTGTCCTAGAGGTACGCTGCAGCCCCCGATGCGAGAGATCCTGTCTTCAGCATCTCAATAGCAGCAAAGGATATGTTATGCTCAGGCCAGGTGCTGTACCTTGAAGATCCCAGGTCTGGAGAAGCAGCTCGGGGGAGGTCAAGAGATGACAAGATGAGTTGTGTTCATGTTAGTGGAAGAAAGGCATTGACCGACCGATGCTTGTTGTCAAGGGCCCGCGCTCGGGGTATACGCCGTT
The DNA here is from genome assembly GCA_036785495.1 of Colletotrichum neosansevieriae. Lineage (NCBI taxonomy): Eukaryota > Fungi > Ascomycota > Sordariomycetes > Glomerellales > Glomerellaceae > Colletotrichum > Colletotrichum neosansevieriae. The sequence goes on from JAVHLV010000014.1 coordinate 203,616, forward strand.
CAATGGCCCCCGAATCACCCACCATCGCCTGGCCATCCTGACCACCGTGCCGGCACCCCTCCCATCACTATTTTGGGCCTCCCTCTATATTGGTATCTTAGCTTGTCTAAACTTGACGACAATCTCATCAATACTGTTCTTTCATTGAGTTTGACATGAGCGATACAGCGATTTTGACGAGGCGAAACGCCGAGCGAACAGTTCACGACATCGTCCGAGAACAAACAGGCTTTCAGCGGCCCGAAGTGAAGATTCGAAGCTCATGGCTGACCCCCGAGCGTCTTGAAGAGCGAAAAGCTGGTGTTACTCTCAACATGGCAACGGAAAATGGCGCGTAAAATGAGAATGGGGAAGATTGCAAGCACAATAACATAATCAGTCAAGGACGGACGACGTATTCCATAGAGGAGAGTAGCAAGCGGAATGCTCGAGAGAAAGGGACCGGAGAGATGGACACGCAGGTAACCCGGCGGCAACTCGGACCACCCCGTCCCCGTTTCCGGATCCGCAAGCATGTCCGGGTCCATTCATTCTCCCGCGACCCCGTCTCTCGCTTCCCAGTCCTCGCATAGAGCCCGATTACGCCATATTCAAGCACCCCGAGACTTGATCGCGATCTCCCCAGGGCTGACAGGCATGGCCGCAAAATCCGCCAGATGCGTCGTCAAGCCCGACATCCCCTTGTACAACCATCAATCTCGTCGGCAACGTCTACACCGCATGTGACCGAGGGCAGATCCAGTGTCTGTTGCGGGAAGTGAGATCTCGGGCGAAAGACTGTCTCCGTTCAACTATTACCCAACCTTCAGTTGGCGAAGACCTCGGATGCGGTGGCTGTCGAAAATGATCATCGGCGCGCTGCCGAAAAACAAAGCGCCGTACCGCCGAAGCTACTATAGATAAAATCCGGCTTCTTGATGAGCTCGAAAGGTGCGTTACGTTTTGGACCATGAAATTGAGTCACGTAAACGTAATCATTACGCACGAGATCCATAGCACTTAGCAACAAGAATATGACGAAAAAAAGGCGAGTCTTCGTTCTCCTTCTATTCACAACGTCGTCGAGTAAGTTCATCTCAACCTTCGAAAAGCCGGGTATCATTCAGTTAGGGGGGATAGAAATATACAGTCATACACCAGAATAGTCTTTTTCAGACCTCATGTTGTGATGGGATCGGGTGCCAAACCGACAAGCTTCCTCTGCCACCTCTGCACTTTGCGTCGTTTGGTGCCGAGGCGTTTCTTCGACTTCCTCACCTTGCGATACGCCATGTACGGCTTGATCCTCTCCAACTCGGTGGGTATAATCCTCACCCCATACTTCTTCGCCTCCTCCACCTCCTCCGCCAACAGCTTTTCTTCGCCCTTCACTGCCTCAATCATCGCCTCGAGCTTCGCCACGTCGACATCCCGCCGATTGTTCACCGTCGTGTATATGTACCTCCGCGATTCGTACTCGGAGTCGGCGTAGCCCATGACGGGCGGACCATTGTCGTCGGCAGGCTCCTCGACCTCTGTTTTCCCGGCGTTCTCCGCCCTCAACGCCTCCTCGACGATCTGATCCCACTTGTCTTCGCTCTCAGCTTCCTGCAGCGTGTCCGGGAACTCGTTGAGCGTCTCGCCAATGTGCACCTTGTAAGCCTGCTTGCGGCGAAGGATGTGGCTCACCACGCGCGGCTGCGGCCCCTTCTTGTATCTCAAGAAGGCGTGCTGCGAAGCCGTCGCGATCACGTGCGGTATCCTCCTGCGGCCTTCGAAGCTGTCCCTCGGTCGGGGAAACATGGGCGTGATGAACTTGGGCGGCTCGTCCGGGGCGGAGATTCTCTGGAGGACGGGTTTCAGGTCTTGTTTCTTCTCTCGGGGCTTTTTCGGCGGCCGCCGGTTCTTCTCGGATCGTGCTATCATCTCGTTCTTTTCGTGAAGATAGGCAAGAATTTCGGTGTGCTCTTTCGAGCCTTCTGTTTGCGCATTCTTGAAGAAGGCGAGGAACTGTTCGGCGCGGCACGTTAGCAGTTGTCCACGAGCAGACCATATGCCGCCAGGAGTTTGTAAGATTACCTTATAGCCTGCCGACAGAGCAGCGAACACCAGTCGCGGACTCCAGTCCGCCCTGTTGCGCTCGAAGCCCCTCTTCACAAGCTGCGAGATGGGGCTTTTCCCTCGTCTGCATACATCCTGAGGCAGTTTTATGCTCCGGCCTTGGCGAACGAGAGCACGGAACAGAGCTATGACAGCGATGCGATGCCGTGAGCTGCGGGCCGGGATGAATTGGGACTGTTTCATTGTCGGTGTCGGTCGCGTGTCCGGCGCATTCTGAAATTTGGAGCTCGATGCAGCGGGACGGAAGCTCCGTGCCATCAGCGCTCGGGCCCGCTGCGTGTCTTATCTTATCTTATCGCACATTCATACCTTATCTCCATGTCCGATCAGTGACGTAGGTAGCTGGGGCCAATTCGTCGCAACGACCCATTCACAAAATGTTTCCATCAATTATAAGAAACGTCAGACAACTAAGTTATAATACTTCTCAGCTAACCTGTGCCGATACGATCATTCATGACGTTGGCATCTACTTCGACCGAGCAGCCGCAGCCATAGTAGCACTCGTAAACGCTGATCTGACTCCCTGCTTCTCAAGTTCCAACAACGCCCGGATTGAACAAACCCCAGGAGAAGCAATCGTCTCTCTCAATACACTCGGGTGATGTCCTGCCGTAAGAAGCTTCATCGTTCCAATTGAGCCATTCACAGCCATATCCTGTGCTCCGGGTCGCTTCATCCCCTCCGCCACCGCAGCATCCAGCAATCCATCAACAGCCAAGACTCAAGAGCAGCAGCGAACCTGCACATCCGACCAATACAGCGGACATATCTAAAGAGCTTTCAGGTGTGAACCGGCTCTGTCCAACCTGATTGACTATCCATGCAGTGATGTCCTGATTGGCCTTTGGGAGTGTTTCCAGGTCTGCCGTGTACAGCGTCAATGCTTCGCGGATCTTGGCAGCCATATTAGGCATTGCACAAACCGCTTGAAGAGTAGCATTGCCACTGGATCCGTTTTGATTGCCAGAAACCAAACGAGATAACTCTTTGGTGGTGATGCCGGCCATAGTGCTAATGATGAGCTTCCAGGCGATGGCGTCCCTTAGTTCTGGCGATGCGAAGACTTCCTCTCTCTTGACAGGCTTCGTGGCTATGATCACTACATCCGCCTCCTTTATGGCCTGTTGATTTTCTCTGTGGGGGAGGACGCTGGCCTTTTCCGCGTGCTCGGATAAATCCTTCTCGACGCGATGTTTAAAAGCCTCGGTGCCGACTGTTGCAATCACGCGACCGATTGCGACGCTCTGTTTGTCTTGGGGGGAGCTAGAATTCCTTTGGCAACGGCGGCTCCCATGTTTCCTAGATGCCGAACGGTCAAACCAGTGCTTCTACCAGTATCAGGGGCGAAATTCACCGCAGCCGATAATGGCAATTGTGGGAGCTCCACTGGATTCCATGGCGATATGTTGTCGACTGTATGACTCGAGAACAATTGTTAGCTATTCTGGTCTACACTCTGAAGACACCAAAAAGTATTATGAGCATCGGCTCAAAACCCGACTTCTTCTACTTCAAGCCGGCATGGGTTGGCGAACTGACGCGAATGCTACGCTGATCTCGGCCTGGCCGAGGAGGTGGCACTCCCCAAAAAGCCGATGACTACCTGGTTTATCAACGCTTCTCGGGCCGCGCTCACGCATTTTGCCGCGTAATGAGATATCTGATAAGCATGGAGACCAGTATTGATTTCCAGCTCTGAGTCTCGGAGACGGTAACGGCTCGGGGAATCTGATTATGTTTAGCCCCCGTCAGTCTCCGCGCACAAACTGTTAGAAAGATGTCACAATCCATTAGGTCAAAGCTTCGTGAGGCGACATGGAGATGGTCATCAATATCCAACTCCCATCGGTTGTGAGGCGTGAAGCTGCACACCACTCCTCTGCTAGTTTTATTGCATCATATTCTGCCCTAGGCCGTAAACTTCACGCGCTGCGCGCAAACCACTCGCAGGCTACCATCAATTTGTGCTCCAGAAGAGACGAAATCTTGATGTATTCAAACAGTCGCTTTTCTTTCAATGTGTGAGATGCGCCGAGAAACGCCCCGACCGTTTTGTCCCTCGTTGCTAAGAAGAAAACGCGGGTGTATACTCAGCAGTTTGATCATCACTCAGTCCGACCACTGGATACCCACGCGGTCCATCAATCGGAAGAGTTGTTCCGATTGTAGCTTTGGCTGTTGCTTGGGACGTCTTTGAATGCATCTCGGAAGTCCCAAATGCTGTGCTCTCGGCCCGTAGACGATTTGCGGCAGCCTTGTAGGTAAGGGGCAAATATTACCGTTATAAGTAGTCAAATTCATAAACTCGGCTTATATTTGTGAGTGGCAGAGTGGTTTATCGTTATGTCATTTCGGTTATTTATTCACCTCGGCATACGCACCCGATCAACCGGCCCGAGCATGATATGGCACATGGATATTGACAGCACCATGTCTTTATTCCCCCAATATCCTAATAATACTTCTTGCTCGAGTGTAAGCCTTGACTAACGTACCAGGTTTTTCACGCAGTTTATGTTATCAACGTGACCAAATAAACATGTCGTCTTCACGTTATCCAGAGCCAGCCAAACGCTGACGTTATAAGTTCTAATTGCCCCTGAACGGAAACTTTCGCTCTAACAACCGTCACATAGTTCTCTTACGCGCCAGAATCCGAGGAGCGGAAGCTATTGAAAGATGCCTTGCTCGAAGCGGAGAACACAATCGTAGATATCCCGAGCATTATCAACGGCGAACGAATCTACAACGGCCGCAAACACTCTCAAGTTAACCTGTGGAACGTCCATGGCGCCCCATTGGTGGAGTATCACGAGGTAGACCAAGAAACTAATGCCAAAAAAAAGCTATTACTGGCGCCCTCGAAGCTTCAAAAGTCATGGGCGAGTATGCCTTTCAGCGATCGTGCCGCTATCTACAGAAGAGCGGCAAGACTCGTCGAGACCAAGAACCGTTGGAAGCTCATGGCAGCCGCCATGATTGGCCGGGTAAAGACTTGCGGTCAGGCGGAAGGCGACTGTGTCGCCGAGGTCATTGATACCCTCAACTTCCACGTCTGTTTCTGGCATCAACTGTATCAGCGGCAGCCTGTCAAACAGTCAGACTCTGCCTACAACAGCCTTGTCTACCGACCCTTGGAAGAACTCATACTGGCCATATCTCCCTTCAACTTTACCGCCTTGGGAGCACACGTCGCCTTTACCCCCGCTATCCTTGGCCATGTGGTGATCTGGAAGCAATTTTCAACGGTTTGGAGATTTCTTGGACGACGCGCAGAAGCAAGGTCACCGCGTCTTATTCGGTGGAAAAGAAGACTGACGACAAAGGATTCTTTGTGCAGCCAGCCATCATCGAAGTCAACCCGAGTGATCAGAATGCCCAGTCTGAGCTAATGACGAGGGAGATCTTTTGGCCCCTATTCGCGTTGCAAACCTATGACGATGGCATGCCCAACGGGTTCCGGGATATCTGCGATCTTATTGACTCGACGAGTGAGTGTGGCTTAGCAGGTTTCGTATCCGCGCGTGACCTCACTGCCGTGAAGATTGCGAATGAGAAGTTGAGATACTCGGTGGGAATATTTTGCATCAACGAACAATGGACCGGGGCAGTTATTGGAGCTCATCCTTTTGGAGGGACCAGGTCCAGTGGAACCAACAATAAGGCCAACTCGGTCAATGTACTTCTGAGGTTCCCCAGCATTTAGTGTGTCAAGGACTCCTTCGAGACTATGAGCAGCACGATGGGTGCTTGCCACATCTCGGAGTAAATAGCAAGACCTGATCAACTCAGCTTTAGTAAGATCAGATAGACTTGATTGAGTTCCTAACTTAGATATCCTCAATTACTCTGTGGCGTTTTATTTCCCTAATAATTACTCTGATGATTGCTGCCCTCTTTTTGAGTTAAGTCTTGATAGTTACTAGATAGTAATCCTCCGTGTTCGCGCTACTTAGGAAAGAGCCCTTTGGTCTACTTAATTCTTCATAAGTAAGCAATCTATTGCATGTATCCGAGAAACTTCTCCAGATCACGCTTTGAATTTTGATGGTATATGAAAACTGATTACTTTGGTGTTTGTATTTATATGATTCTGATTATGTTCAATAGTTGGCTTAGGTTGATGTTACGCCCATCACTCCCGGAGTTCGTCCTCAATCTATGTACCATCAAACCCCACGTATTTTCTTCTACTCTGTGTACTTCTAATTAGAAGAATTCTTCGCTCCTAAGAGAATATGACGAGGATGGCCAGAGCCTGTTTGAGCCAAGATTGAGAAATATATAGGTACCTAGATTCCTGCCATCTCGGGCCCAGTGGGGCTGTCTCAATCCCAGCCAGCGCACCACGTTTTGCTCGGGCCGAGATGTCTTGGACATCAGAGTGATTTTGACGGCAAGACCTCTTGTCATTACGATTAGTCTGGGCTGAAGTAATCCCAGCAAGGTTCAAGTATATACCGTTTCATCGGCCCGAGTTAAATACAAAGACCGCCAATAGAGAAAAATGTAACATTTTTCCTGCTGAATCACTGATTTTGCTGAGTCGCGAGTTTCACACAAACATTCGCGAATGGCCTCCCGCTGGTCATCAAAGTGACTTCTGCTTACATTAATAACAAGCCCGAATATCCCACCTAAGACCATCCACTTTCAGTCGATGAGCTACAGAGACGTGCACGAGTGCTTGCCATTTCTGGCGAGACGCGCGACGGAAAATAAGGCTGTGTGCTTGAGGGTCGCGACGGTGCCGTTGCCGAGAGGGTTCGACTCGGCCGAGAAATCCGCAGGCGTCTCTTTCCACTCCCGTACTCGAAAATCTAATCATATATCGCAGGATTGAATCACTTCACAGCAGATTGGGGACACATTGATTGTTTCGTTGAAACCGGCAACTTTATCTACAGAACCAGAAACTCACAAGCTCCTGATGCCTATGTAAGTATTTACAAGAATCGTGTGTACTTTCTCAGTACTCCGTGGCAACCTCGGGGGGGGGCGCGAGGGCCCCCCTCGGATGGCAGCAATAGCGCTCCCCTTCATTTTCCACCGCATATAAAAGTGACGAAACCGTTTAGAGGGAAAGAGTCTGGCCGGCGGTGCCGACGACGGCGGCCTTGACCTTGGCAGAGCCGAGGAGGGTGTAGGAGTAAGAGGGCTTGGTGAAGGTACCCTTGGGGGCGGTGTTGGTGGAACCGCCGAGGTCCACGTCGTGGACGACAGCGTAGCCGGTCTTCTTGGAGTCGAGGAAGGTGATGGCGCGCTTGGTGTCGGAGAAGACGGAGGACTCGATGAGGACCTGGGCGCCCATGCGGGTGTTGACGCCCGAGGTCTCGATCTTCTCGGCGTAGTTGTTGAAGATGTGGACCTTGCCGAAGCGGACGGAGGGGTTGCGGGAGCCGATGTTGGACCAGTGGTTGTTGGCGTAGGTGACCTCGAGCTTGCCCGTGTCCTCCTTGGCGTTGGAGTCGGAGTGGCCGACCAGGGAGCCCTTGTAGTGGTCGTGGAGGTAGGTGTTGGAGACGGTCACGGCCATGGAGCCGTGGGTGATGTCGAGCAGACCGTCGTAGTAGTCCTTGCCGTGGTCCTTGTCGGACGACAGGTCGCAGTGGTCGACCCAGACCTTGGAGGAGGCCTGGATGCCGATGGCGTCGCTGGCGTCGGCCTTGACCTTTGAGATCTTCATGTTGCGGATGATGACGTTCTCCTGCTTGTTGATGTACAGACCGACACCGGTGAGGGAGGAGCCCTTGGCACCGATGATGGACTTGTTGGAGCCGACTCTGACCTTGACGTCGCCGGTGATGGCGCCTTTGACGACGATGACGGTCTTGTCTTTTGAGGTGGCGGCCTCGGTGAACTGGGCCAGGGAGGAAACGGTGGTGGTGGCACCGCCGGCGCCACCGGTGGTACCGGAACCGAAGCCGAGTTCGCAGGCGTCGGTGATGGAGGCGCGCTTCTCGACGGTGCGGGGGTCGATGGCGGCGCCGTCAACGACGGTGGGGGTAGGGGTGGCGCTGGCGACGGAGGCCAGGAGGGCCAGGGAAGAGGCGATGCCGGTGAATCTCATCTTGACTTCTTTGTTGTTGTTGTTTGAGCTGTAGTTTGGCTAGTTGTGGTGGTTTCGTTTAAAAAAAAAGAATGTGTTGACGATCTACGTCGAACGAAGGTATGCGGTGGGAGAGTTGAGGTAGGGAATGAATGCAAAGAGCGCGAGAGCTGGAAGACTGAAGAAGTGAAGCGGGATGGGGAGCAAGAGGAAGAAGAAGAGAGCTTAGGTCGGATGGAGGAGGCTCTTAAGTATTTCTCTGGACCATCGACACGGGAGTCTCTTGGCAGACGGCTAAGCTTCTGCCGCCAAGAAGCCAAGGCCTTCTCAGACTTCTCTGCAGAAGCCTGGGCGTACCCTCACTCTGTCTCTCCCGTCCCGACAAGACTTCTCCTGGTCTTGGCCCGGGATCATGGTGGTGTCAAGCGGAACCATACCGAGGAGGCTCTTTGGGCCCATGCATATTGCAACGCCGTCTTGGCCCTTGGGGACTGAAGCGGTTTCCGGCCCCGATCTGGTCAAATCGCACGAATGAGGACGCGAGCACGGGATGGAGGAACGGGCATGTGGTACGAGATGATGGTGGTTCGTTTGTTTAGGGGAAACGAGACCAGGAGGTGTTTGTCAATATTGATCAGGCAGACTAAGCCAGTAAGAGCGAGTTGACGTTTGGAAACGAACCAGGATGAGTGAGGCAGGGAAGCGAGTTGGGGGCCGGGGGATGAAATGATGGGAATGGGATGAGATGGCAGACATGGGGGGTTCCCAAAGGTTCGACCGTCGACGACCGTGAATAACAAGGGTCACAAATGGGCTGAGCCGGGATCATGACGGAAAAGGTTTTTTTCCCCTGCTCACTCGAGAGGCCCAGTACCACGGGTGGAGATACCGCCGCCAATGGAGGGGCCTCTTTACAGAATACAGATAGACCAGGTAGTATCGAGTTCGTTATCCGAAAGGCCTCCCATGGGCGATGGATATCTACGGTGATTGTAGCGGTCAGTGAATATTGAATATTGAATATTTCAATTTGTTGCGGGTTGACGGGAACTGGGAACGGGAGAAACTAGCCTTTCGCGAAAGCAACTCGATTCTGTCGGGTCTCCATCGAAAGCCTCCCACTTATCGCGAGGGTCTAGCACCGAAATAGCTGTCGGTTACCAATATCGACTGTCCGACTGTCGTGGCCCATTTCTGTTGCTGGCCGTCCACGTTCGGAGGAGGTCCCGGGAGTCGGGGGGTCGGAGGGTTCAGGGGTACAGAACGGGAATGGCCCCGGCGGAGCCCTTGCTCCCGGCGTATATTAAATTTAAAATCAGGTAGAGTTGTGGGGGCCAGGATTTGTCTCAGATAAGGTATTCTCCCCGTCAGTTAAAAGTTTAGCGTTAGTTGCGACGATGTACCGCCGCGAACAAGTACAGACTGATTCGGCGAATAGAGACCGTTCCTCGACGCATTGCGCAGATTCTATTGCTGTTAAAATTCTTCTACGCAGCAATATCCAGTGGGATCATTTCTTTTTGCTCAGAGATGATTCGGGTTCAGGCAGTCGGTATGCGCGCCACGATGCAGTGTGAATGCACATAGTCTGTCACCTTTTTCCCCGCCCGGCTGTCACTCGGCGCGGCGGCGGCTACCTTACAGTACACGACTGACATGTACTGTTTTCGCCCTCGTCTTATTAGGAGCTGTTGGTTGACGCGACAGCGAAATCGGGGAGTTGAGGTGGGATACATCATACAACGGGGAGTTGAGGAGAGTTTTCTTTGCACGCCGCTAGTTCGTTGAATTTTCTGAAAAGAAACCAACGACTGCCGTAAAGCCGACTTGACGTCCGGGAGAGATGCGCTAAAACCTAAACGCGAACGCTCTCAGGAACCAACGATTGCCGTGAAGCCGACCTGAGTTTGAAGAACCTGAACCTCTCAGAAGTTTACTTGGACGACAGCACATAGTGTCGGGAGGGACTGGGAGATGCTCTCCGGACGGTGACCCGATTGATACTCACGGAGACGTGTACATTGACTGTGACAATCACGGAGCACTCCTGGATCTGAATCCAACTCTGCTGTACTAAGGTATACATTTACTTTTGCGTACGCGCCGTAGACCTCGCCCTCGTCATTTGTGGTTTCGCCGTCGGGCTTAGAATGCGCCCGACCTCGGGTTTCTTTGAAGCGCGCGCGTGCGTGCTTGAAGGGGGCGAAACATTTCCCCAATTGGCGGGGTTACCGCAAAAGCTGAAGTGACAGGGTCGGAAATTAGGAGGAGACGAGTCGCGTATTGCAACAAGACGGTCAGTCCTGACGAATCCCCCTTTGGCGGCAAATCGCTTGGCGAACCGGGCACACCATTTCTAGGGACTATGGAAATCGGCACAGAAATATCTTGTCGTTATGTTTCTGGGGAAGACGGCGGACGGTTGTCCGATGTCATACCATTACCGGCGCCCATCACACATAGCTTAATCCAGCCTGTTGTCAAACTGTAACAGAAGCCGGGCCCCCCCTCTCTGTCGCCTCGGATAGAAGAAGCCCTCTTCGGTACGTATCCGTATATGATGCCCATACGTCCAGTCTCTCGTACTTCAACCCGCCGGTCCCAGCTCCACAATGCAGGGGTTGAAAACATTGGACGGCATCCCGTTGACCGTTGACGAGCGAGTCGACATCAGATGTTCTGCCTCAGCCCTTTGCGAGAACGAGCCCAAGTATCTATGGATAAGGATACGTATTCAACTCACGATATTGGAACTCCATACTGATCACCAAATTCCCGTGAGAGCTTGAACTGGATGAATCGTGAAACCTGCAATTTGTGCAAAATGCGCCCCTCTTTACTCCTTTATTATGCCCCCCCCAAGCTATATGCGTTTCCATGCGCGCCGCCCGCGCCCTACACAATCCAATCCCCGTTCTAATAGTCTTACTACGTAGTGTATTATTATTATTACGCATGCATCAGATGCAAGCGGGCATTACCAGCGGCGGAAAAACTAACGTGCGCAATTAACCTCAAGCTCCCGCCCGCCGGCGCTCACACAAGTGCATTGCACGGGCATCACTACAACCACCACCACTACCACTACCTTTGTGTGTGTTGTGACGTGCGCGGGAAAATCGAAAGCCGCGAGATGCGATGATACCCAATCCCCAGCTCCCGTCTCTTTTCCCAACTTCCATCGGCATATTTCGAAGGGTTGTCGTTGCTGATCGGAGGATGCCAAGCATTCTTGCCAAGACGGATATCTCGGGGAGTTGGCGGTTTCGAACCCCTGGTGCTCCCAAGAACGTCGACAGTTGTTGATCGTCTTGGCCCTCTCGGGCAACGAAAACGCCAATCCTCGTGGAAGAACCGCCAAGAACCCTGCCGAATGGCACCTGGGCGCCAAGGAAGGAAATAGGTAATCCACAACCAACGGGTGTGTCCACCTGATAATTTTGGGGAAAAAAAGATTTATTGGATCACGAACTCCATGGGATGACTGTCCTCCGCTCCAACGGCCGCCCGGATGGGGCTCCACCGAGGCGGGATCCAGTTCATGGCAAGGAGACGCTGGCTTCGGAAGCGCTGGCGACGGGCAAGAAGGTCTCCTCGGAGCTTGCGTTATGGCCCCCTTTCTCTTCGAGATCTTTGATGGGTGGAATTTCGACGTCCGTTGACGCATCTTCCCGGCTTTTCCTCAACGTTGCGCATCTCGTACTCGTGATGTCTGATGTTTCGCCTCAATATAGGGCTCCAATTACACAATCAAGCTGTGTCTCGACTTCCTCAAGTGTCGAAAGTCTCACGGACCCGAATCAATCGTTCGTCTAGTCCACGCAACGCTTGAAATCACACCGCATCGCTCATCTTGCCGGAGTCTCTCCCTCCGGCGTCCTCGTCTTCGCCTTCTCCGCATCATTGTCGGTCAACGTCCCCGAGGTCTCCTGGCCGGCCGCGATGCTCGAGGTGGTGGTGTGCTCGGCTCCCGGCACGTCGAGACCTTGGGCCTGACGTGCCTCTTCCTCGAGCTGCGCGCGCTCCTCCATCGTCAAGTCGCTCTTGGCCTGCCCGATCCGCACCAAGGAGTACAGCACCAACGAAACGCCCGCGACGCCAACCGCCAGCCAGAAGGCCGTCTTGTAGCTCTGCTTCAGGCCCAGGTGGCTCGTCTGGCCGACAGCGACGTCGCCCATGCCCAGAAAGAAGCTGATGCCCAGGAACAGCAGACTGTTGATGAGCGCCCCGGCTAGTCCTTGCCTGTGCGCCGGCAGGTTCGTCGTGATGAAGACATTGCTGACCGTGTAGGTGATGTCGATGCCGATGGTCGCGCAGATCATGGACGGGAATACATAGGCCCAGTAGTTGGGGTTATCCGGGATGATGGCAAAGAGCAGCACACACAACAGGTTCCCCGTCCCGGAGACGGCGAGCAACACGCGGCCCGGCAGGAGATGGAGCGTGAAGCCACCGACGGTGGCGATGATGAGACCGCCCACGATCAAGGGGACGTACCAGACCGCCGTCACCAGCGGCGACATGTGCAGCACGGTCTCGATGTAGAAGGTGGTGTAGAAGAGGAACAGGCCGAAGGTGCCGTACCCGAAGAAGAGCGCCACCGACAGCGTCTTCATCGACTTGGGCGCGAAGAGGTCGGCCGGAAGCAGTGGGTTGGAAGCCACCTTGGCCTCGACGTACCAGGCTCCGACGAGCAGGGCGACGCCGAGGACCAACGTGACAATGATTTGAGGGCTCACCCATCCCTGCGGCGCGTGCGAGCTGTCCGTGATGGCGTATACCACCAGCAGCAGGCCCGGCACGATGGTCGCGACACCCCACCAGTCCATCTTCGTCTCCATCCGCTTGTCGCGGAAGTCGTTTGGGATGGTCAGGAACGACACGATGGCGACGATGCCGAGGAGGATGCTGCCGAGCCAGAAGTACGCACGCCAGTTGAGGAACTGGCCCGAAACGCCGCCGATGAGGATGCCGAAGAAAAAGCCGATCGGGGCGAAGGCTCCGTACAAGGCAAAGACAAGGTTCTTGCGGGGGCCGGGGCGGTATATCTTGCCGAGCAGCATGATGCCGGCCGGGAGGTACGCCGCCGAGCCCAGACCCTGGAGGGCTCGGCAGAAGATCAGCATGAGGTAGTTGTTGCTGAACGCGGCGATGAGGCACCAGATGAAGAACCATGATAGTCCGATGTTGAAAACGTAGTAGCCGCCGTACATGTCACCTAGTCTGCCGAGTGGCAGTAAGAAGGCGCCCGTGACCAGTGAGAAGACACTGGACGGCCATGTCTGCGAGGCCGCAGGAATATCCAACTCCTCAGCGAGTGGAGGCAGAATGATGTGGAAACCACTGACGAAGTATTCCTACAAGAGCCATTAGTTCCCTTGCCAAGCGGCTGGTTTGGCGCGTAATGAAGCTTACCGCCATCAACATGGATCCCAGCAAGGAAAAACAAAACCCGAGCTCACTCCATTGCGATTGGAAGACGGCGGGTCGTTGTCGACCGAGAAACTCGACATCGAACCCGGCGGCGCGACCGCCGGAGCCGGCATCCCGCTCGGTGTCGTCGCGGGTCATCGATGCTGGGTTAGGACTTCGTCTACTCGGTTATGCAGTATGTCTGTCGGCTTTATCTCAATGACGTAGTCAGGAAATGGTTGATGTTAAGTTATATAAACATAAATTGTTGATAACAGGAAAAAGATGTCTACTGCGTATGTCGCATCCAAGCCGGGAGGGGGATCGTTATGGGACCCTCTGATGGCTAAATAGCGGGTTGTTGTCGTCCATTAACGTTTGAGTTACTGATGAAAAAGAATTTCTCAGCGGTCGCCATCGATTGAGGTGGAGAAAGAAAAGGGCGTCAGGATTTACCCGCCAACACACGGGCATCTCCACGCCATCAAGAGACCTTGGGAGCTAGGAGCCTCACAAGGCGGCAGTTGAGTGGGCATGGCGTGCGTCTTGGCTTCCTTTCTCGGCGAAGTGTGCGCATGTTTGTCATTCAACAACGGGTGTTCTGAGAGAGTTAGAGGCGGCATGTGTACGAGAGTTTGGGGCTACTGCGTAAGGTAGTGAGGGCTGTAGAGACACGGACAACCCAGCTGCGAATTCTGTCTGCAATCTGTGACAGTGGTCTTTTGGGTGGCCCTCGAGCGCGGTGCTGAAGACTGAGTGACGGTCTGGAATGACGCCCTTTGATGACACACAATGAAGGAGATCTGGGGGGATTTTCCAGATCGTTCCCGAGACACCACTTTTTGGGAAGGCGGTGGCGCATGTTCTCTTCTCTTTGGCTGAAGGGCTCAGAGAAATGGGACTTGATATCTGAAGTAGGCTTAGCGTTCCATGTTATCATACTGCGGAACTTCAGTAGTTTCATTGGCCAGAATTACTCCGCCTTTTTGCTGGCGAATCAGCCACCAGATGGGAACATGGACCAAGCGTCATTCTTTCCACATTTGAGAAATAGAAATGGAGTTTCCATGCACGTCTTGCTGCTTAACTTCTAAATGCGGTCTAGCGTTCCAGACACCAGACCACACTGCAGTGACCGGGAATCTCCCCCTACACTAAGGTACTCTCGGCCGCCGAAATCTCAACTGCCATCGAGCTGCACCTCTTCCTCTTATCTGATTCCAACGGATTCCTTATCCCCCCCCGCACGCCACAGTTGGAACGAACAAACCTTTGTCTTGCCGACGTCGAGGAGTGACGAGACGACCTTCTGCCTTCTGTCTGACAAACCCGCGGATTCCACACAACCACCACGTACACACACACAAGCAGGGCCCCCTTCTCCCCCGATTACCAATCTGGGACTCTTGGACTTCGACCTGTCATGCATCTCTTGATGGCCCTTTTCTCAATCGAGGCAATATCTGCGCCAACTGATTTAGTACCTGGTCACTTCCACAGCACCTACCCATAGCTCTCTCTGTCTCTCATACCCTCAGCTCTATCAAAGTGCCCTGTTTTCCCCTTTCTGCTTGTTACGTTATCATTACCACCAGAATCCCTACCCATCCTTAATCGCTGTGTGAACCTGCAGCCGGAACCCATTCCGAGGCTGGGCTCGAATCCGCCTGTCAAGTTTTGTTCTAACCACGCTCGCTCTATCCCGTTGACCCCCAACCCAACCTTGAGAGCCCGCTCTCGTCTGCAATGGCCCGCATCGACGTGCTGAATGCCCCGACAAAACCATGTCACAACTGCCGCCGTCGACGTCTCCGCTGTGACCGTTCATACCCCCACTGCCACAAGTGCACCGCGGCCGGCCAAGACTGCCTGGGCTATGGCAAGCTCTTCCGCTGGACTGAGGGCGTCGCGAGCCGGGGGAAGCTCGCCGGCAAGTCCACCATCACCTTCTCATCGGGCCCGGAACCCTCGTTCCGCGGCGACTCTCGCCACATCGAACAACCGCCAACCGCCACCGCCGCCGCCGCCCCGGACACTCGGACCCAGGACACTCCGGCGACCGCAGCCTCCTCCTCCTCCTCCTTCGGGGACGACAACGCCCTTGTCGTCTCCGCCGCCGCCGCCGGCCGTCCCGGAACCCAGTCGGCCCCATGGACCCTCGTCGATCCTCTATTCCAGGATGTGGAGCATCACTACCGCCACTACCTCTCCTATTGTACATCTCACACCCTCTCCCCCCATCCTCCCGACCAACCTCGAGAGACTTCACGTCCGGATAGAGTAAGACAAGCTGACCATATCGCCCAGTCACCACCCGCGTCTGCAGGGATCTCGTCTCCTGGGACGTCCCAGATCGCAACCCCTTCCGCTCTCTCGTCCCGCTGACCAGAGCCCACCCGCTCCTGCAGCACATCATCGTCGCCGCTTCGGCCGCGCACATGTCTAATCTGTCCCGGGCCGTATCGTCGGACTCGGTGGCCGACCTCAATGCTCGCCAGGCTCTCACGGATGCCCTGGTCGCCAAGCACAAGGCTCTTCGTCTGTTGTCGTCGGCAATACAGGACATGGGGAACAGTGGCGGCGTAGGCGGCGATGTCGTGCTGGCGGCGGTCCTCTTCTTCGTCAACGTAGAGCTCATCGAGAGTGGCAGAAACGGCTGGAAACCCCATCTCGAAGGCGCCGGCCGGATCATGGCTTTCCTGCCGCCCGTCGGCTCAGCAGACGAAGCATTGAGGGACTATGTCATGTCTGACTGCTTCATGTGAGTTTCCTCTCAGAGTCTTGCTTATTGGATTTGATGTGTCTAGCATTGGGTAATGAATTATCTAAGCTAATCCTCCTTGACCAAAGATACTATATCTTGGCATCGGCGTTCAACACCTCACCTCCAACCGCCGTCAAGTCGTACTACCAATCTGTACAGGCGTCTTCCGTCCTAGCCAGGGCTGCCGCCAATAGCTATCTATGCTGCCCGCCTGACATCCTCCAGATTCTTCTCACTGCCTCGCAGCTGTCGAATAACGCAGGAGATGACCTAGACTCCAGAGCCTCTGTAGCTCAGGCCGGAGCACGGCTTCTGGAGCAGGCATTGGCCTTTGACATTGAGAAATGGGCATATGAGCAGCGAGAACTCGCATACTTGAAAACGATACCAGTCGAAAGTCGCATCCACGCCGGCTCGGCTCATCGCATCGCTGCTTGCCTGTACATTCTGCACAGTGTTCCAGCGGTGTCCAGGCTCGTATCTGTCCGCCGAGAAGACCTGGACGCCGAAATGTTCTACCACCTCTCCTCCATATCCGATGAGGATCCCAACTTCAAAGCCACATGCTGGCCGTCTTTTATCGCCGGTGCGGGTACGTCCGATCCCGAGCAGCGGATTTGGATCCTTGACCGTCTCAAGAGGCTGATGATTGCGACGCCCTGGGGCTTCATCACGACTGCCATGGACACCCTTCAGACCATTTGGAGTTTAGAGGAGTCGTACGACCCAGAGACCCAAACCGAACGGAGTTGGGTGCAGAAGCTCAAGTCATCAGATCTCAACTTCCTCATCGTGTGAAGAAATGAAGAGTGGGACTTTCATGACCGCGGACTGGTCGCAACGGCGAACTGTCCTCCTGCATCGACGAAGTTCAGCTTCCTTTCGCCCAGCTGCTTACTGCGAACCAGCGTTGGGGTCTTGACGGTGTCTGTAGTCGCTAGGCCGGTGTTGTAGCTGGCCGAAAATCCCCAAGCATGCAACTCGCCTTCCTCCGACAACTTGTAGCAGTTGTCAATGCCTGCGGCGACGAAGACGGCTTTCGTATCTGAACGAGCGAAGTTAGTACGGACAAGATTGGCATGTTGTGTGGAGCACTTACTAGGCACGACAGTCGGCACGTTCAACACCCGAGGTCGGCCTCTGGAGTCGAATATGATGTTTTCCTTCGGCACTTCATCAAGCGACATTCCCATCTGGCCGTCGTCGCACCGACCCCACGCCAGCACATCGCCCTCCCTGGTACAGGCGATAGAGTGGTGCAGACCGCATCCAATGTGGCTGATGTTGTATCCTTCGAGGCTCTTCACGATGGTTGGCGAGATGACGGTAGTGAACCCAGTGTCTTCCCTTGTGGATATCCCACATTGGCCGAAGTTGTTCAGGCCGAATGCCCAAACCTTCCCGGTGCCGTCGATGGCAAAGCTGTGGTGTGAGCCAGCAAAAATCTTGGCGGTCTTGTTCTTTGGAAGTCCCACGCGTTGGGGGACTAGAGTCTCGAAGCGTCGGCGTGCCATGATACGTCGTCCGAGCTCGTTCTGCTCGCCGGATCCCCAGGCGAGAACGTTCCCGTCGTTGGTGAGGGCAAGGATGTGGTTCGAGCCGCCTGCGAGCTCCTTGATGTCCTTGAGCCCAGGTATCAAGACAGGTAAACGCTCCGTTGTCTTGGGTGGCTTCTCGTGGAGGAACCCGAAATTGCCGTCTCCGCCCTGTCGAGAGTCAGTGTAAGTTTTTCGAAGTCACGAGGGCGACCTACAGCAAAACTGCCCCAACCATATACGGCCCCCTGTGCAGTCAGAGCAAAGCATGCACTGTTGCTGGCAGTCACCTGGACAACATCGACGTCGTCCTCAAAGTCGACCACCCCGGGAGTACTCTCGAAAGCGTCGAGGATATTCTCCTCGTCCTCGTCCTCGTCCTCGGCGTCCCCCTCGGAAGGAGGCTTCACCCGGCCCAGCGCACCGTCGTCGTTGACACCCCAGGTCAGCACCTTTCCGTCATGCGTGAGAGCAATGCAGTGCATGCCCCCGACAGCGATTTGCACTACGCCTACGGCGTCGGCAACGAGAAGGCGATTCAGGCGTGGTCTCGGGGCTTCAGTGTGTCGTGGGCCAAGGCCCAGCTCGCAATTTTCGCCGCTTCCGAGAACATACACGTCGAGTTTCTGCGTGGGTCTTTTCGTCGATGGTTTGATCCTTACTTTGCAGTTGTCGGTATCGCTCGTGGCATTTTGTTTGGGTTTTGTGGTTTGGGTCTGTTGGGTGTAAGTCAAGATCGATGGTTCATGAAATGGTGTTGAAAGAAGGGTACCTTTGTTCGGGACGGGAGGGACGTTTCCATGTTTTCAGATAGCAGTCTCGATATGAGACGTTTAATTCCAGTTCGAATTGCTGTAGATCGCAGAACAAAGTCATGTTTCTGGTCGGTCGGCAAACGGTGAAGACCACGCCAATTTGTAGTACTCCAGCCAACCTTGGTCCTCCCAGTCAGCCCAATGATTACCTCAGCGGGCTTAGTCACAACTCATGTCCCAGGGGCGGTTGGTGCCTACCGGTGCCTGGACGTATTGCCCAATCAGCGCCTTTTCCGTTGCTGAAGGATGTCCACGACCAACCCATACGTGCTTCATCATCACCTTCACTGCTTTGGGTGAAGAATTACTGACAAATCTCTTCAGCTCAAACTGCACATCTTTCGTGATGATCGCTATTCTCCTACTTTGGTATCGTGACGATGAGCAACCCAGATGTCTCATCTCACAAAATCTTCACCGCGCCACCGTTAGCACACACAACACTGCCGTCGAATTTGATCCAATACGCCTCCTCACTTGCGCCCTCCAAAATCTTCAAAGCCGCAGCTTTTAGCTCCGGCGTTTTGTGGTCCATGAAAGCGTCTGTCGCCGTGGCTCCAACGGACAGCGAGTTCTCACCGTGGTCCCGAGGGTCCTGTCGTCTTGGCCCAAGACATCTGCCCAAGACCGGGTCAGGAGTCAGTCCACAGCCGCCTTGGCAGACACAAAGAATGCGATGCCGCTTGCACAGGTCAGGTCAGCAAATGATCTCTACCCAGAGCCCAAGATATAAGAAAACTTACAAAAAAGGCTAGTTGCATCGCTCGAGATGTCGATGACTCTCAAGTTCTGATGAATGTACCCTCTCTTGAAGAGTGTGTCTGTCCCCACCAGCATCACCAGACACACTGGACATTGCCCACGAGAATCTTTTGGACGTAGTCAATACCGAGATCACCGATGGAACGAAAGTCGCAGTATGCCGCGTTGTTTGACGATGATGTTCAGCTTGCCACCGAATTCGTCGCCGATTTTGTGTCCGCAATGAGGTCGTGCAAGTCAGGGGAGAGCACATTTGCGGCGAGACCTACGACTCTCGGGGTTTCGTGGCTACTTGCGCTGTAGACATCTCTCAGTGAGCCTCTCGGTTGAGAGATTCAATCTGGTGCATCGATCCCGGAGAGGAGCAAGTGGCAAGGATAGACGCCCCCCCCGGATAGCTCGGCCAATGCCACAAGATGCACCTCTGCAGTTGTACAATAGTCAGCTTTATTTCCTCTTGCTACATGTTCATATAAGAAGTAAGCGACACACTAGTACTAAGTGCTGCGGTTCGAAACTTACGTCACAAGTGCGGTCAATAGCGGCGCGTGCCGTTGAAGTTGCCTTAGTTCCCGGTTAGTCGGCCATGTTTAAGGTTCGTTCGGCTAAAAGCGTTCTTCAACGGGATGTGATCGCGCCAACTCAGCCTAACCAATCAAGCTTTAATAGTCGCGGCCAAGAGAGAGAGTACCATCTACGTCTGACTATTCTTAGTACTCATTACCTGATCACCAGAGAAGTCCCGCTTCGCTCCTAGCATAAAGACCGAAGGGGCGAAAGCGACCTTGCTCTACTACTACCGGACGGGAGGAATTAAGCTTAAACTCCGCACTCATCGGCAAAGAGCGTCGGCTTGCCCCAGCGTTTTGCAACTTCGGCAGGGCTGCAGGGATGAGGCGAGTCATAATGTTCGTCCGGCTTCGGCCGCCGCTCACGTTAGGTAGACAAGAGAACCGGACGGTCCGGACTTGAATCGTGGGGTTGGTCCGAAAACAAAACCGTCTCTCGGCGGCCAAAAGTTGTGTTGCAATTGACCGAGAGACTCCATTACACGTCATATCAGGCTAGGACATAATACATTTCTCCCGTAATCGGTCGTTGCGGATTTTCAGCAGAAATCCATTTCCGGAAGACTGATGCCCGAATTCAACAACAATGACAATGGGATAGTTCCCATCAGACCTTGGAGCCGATGGGATGAAAAACGCCTTTATGCTTTTTGAAGAACATCAGTCCCATCGACTCCAATCATTTGCGTAACAGGCCATTTCAATCTGCCCCAAGCTGTTCTTATAACTTACAATAAGAAACGAGTGATTCTCTGAGTGGAACCCAGTTTCCACTGAATCTCCGCGTGTAGACATTTCCTAAGCTGTGTTGTTCATCTGATCAGTACTTCCAATCCAAACCACATCTTCACGAAAGCTTCCCAACGTCATCACTTCCCCTCATTCTCCGAAGCAACGCCGAAATGTCTTCAGATCATCATGCGAAGACGTTCGCTACTCTGGAGCCGCTCATCCGGATACTACGTCCTGATTCCGTGGTGACGCCCAAGGATCCAACTTATGCATTCCACTCCGAACCGTTTGCTATCCAGAAGCAGCAAAATCCTCCCGTCGTTCTTGTCCCCAGTTCTACCGATGAACTGGCGGCAATCGTACGCTTCCTATACACATCAGACTTGGATTTCGCCATACGAGGCCATGGCTTCAAGTCACCCTCTGCCAAGAACGTGGTCGTCAGCATGATGAATTTCAAAGACATAAGCTACGACTCGGATAGGAAGATTGCCACCATTGGCGCCAGCGCTACTTGGTCAGAGGTGGTGACCTACATGGACAACGCAGACCCAGAATACTCGGGTGAGGAGTCATCATGCGTAGATACACTTTTGCGGATGTACAGAACTGAACCTAAACTAGTCCCTGCGGCTCGGACCCCGGCCATCGGAGTTGCGGGTGCCATCCTCAACGGCGGCCTCTCATGGATGTCGACAGAATACGGATGCATCTGTGACCCTGTCAACTTCCTCGACGCGCAAGTTGTAAAGTACGACGGCGCAATAGTTATGGCGTCCCAGGAGCCAGAGCTTTTGTGGGCTCTCCGTGGTAGTGGCGGCGGCTTTGGAAGTGAGTTCTTACCACCGCGTGAAAAGCTACCGCATATCAATAAGTTTCTAGTCATCACCAAAGTTCTCCTTCGGGCACACCAATACCCGACCAACATCTGGTCTGGCCTAATTCTCGTCCCGCGCAAATGGTTGCCGCAGCTGATCGACGAAATGGTCGACTTCAACCGCTCCATTCCCCACCCGAAAATGACCTACTTCATGTACATCATGCCGGAAAGACTCATGCACACAATCCTGGAGCAAGATGAGCCCGACGCGGGAGACTCGGTAATCCTCCACGTCTATGATGCCCTCGGGGAAGAGCATGGTCGGTCCGCTTTTCGTTGGGTTCTTGACAAACCAGGTGCAATCGACCGGACCAGGGTTACGAATATGAAGGGAGTGGTCGACATGCAACGTATGTTATCTCAAAGACGCACAGAAAGGATAGGAAATGCTAATGTCACTGTTTTCCAAAGGAAACGCGGCGCTCCTCCGTGGCAGGATGAAGACACTTTATGCGCCCATGGCACTGCCTGATGTAGACCGAGGAACGCTCACCCGAGCGGTTGAGTTTTACGACAAGCTCGGGTCTTTAGACAAGTCGATCCAAGACATCTCGCAAATCGTCTTTGAATTCCTTCTCTTGGTACGTCGATCTAGTCCCCCCTTCTCAGGACCACTCTGTCTCACATGCCTCACTGCAGCGGCCGCCAATAGGAGGCACAGCTGAGGTCGCCTGGCCACGATCTCCGGATTTGAACCACCTGCTGCTTCTCATTGCCAGCTGCCCGGGCGATGGTTCTAAAGAGCAGGAGGAGCTTCTGCGTCAGATTTCTGTTGACGCGCCCAGAGAAGTTCTCCAAGACAGGCTGGACGAGGTGGAAGTCAATCCTGCTGGTCTCGAACCTGACTATCACAGTGTGCAAGCAGTGAGCATATCCTGAGAATTCCTCATCATAAGATGTTGAACTAATATGCGCAACAAACACAGGTCTATCGAGAGCATTACGACAAGTTGTTTGCACTACGGAAGCGCTATGACCCGAAGAGACGGTTCAAGTCGTTCTTCTGATCAAGTTCCTCGGCAAACCTGTGTAGGTAGGTAGTATTCCGTTGTCTATCAACTTTGGCGTCGTTTTGTTTTTCAAACCAGAGTCACCGTATTTCGTCTTTCTGTGACTAATCGAACGCGCCCATTAGCACAGTGACTGGTTATGGACATAATTCAACCACTTCCTCATTGTACATGTATACCTTGTGGCAACGGGTGCCTTTGAAAATCTGAAATATGATAGTGGCAGTTGATTTCGTAGTAATTACCACCCACCGACTGCTTTCTAAGTTTCATTTTTTCTGCTTTATGACGAAAGCTTGTCCGAATATCCGAGTTGAGTGTACCAAAACTGCAGTTCGACGAATCCAAAGTGGGCAATGAATCACTATTCTTACAAAACTGACGGCCTTGGAAGGAATTAATGATTTCGGACACTGGCCGACATTAAGTATGTTCTGTTACAAAACTCCATCTTGGGTGTCGCCTACCGCCTCACTCTGAATATCTATCCGCATCTCCCGCTTTGTCATAGGAGCTCGGACTAACATCTGAACTGTAGGAGAATCACTGCCTCTTTTGAATAGAAAGTTCGCCATAGCCGGTAGCTGTCGTGACTCGTTACATTAGGCGCGCAGCCAGCCCAAGAGCCCGCCCGATTGCGTGGCCACCAGCAATCCGGGCCTCCGCGGACTACCGCGTCCCCACCTGACCCGAACAAGTGCGCTGCCTTCGGGTTATGCGACGAATTTTAATCCATTGTACAGCCTCAGCGAAGAGCCACTCTCCTCCTCAGCACCCTCGTAAATTGGCAGCTGCATACGTCGGTCAATTTCACTGGCATTGTCGAGAAGGATCGACGCTAGCGAATTCCAAAGCGGCAACATTACCATATTAATCCACGAACCCCCGAGATGGCATTATAGCTCTGGTCCTTGCTCACTGACCATACGATCTCCAGCGCTATGCACTCACGAATCTTCTTCTCGCTTTTCCTTCTTATATTCTCCGCGAGGGCGACGGACGTAGGCCCCGTTCAGGATAACACGCCCGCGGCTGCTCACGGAACGAATGGGTTTGGCACGACAACAGCGAGAATCCCGCGATCGAACCGTGTAACCACCATTCACCGCGGCCAGCCGAACGACACCGCTCCGCCGTTACGGAATGGAGATTGCCTTTTCAAAGCGTGGGATGAGCTGTACATCACCGACTTCCTGCAGGAACAGCTGGACGGTCTCTCGACCAGCGACCATTGCTGGATCATCAAGGGCGTCGGGGGGTTGAAGGAGTTGCTTCACAGGAACATCACGGCGAATCCGTTGAACAACATCACGATCCCGACATGCATGTGGCTCAACATCACGAGTTCCGGCAACTCGTTTTCCATTGACTTCTCGAGGGACACGTACCATGTCAACGGAGTGGACGAACACACTTTTGTCCTGCTTACCTACGTTCACCGTACGTTGGAAGTTCATTGACACGTCCGATTCTTTCAACCAAACTGACTTGCGGCTTTTTGCAGTGGTTTGCATGACAGCGGCTTTCTTTCTGGCGTATCCAATCATCCTGGTCCTAGCGTCGATCCCGAACCTGTGCATCATGATTGACCGCCCTCTCGGAGAAGCATCAATAGCCAAATTCGAGAATTGGCAGATGATATTTCAAACCGTCGTATTTGCCCCCTTTATGGTCGGGGGGCTGGTCACCGGCATTATTGCCATGGGCACATCGGAACACGCTAGAACACAGCACGGGGTGAGCGAACATCTCGAACCATCAAATTTGATGTCGACAGGCTGACTCGAAAACTTTAGATCATCGGCTTCGTCACCATTGGTCTGGCAGCGATTGCAATTCCTCTATATCTTTACCAGCGACGGTTAAGCTCGCGACCAGAGGTGGCTTTTTACATGTACCGAAGACTCAAGCTGATCAATACTGTGGACTTCTTGATTTGCCAAGCGATTCTTCTTATATCCGGCTTTGCTCTTCCGGATGGCATCGATGACTTTGGGATTATGACCTTGTGTGGTACCAATACGGTTTCAACGTCTCTGATCTTTTCTTTGGGTATGATTGTGTCGTTCGTTTGGAACTGCGCCATGGCTACCATGACAGTACAATGGCTTCTTGGGCAGAGGATCAAGGGAGGCGGTATTCGAGACAGGGCGCCGCCCTGGATGTTGAAAGTGCTTCGGAAACAATCAGATTAGACTCAAGAACTCGGATGGAGTAAGTAGAGACTGATTAACGCAACCTGCGGTCGCAGCGAAGGAAAACGAGCCAGTAGATAGGAAGCCAAACAAATTGCTACTTCTAAATTCACACTTGAACGACAACTTTGTTCAAATATATAGCCATCCTACTAGACTAGTTGCTCCTACGAGGATCAAGCTCCGAGAGAGACTCTTGATCTCCTGTTTGGGTTTAAGTTTCCGTGCAGCTTGACTATCCGATTATACATTCGGCTAATTGTGGATTTGTAAAGTGAGTTTATTAGTTCAGTTACTGTTGCGCCAACACCTCAACCTGCGGAGTGACAGAATAAGCACTGGGGAAGGCGGTCACGTACGAGTGATTATGTAACCGTTCTCACAGGCCTAGGCCTATTTATGGTTCAACACCACTGCCCACGCAGTTACTTCTTATTAGTGAGACATCATCGACTTCAGGCTGAACTACGCAATATACGTATTGGAGCCCAACGCGCGCGTTCACACGCAACCCGCGTGAAACCAACAGTCACAACGTCTCAAATGCGGAAATGCACCTTCTAAAACCTGATGAATTCACAGGGCTGTGTAAAGACCCGAATCCTGAGGTGGGGATCGGCAGCCGCGGAAATCCGGGCAACCAGTCCGCGGGATCGCGCCTTCGCAAGCGGTGACCTGAGACGACGACGACTCACGAACTATGGACAATTGCATTCAAGTGGTCGTGAGACGGACTCCATCTGAGCTTTCTATTCTCATAATCCACAATGACACCTTCGGTCTGCGGAGGAGTCGGAGGTTCACGGAGCCTTAGAAGTTGTTTCGTTACGAGAAGACTACGTAGTCTTGATTGAATCTCTCAACTTTACCAACTTATTGCAAAGCGGCTCCAGGAGAGCTAACTATCGAGAGGCTCTTCGCCGCAAGTCATGAGTAGTAATAAAATATTACCTCTGTAGTTTCATACCAACAACCCAGTTTGCACCTTGTCTAACAACGTTGCTGGGGCGTAGGCTCGACATAAAAATATGGGTTTGGATTTTGGACATTTCTGGGTGACCCTTACCGAAAATAGAAGAACCATCTTTTTGTACGCATCGTTGATACGTCAACTTGCGGGGGTTTGCCGCCTTCAGAAGCCAACAGAGTGCAACTAAGGTATCTTCATAGCAATTACAGGTAGCTGCGTTCAGAATGCATTCATGGCACTGTGCATACCGTTCTTTGTACAATTGATTAACCTTTTAAGTTGGCAGAGCTAAGAATTGAGGTCTTTCAAACACGTTGGTTCTATCGGCCGTTGCTTTGCAGGCGCTAGAGAGTAAACGGGTTTCGTTGCATCGGCTTACTACGGCCGGTAAACGCATGGTGATCTGCATGCAACTCTGGCAGAGGCGATTGAAACGAATTATCTAAA
Source organism: Colletotrichum neosansevieriae (assembly GCA_036785495.1). Classification (NCBI taxonomy): domain Eukaryota; kingdom Fungi; phylum Ascomycota; class Sordariomycetes; order Glomerellales; family Glomerellaceae; genus Colletotrichum; species Colletotrichum neosansevieriae. The sequence goes on from JAVHLV010000014.1 coordinate 229,859, forward strand.
ATTACAAGGGAGATGATTTATAACTGTGAGGCACCTTTGCGTACTCGGAGAACCTCGAACCATCCAATGCCTCCTGAAGTGAATGCCTACCTTACATGCAATCTTCATCCACGCATCTGCCGCCATCGTTTAGAATTGCGTCCGTCATTCCGTGGTATTAGGAAATCTCACGGCCTCAAGCAACCTCGTGGCCTTCCAACGCATCCGAAATCCTTCAAGTCGTAGCAACCTATCATGACAAAAGGTCCTTTCTGATTGAAGGTGGATATTCGACAAATATCTCAGAGCGGCACAGTTTCCAAATGATGCAATTCGTATCTGGTCATCTCGCTCCCAAAGTCCCCCGCAACTCGCCATGGTTCAGTCTCACTACTCTTTCTGTAGGGCTGACCCTGAAAGATACCTCAACTTACCAAATCGAGCATGATCGCCCGAGACATGGCTAGCCCGTCAGCAGTAGCCGTTATCGCGTCTCGACGAAGCCTTGGTAGTGGTTACTCCGCGCCGTCCGCATCTTGGCAATCATCAGAAAGTGCTCGTTGGCGCCGTGAAAGCGAATACGACGGTGCGCAAACACGCATCTGCAAGCTGACATGAAGAAAACAACCCCAGGCATGCCCAGGACACATGCACATCTACACAAGCGACCGAATCAATCCCAAGTAAACGTCGGACAGTCCACCAGGGTACAAAAAAGGAGCAAAGCCCCCCACCCCCTCTGCAGAATCTTACATCTCTAATTGCCTCCTCCTCCTCCTCCTTCTCGTGGGCTAAACCAAGTCGTTCGAAAGTTCGCGAGATCGAGCGACGAGCGCCGTCATGTCTGCTCTGAGAATACTGCTGGCTGCAGCCTTGGCAGCTACTAACACCTTCACGGCATTCGCGCAGACCGCGGATGGAGACACTGCGGTGATAGAGCCTGACGACTTCGACGTTACCAGCGCCCTGCTCGAACACGGAATCGCTGCGTCAGATCTGCCCAGGCAGTCCAAAACAGCGAATACCTCTGAAACCAAGTGTCTAGCCACCGTGAGCGACACGCCCCCCACATCTCATCAGACCCCACGAGATTGGACTGACCTGTGAACTCAGTGCGAAAAGCTCAAATGGCTTTACGGAGAAGCAGCCGTCGAGACGAGAGATGAGACGGCGTACACCGAGTTCGTCGGTGGATATTGGTCAGCTAACCAAGCTGCCGTTCGACCTTGGTGTGTCTTCAAGCCACTCGAAGCGGAGCAGATCTCGGTCATGGTTCTTTTGACTCGCCTCACGCAGTGTCCGTTTGCTGTAAAGAGCGGCGGCCATGCTGCCATGGCCGGTGCGTCGAGTGCGCCAAACGGCATTACCGTTTCGTTCGCGAACATGAAGGGCATCAAATTGTCCGATGACCGCAAGGTTGCCTCGATTCAACCGGGAAACATCTGGGGAGATGTCTACAGGGAGCTGGCAAAGTCCGACGTGAGCGTCATTGGAGGACGGATATACAACATTGGAGTAGGGGGGCTGACCACTGGCGGTAAGCGAGCAACTAGAAACACTAAAACTCCCCGATCCAGTTGTTGACTTGGTTGTAGGCGGTATCTCGTTCTTCTCCAATCAGTACGGCTGGGCATGCGACAACGTCGAAAGCTACGATGTAGGTGCTCCAGCAAACAACCCCCCTCCCCTCGCAACATGATTCCAATAACATACCATCCCAGCTCGTTAGCGCAACCGGAGCCATCATCCAAGCGTCATCGACCCAGAACCAAGATCTCTACTGGGCCCTGCGCGGCGGGGGCAACAACTTCGGCGTCGTCGTGAGCTTCAATCTCCGAACCATCTCGCTCCCGGGAGGCAGGTTTTGGGCAGGCTCGAGAACCTACACGGAAGAGAATTTCGCCAAAGCGGGAGAGGCCTTCCACAACATGGTCGTCAACGCCCCCAACGACGACAAGGCGGGCCTGTGGCACAGCTGGCTATCCTACAACGACACCAAAATCAGCCTGCCGACGCTGTATTACGGCGAGCCCGACGCCGGCAACGCCGCAATCTTTGACGACTACAACGCCATCCCCGCCGTCGCCGACGAGACCGGAAACAAGGTCCTGGCCGACTTCGCCCTGGAGGGGACGGACGACGTCCCCGTCGGGTTGCAGGAGGTGTACTACGCCATCAGCAGCAAGGCGGACTTGGATTTCCACAACTGGGTTACGGATCTCTACTTTGAAAAGGCCACGGAGGTTTCCGACATTCCCGGTATTTTGCCCGCCCTGACGATCCAGGGCATCACCATCCCGCAGCTGAAGCACATGCGACAGAACGGTGGGAACGCTCTGGGGCTAGATGCCGAGGAGGGGCCGTTCTACATCATACAAATGTCCGTCATGTGGTCCGACGAGGAAGACAGCGAAGCCGTCTACGGTTGGGTGTCCGATTTCCTCAAGCAGGCTTCCGACGAAGCCAGGAAACGAGGGCTGTACAAGGATTTCGTGTACATGAACTACGCCAGTCAGTACCAGGACGTGATCAGCAGTTATGGCGAGGAAAACAAAGTTCGGCTGAAGGCCGTCGCGAAGAAGTATGACCCGAAAGGGGTCTTCCAGAAGTTGCAGCCGGGGTACTTCAAGCTTGATCGAGCTCCTGTTCCGGACTCGAGGTACTTTTCGTTCTAGAGCCTTATCTTTTACGTTAGAAGACCAATACGGACCAACTTGTGAATGTGAGCGTGTGCGGAATTTATCCCTGTCCAATGACTGGAGTCTTACTCTTTGCTGTCCGCATCGTTCCTGCTTCCCCCTCTTTTCATGTCATTATCTCACCTCAGCTGTCTTCGCTTTAGCCATTGCTTCTACCTCAGCTCTAGCACTGATTCTCACCAGCATTCCTCTCCTAGGAATGACCTGAGTCTAAACCTCCTCCGATGTAGCCTCCACCATAATCCTCAGAATCCCACCGCCAACCTCACACCTCACCTTCCATGGATCCACGATACTAGCTGTAGCAAGTGTTTCACCTCACGTCCACATGTGCACCTCGCCCGCCCCCCAGGTTGCCACGTAGGCTATTGCCAGAGGTATTAAAAAAAACCACTTGAGTGCAGTAGTTGCCTGCGCGTTCCTCTGCAGCACATGTCTAGTCTTAGTTCTCCCAGATGGCTTGAGATCGCTCAATTGACGCGATGCTCTCCCACTGCGGCTTCGAGTAGTGTAGATGCCTGTTGTGAGTCCACAACAAAGAGTCAAGTTCAAGAGAAACTGCGTCAGTGGAAGAGAGCTTCACGAAATGAGGAGTGTTACCAAAGTAAACGCAGTCGCAGATCCGGCATCAAGCCACCGACCGGCTCTTGCAAGACGTTACAGAACGCCCGCCAGTACTCGTTGTGGAAAGTCCCATCGTGACGTCGATGGACCCCGGATGGTTCCCTCATCGCAACTCACTAATCATCTCTTGAGCGGGCCGAAGATCAGAGCTTCAGAAGAGATGCAAAGCAGAACAGACATTCTCAATCGGTCATCTGCAGCTGAGACATGAACCAATCCGAATCAGTCAGTGGCTAAACGAGGCAACATTCCAGAGCAGTCTATTTTTCAAGATGGGGATGTGCGCCGACACAAAGCAAGCAGACGGTATCCGTACCCACCCTCACTTTTCCCTCGTGGCTGCAAGCCTCGCCGCTGCACCGTCACTACTTAGAGTCAGCTGTCAGACTCGCATCTACTTAATTCAGACGTGGCTGGCGAGAGAGGAAGGGGAAAAAAAAAAAGGAATATCGCGCCGTCTGAAGGCGCGCGTGGTGCGCCTCAACTCAACCTCTGCACCCTCAACACTGGTATTGGGTGGTACGGGCGGTCAGGTTGCGCTGGTCTTCTAGCTAAGAATGGCTGGTTGTGGCTGCAACTGGCGGCGAGGAGGGGAGAGTTGAGAGGGATGTTAAACTCCGATTGGCGGCAGACGAAGGGGAGGAATGGGCGGAATGGCGGGGACAAATGAATAATGTTTCTCGCGTAGAATTGAGGCTTCGGGTCGACCTTTGCCCAAGGGTGAAAGATGGTGATTCGGCCAAGTGTTTGGTGACGCCATCTGGTCCCAGATCCAGTCAGAACAGTTCATAAGGTACACGAGTAGTGTACCTAGTGTATGGAAGCGCAGGCCATGGGGAGCTTCCCCGCCCTTTTTGCAAGTGGCTCTGGAGCTTCTGATGTTGGGGTTTATGGCGGTCGGCGAGGGGTGTCGCATCGAGGTAGAGGTAGATAAAGAAGGCTCAATCTCTTTGTCAGCTTCTCTTGGGACATCATTCGGGTTTATCGCTGTCTGATACTCCTTCTTCGACCTCGATCTTGACTGAAAAAATGGCTTCTTGGTAACCTTTTTGTCCGAAAAAAAAACCTCGATCTTGACTGAGAAAATAGCTTCCCCGGATCTACGCTGACGGCCGGCTAGGGGGGCCCCAAAAGCAGAGGTGATCCCTGTCAACGCATCACTGATAAGTGATCGTCGGTCTGTGGTTCCTTGCTGCTTGCTGCCAGCTGCCTGTCTCTCTTTCTCTCTCTCTCTTCCGCGGACCTCTCTCGATCAATCAGGTTGAGGCGCTGGATTGCTTCTAGTGCCCAGCTTGGTTATTGCGGTTCTACGCTAGACTCCCCCCTGGTGGCGATCTGTAAGCCGGGCGAAAGACTCCAGCACCTGGTGCAGCCAGACATCCGCTCCCGCGGTCTGGGCATCGCCGCGCGGCACAGCTGGGCAACGACGGGAGGACCAACGACATCGGGCAGGTCGGGAAACGGGAAAGCGGGTTGGCACAGCAAAAGAGGTCGAAGCAACAATTGACACGGCAGACGGGCTTAAGCGGGACGGCGGCACGGTCGGGCGGCCTCTGCGGCTCTTACATCGGACTGAAGTCATTCGTTTTTTTCCCCCTCCTTCTTTTCTTTCTCGGGAGGTTAATTCTCGGCGGCTCTGTTCATACGACGACTACGACGACGCCCTGTGCGAGTTGGTTGCTGATTGGGTCCTTCGTTTCTTGCTAAGAAACAAAGAATACGCACAAGCTTGGGCTGGGATATCGGACCTGAGAGCGTTTCTCCTCGCATCGACCTTCCCACGGACGAGCAGGGTGAATGCTGCCAGGGAGACGGGCTCCAAGGCACGTTGTTTCCGATTTCTGAGCGGGAACGTGGAGCAGGAATGAAGCATGAGGACTCGAGTGGGGTGAAAGGATTACTGCCTAGTCTGGAGGGCAAAAGGTGTGGATGGGAAGCTCAGGGAAAGATGAGGTGAGGCGAGGCGAGGAGAGGAGAGGAGGGACGGGCGAATAGGGGGACGAGGAAGCTGAAGCTCTGTGAGTCTGGTTTCACACACAAGTCACGGATACTTGGGGTTGCTGCGACGTCGTGGTCGATATTTGAGTATTTGCTTCTTTGATCAACAAAGTTCAGCTGATAAGGTCTTTCCGACTGTGCCGACCATTGGAATCTCTCTCAGTAGTCACATCTTCTGGTTCCATTGTTGAGGGAGAGACGGCGAACGGATATCGGAACACCGGACTACTGCTTTGGGCTTTGCTGTTGCTGTTAGCTCTTCGCTCTGTGGTTCTTGATCTGACCATCGAGTTGGACGCAGACATTGGATCAGGTACGTTTCCCGCTGCAGCTCAGCAACCAGTCGATATCGGACAACACATCGGATTTCTCAGGCTGCAGCGAAGTGCTTTTCTCAGCAGGACAGGGCAAAGCCAAGGTGCAGGTGAAGCTGCAGTGGCCGCAATTGGGAGATATATACCTTAGAGAAAGACCAGGAGGAAAAGGTACGTACTCCCTTACGTCAGGGACGTCAGGGGCCTCCTCGCCAGTCAGGGAAAAAGGGGACCTGCGTCACAGCGGCACACCAGCCCAGAGGAAACCAGGAAACACCACCTCACCTGAGATACCATAATAAGGCAAGGTGGGAGGAAAGACCGGGACTAGAAACGTCCCATCCCATCCCATTTGGTAAGTGGAGGTACTTCGAGGGAGGTACCTACTGACCCAAATACCCAACCTTAACTGGAAGGCAGCTATAGGTACAGTACCTTAAGAAAAGGGTAGGTAGGCACGTCTCCGGGGGGGGGCTTGCCGCATGAGAAACGCGACACACTTTCGAACCCTCCTCGAAGGCTTCAATGCAACCTTTCCCTTCCCAAATTCTTTTTTTTCCAACTCTTCCTGTCGTTCCGTGCTGCGTATCTGCGTCTGCAGCGGAATTTCACACAAATTACTACGCCCTTTCACTGATATCACCAGGGCATTGCCGATCCCCCCCTTTTGCCCGACTTATTCTGACACTGACATAATCCTAAAGTACCTTAGAAACAAGACGGCGGGAACCCCTCCAGATCGCGCCGACACAACCAGCTCACACCAGATCGACGACGAGGAAGGGACAAGAAAAGAAATAAAGAAAAATAAAGAAAAAAAAAAGGGTCAGCGAAAGGGAGAAGAACAGCATAGCTAAGCTTCTCGTCGTATCATCCATACCATCAACACCCACCACCCACTTTCACCCACATCCACATCCGCCCACTGCTATCCGCTCCCGCAGTCGTCTACCCCGGCCGTCCCCTCAGGCGCGACCGAGAAATCGAGACGAGACCTCCGAGTCCCCAGCCGAAACGAGAGAAACCCCCCGACGAAAGGAGACGAAGTGCGACACACACGCACACTTCATTACGCCCGCACTCGGGTTTTTAATCCGATCATCGCCAATTGGCACTTCTACCCGTCTTGACAACCTCAATTCCACCAACGACAGCCACAATGGCTCTCCTCGACGCAACAACGCCGCCGGCGGGGGGCCCTACGTTCTTTAGCATGTCCATGAAGCAGGTCTCCCTCATAACGGTAGGCGACCAATTCCTCTCCTGTTGCTCGCTGCCTCGCCATTTGCGCTCGCGAAACGCAAGTTACAGACGACAGACTAGGTACTGACAATGTCGTCCTTCGCAGCTAACCTTTCAAAACTCGGCACTGATCTTGGTGAGTCCTTCCTATCACTATTCCGACCTCTCAAGACGTACGTCACAGGCTAATCCAATGTGCCAGATCATGCACTATTCCCGAATCATGCCTCCTGTGAGCGACCACCGATACTTCACATCCACCGCCGTCTTCCTCAATGAGGTCATCAAGCTGTCCATCTGCTTGACCTGCTCAATCGCCGAAGTCTCGCGTACCCTGGCCCCCTCGACCCCCGCTACCGTCATCTTCGAGCAGATCTACAACCAAGTATTCTCCGGCGACGGTTGGAAGCTCGCAATCCCCGCGACCCTATACACACTACAGAACACATTACAATACGTCGCCGTCGGTAATCTCGACGCTGTACACTTCCAGATCCTGTATCAGCTGAAGGTATGCAGATCTTCTGCTACCCCAGACGTCATGACTCCGGCAAGCTAACCCACTGGCCCACAGATCCTCACGACGGCCATCTTTTCCGTGACCATGCTCCGCCGCGCTCTCGGCACGAAGCGCTGGATCTCGCTCATCATCCTGACTCTCGGCGTCTCCATCGTCTCCCTGCCCCAGCCTTCCTCCGGAGGCCACGCCGACCACACTGTTGGAGGAAACATCTTGCTCCACGACACAACCGACCACTTCTTCCCCCGCTCCGTCCACGAGCTCGGCCAGGCTGCGGAAGGCGCCGCTGAAGTTGCTCGCGAGTTGACCAAGCGCGCCGCCGAGGGCCTCGCTGGCGTCGGCGAGAACGTAGTAGGAAGCGTCATCGCGAAGCGCTCCGCTTCGTACCAGGGTATCCAAGAAGATCAGGACCCGTCTCCGTTGATGAACTACTCGATTGGACTATCCGCCGTCCTTGTCGCTGCTGTCGCATCTGGATTGGCCGGAGTTTACTTCGAGAAGATGCTGAAGGATTCTGCCACCCCTGCGTCGGTCTGGACTCGCAACATCCAACTGTCCTTCTACTCGCTCTTCCCCGCCCTTGCTGGTGTCATCTTCAAGGATGGCGAGGACATTGCCCGCCATGGCTTTTTCGAGGGTTACAACTGGGTTGTCTGGACCGCCATTGTCTTCCAGGCTGTTGGCGGCGTGCTGGCTTCGCTCTGCATCAACTATGCAGACAACATTGCGAAGAACTTTGCGGCGAGCATCAGTATCGTCATTAGCTTCCTTTTCAGTGTTTGGTTTTTCAACTTTGAAGTCAACTTCACCGTAAGTTACTCCGTCGCCATCCCTACCAAGATGACTCCCGCAATCCCCCTTTCAAGTGCCTTGAAGCTCATGCTAACTTGTCCAGTTCCTTGCCGGCACTGCTCTGGTCCTCGCCTCGACCTACTTGTACAGCATTCCCGACCGCAAGGGCCGCCCGCCACCAATTACCATCGCGAGTTACGAGAAGCCCATGGTCGACCCAGCCTACACGCCCCAGATCACCGACGACGGCAAGCTGAACATCGACCCTCTGGAATCCGTCCGCAACATGGGTCTCTCGACGTCTAGGCCATCGTCGCCCATGCTGCACCACCACCGCGCCCCATCAGCCAGGGGCAAGAACCGCGACGATTAATTTGGGTGTCGTTCGTCGCCCCTGAATACCAAAGCTTTGTTTTTACGGATGGACTGCGCGCCGGAGTCGAGAGTGGACGGTAGGGGATGGGGGAAAGCAACAAAAAAGAAATTTGGGTTGGATAATAAAAGGCTCGGGAAGGGTGGTTTTTGTTTCTGCGTTCCAGGGATTCCGGAATATTTTGGCATCGGATTCCTGGAAATAGAGTCCGGCTTGCACTCGCACACACTCCAACACAGCACCACACCATACCACCACAGTATCATCAACAGCGATACCCGGCCGAGCCGCAAGGAAGAGGCACAGGTGCATTGTATATTGGGCACTCCACTGCTAGGGAATCGGAGCCGGCGGCATTAAGACTTTGTTTCATATCGAAAGAGTTTTGTAGCTGAGAGCCGATGATGTGTGGTTATACAGCGCTAGTCGCTCGGCGAATACACTGATGCCATTTATGTTTTGGGCCGTTGCCAGGTTTGCTGTGTCAGATGTCAACTGCCTGTTGGCGAATGTGGTTGCAGTGCTCAGACACCGCTCAAAAACTTGCAAACTTGCATAGCTTCTTAAGAAACAAGTTCACGCGGAGATATGGTACGTGAGCACCACTTTTTCTACATGGGTGCTCGCACTGATGACATTCAAAGCTTTTGAGTTTGATGGAAGATGGGGTATAAACTGTGGCATGACCGTCGGAGTTGAGAGCTAGATGTCAATAGGTAGTAGATCTTGCCTGATGATCCATACAGGCCAAAGGTCCGCGCACGATTGTTGAAGGATTTGTATTCGAGACTTACGAAAGAATTCTCGACATTAACACATGGATCACAGGCAGAGAGATATTCGAGCATTTTCCAACATCATTCAGCCGCGTCGAAGGAGACTGGTGAAAAGAATCACATTATATGTATGTCTTGCTGAAGAAATATACCTGCAACAAGTGTCACTACGAGGAGGACGATCGTGCGATATCTGCCAATAACCTGATATTCTCCAGACGAATCAGCGGTGTTTTGAATTTCCTGTCCTGTTGGAAGGATGAAAAGCACGCCAAAAGCGGTGGTCTCGCCTTAGAGGTGAAGGCCTTTTCTCGAAGCGACGGCGAACATTGGCTCGGGCCATCTAACTAGTTCAAGCAGTGTTTCTCGAACCTCTACGATCGGTGAGGTACGAGCCTTTCCGTGGGATTTGAGCAGACGAACAGAAAGTTAGAAACCTCGCAGATTTGGCCGTGCTGGATCGTCTCCCTCCTAAGGCCTAGAGTGTGCCGCTGCGGGAAATCTTATGCTGGGTTCATAAAGATCGAGGCAAGTTGAGCGGAGAAAAAGTAACACAAACCACTCTGGTTTTGTTACTACATTCCTGCACAGGAGTTGTCTCTGCGTTGCCCCGTGTGCTTGTATACTTTGCTGGCAGCTTCACCTATTCAAGATGCGCAGACTATTACTAACAACACGTAGGCACTTACAACCATCACTCAAGGATCAGCATTCTCGCAATGACTGACTTTAACTCGAAGGAGAAAAGAAATCCAGGCCTGGAATATTTGAGAGTTGTGGGAGAAATTCGCCGTTGATTGCTCCTCTGGTCTAGCTGCCCCTGGCCCAGACGTCATTAGTCTCGCATCTGTGTGGTCTATGGCTTCTTTTCGTAGGTCCTCGATGTGATCGGGAAGGAAGGCTTTCGGCAGTCATGGAAGGCTTAAAAGATTGGAGCGGAGAAAGCGTAGGTACCTTACGGTATACCTACCTGTGATTCTTGCCCTTTTTGTGGTTGTTCTTTCCGGATACAACAGGCGAGGCAGGTGCACGTCTTAAGACAACTAGAGTCTAGAGGCAAGAACTTCCAAACGAACCCAGGCAGCAGGAAACTTCCAGGCTGCCCCCTTCCCGTTCGACTTCCACCTTCCATCGCCTGAAAACATCACCAGCTTTAGCGCTGAACATCACGGCTTCGAGACCAGCGGTCCCTTCGCACAATCACAACGACAGCCGCAATGCCATCTCCGCCTCTGCCTCTGTCGCAGCCTTCCCAGGCATCGAGCCGAAGCGGCCGCAAAGCCGTCGAACTCGCTCCTGAGCACCACGCCATCATGATGAAATACTCATTGTCCTCTCCAACCATTTACGCACTTACTTGCCTCCCCCGAGGTGCCGAGCCCAACGAGATTCTTCGCTGCGCCTCCTCGGCAACTGAGCTTCGCTCCTTCACAATGCAGGCCCATGAAAGAGGCGCCTTCTCCGGCATCAACAGCCACCCTACCACCCGCTGGCCCGTCAAGGGATCCCTCGATCAACCTTGGCACAAAGCCTACCTCATTGCCCAATGCGAGGCGGCCGGCGCCGATTACGGCGAAAGACTGTCCCGTGCTGCCCGTCAGGACCTCATGTCTACGAAGCCCAAGATCCTCAAGATCCTCAGTCAAGTCCTACGCGCCTGTGCCGACATCATGGGTGCTAGAAAGGATGCCGTCGGTCTCCGTCGGACTCTTGAGACCTTGCGCGCCGTCGCTTCCAGAAGCTAGGAGGGGATGCCGACGGAGCTGCTTCAGGTACCCGAGATTGGGCCCAAGAAGATTGAGGTTTTGGTCAGCCACAACATCCGGAGCGTTCGTCAACTGGCTGAGCTGGAATTCTTCCACATTGAACGACTCTTGTCCCGCAACCCGCCTTTCGGCCAGAAGGTCGTCCGAAACCTGAAGCATTTTCCTCGCCTTGTTCTCGAGGTCGACATACCAAAGCGAGAGGGGGATCACAACCTCATAGTCAGAGCTCTCTTGGGCTGTTCGAATCTAGAGCCGCCTGCCTGGAAGGGAACGGTGCCATGGGTCAACTTGGCTGCTGAGACCACTGATGGTCGGTTGGTGTTCTTCTGGAGAGGCCGGGCTGGCAGCTTGATGTCGGGCAAGGAACTGATATTCCCTGTCGAGGCGGTGTCGGGTCAGACGGTATTTGTGTGGGCGGCCTGTGAGGATATCGCGGGCACTGTGGTGACGAGAGAATTGGGGGTCGGGTCGTAGCCGTAGGCGGACCTACTGACAAGAAGTTTTGGTGTCATTTTGGTAGCCCCGACAAACTCGCGCTGACTTGTTCGAATTTCTAGACAATACAACCCATCTTACAATTACGTCCCTGTGGCGTTGTTTTCCCTCTTCAGTCCAGCTCTTTGGCACAGTTGTACGACATGAGGCACAGCCTTTTTGAAAATCGCGACTACCTCGTACAGCAGCAACGGACCAAACTTTACCTCAGCGAATGGTGGAGCCCACAAGAGTCAGTCTTAGTCTTGGTCTCAACGAATCACAACATCAAACCCTCGGCTATTGAGACGACGCCCATGAAGAAGGTTCTTTTTGTGCTTATTTGACCATGGTGATCATGGCGATCTTGGTGGTGGTGGAGGCTCCTTAGTGCTTCGGCTGATGGGGTCCCTGCAAGATAGGGACTTAGTGGGGACCGGGGTGGCGGGACAGGCCGTGGCCGGGACTTGGATGCGGTCCGGCACTTGCGCCCGGCGCCGACTGTGACACTCATGCGGGTCAGTGGGTCGTATGCAGTCTTGTCGTGGTCCTTGTGCCTGACAATGTTCATAGCGTAGCTTTTGACAAGTACCTGATCTTGAGGTCAACATTGACCGTCACTCTGCCCTAATGGCATTTCATCTGAAGCATTTTCTTTCCGAGACCAATACCTACAAAAACATGTTGTCTTCTGCAGACATCATGTGACTACAAGCCCCTTTTTCTCATTCAAAGTTCTGACCGGAGGTGTGACGTCGGGAAGCTTGACTCAGACAAACCTCGACCTTGACGACAGGGAATGGTGCACACGTGGAACCAACGGCCGCTATTACCACCACTCACTACCATTCACCACATGGCTTAGACAGGTGTTGAATGCGCCTCACCGAACACAACGCGCCACGCTGCCTACGACGCTGCAGACTGATTGGGGTTGGCTGCGAGTGGCAGTTCGATTGCGTCGCTGTTGTGTCTCTTCCCAGTTTTTGCCAAGTTCCGATCCGAACCAGACGCACTCGTCAGCGGGCACCTACTTACTTCACTGTTCTTGAGGCACCTGAATACGACGGAGATCGCGGTATGTGGGTGACCAACACCTACCTACTACCCCTGTTCTTGATGGCATGACCGTCTTGGTGTCTCTGCCCGAGACGATGATGGAAGGCACCTTGCCCTGCCCTCTACACACCTGCTTGCCTCACTGTCATCTCTTACCTTATCACTAACTAGGTACCTGGGTACTTACCTCGATCACTGACATCTTCCAGATTTCCTGCCCACCTGGGGTAAGGTAACTCACCTTACCTTATCATGCAGACAGCCAACCGGAAGGCGAGAGCGAGACATGACGGTGTAACCTTTCGCTCGCACCTCCCGAGTCACAGAAACCAAGACAATGTCGTCCGAACGCCATTCGCCCACGGGTGCGACCTTGCCTGTTTGCCCAATCGAGGCAACGTCACTTGCATCTCAAGGCTGAACTGAGGGTAACTTCCAGGTCGAGATGCAGACTTTACGCCCATGACCATCAATGAGCGGCTACCAGCAGCAACCAACCAGCAGGATGAACCGAAGAAAGAAGCACCAAGACCTACGCAGGTGGTGGTTTCCATACCACCGCCCTCCCGCCCTCTCGTATCGCTCTCGCTATCGTCTATAAAAACTAACCCGCGGGGACTCTCCTGTCCTCTGTTCTCTCGTTGTCCATCCTCATCCTTTCACCAAAATCTTCTTCGTCTGCACCACCATTCTTCGGCTCCATACTTCATCAGTATCGTCTCTGGTCAACAGCATCGCTCACCGTCTTCACACCCTCGTCTCTGCCTCTTTTCCTCGAGTATCTACCCAAATCAACATGGACGGTCACGTCTGCTACGTCGTTCCGCCGTACCTTCTCAAGGGCATCGCCGATGCTGAGTGCAATAGTGAGCCCGTCCGCGCCTCTGCCCGTGCCGCCCTGCAGTTGCGCGAGTCCTTCGTTGCTCGCCGCGTCGGTCGCCTGGAATCCCTTGCCGCCCCGGGCTCCCGACACACACTACCGTCCCGACAAGGCATCGTCCCCGACGTGCTGCTGCGCCACATTTCCGAAAGCCAGGACGTCGACGAGAACACCCGGGCCTGCGCCCGTCGGGATCTTGAGCATCTTCAGACCGTTCTACATCGTGTCCGGCAATCGCAGGAAGGGGTTGAGCCTGCCTCGCAGGATCAGTCGGCGGCTCCAGCATCGGACAGTTCCCAAGTCTTCCGAGCCATATACGATGCCAAGAACACGGAAGACGAGGGCGACCTTCCCGGAGAAGTGGTGCGCGTCGAAGGACAGAAACCCGCAAAGGATAAAGCTGTCAACGACGCCTTCGACAACATCGGCGAGGTCCTCAAAATGTACAAGGACAAGTTCGACTGGGTTTCCATTGACGACAAGAATACGCATGTCATCAGTTCCGTCCACTTCGGCAAACAATACGAAAACGCATTCTGGGATCCCGAGCGTCTCCAAATGGTCTTTGGTGATGGTGGAGATTTTCTGAATAACTTCACGGGCACTATAGACGGTATGTTCTCAGCCCTCCAATCCCCGAAGTTTCCAACCCAAGTATTCGGGCATTTTCGAAATGTCCAAACTAAACGCTGCAGTCATTGGCCACGAGCTTACCCACGCCGTGACGGAGAACACCAGCCCGCTGGCGTATCAGGGGATGAGCGGCGCCTTGAATGAGCACGTTTCTGACGTATTCGGCATTATGGTCAAGCAGATTGTCGAGAAGGAGAGTGCTGGTAAGTTTTGTTGTCGCCGTCGCCCAGCAATGACTTACTGATCATCCTGGTTGTAGAGGAGGCCGACTGGCTGGTTGGTGAAAGCTGCATTCTGCCTGATGTCAAGGGCGTTGCTCTTCGGAGCATGAAGGAGCCCGGCACCGCCTACGACGACCCGCGCTTCGTAAGTTGGCTTCTGCTGCTCCTCTTCCGCCACCTTTGCCTCTTCTGTCACCCTCCGTCTTCCCTCTCCACCGTCTCTGTCACCTCTACTATCGTTATTGCTGTCGCCGTCTTGAGCATACCCGCTAATCATAGAATAGGGGAAAGATCCACAGCCCAACCACTTCAAAGATTACGTCCCGACTTTCGAAGACAACGGCGGCGTTCACATTTACTCCGGAATACCCAATAAGGCCTTCTACTTAGCGGCAAAGGCCTTCGGAGGCTTTTCGTACGAAAAGGCCGGTCCCATTTGGTGGAAGACGATGAATTCAGGCCGGATCCCCGCGCGTTGCACCTTTGTCCAGTTTGCTGATGTGACTGTTGAAATTGCAGAGGAGATTTACGGAGACGAGGCCGGGAAAATCGTCCGGGCGGCGTGGGACGAGGTTGGAGTGACTAGGAAGGGCAACTAGGAGCCAAAGCCGCCCGGGGACTGCGATCAGATGTAGACATTACCGACGCTCATATCCTGAGATCCTAGAGCTGCTGACTTGGTTCGAATAGACCCACAGTCCTACTTCAAGAGAGACGATGGCGGTGGAACCAGTGATGAGAACCACTGACAAGAATCAGTGGTGAGAGTCAGGGACACGAACTCTTGATAAGACCCTGAATGAAAGCGACTGGTGAGATCAGCCAAGAAGAACCAGTGATACGAGTACATGACGAAGATGAGTAACAAAAACAACACCTACGATAAGACAATATGACTACCAGAGGGCATAAGCGACGGTGACAACTGGAGACAATGAAAGTTTCAGTCAAGGTTGTTAACGGGCTCAATCACACATCTCAGCTTCCTCGCATGTTTTTGAACCGTCCCGTGGCTGGTCTTTACGCCGGTTTTCGGTCATCATTTCAGCCCTTGACGTTTCCATCTCTGAAACTTTTTCAGATGGCGATTATGTGACGAAAAAGTAATAGTCCAAGGCCTCGTGGTATGTTTTTCGTTCATCTACCAAGGCACGAATCAGTCAGTACCTAAGCCCCATCTCTTTGTGTTCCCGTCTTTGTAGCCCATCGACAAAGGTCTGGGCACTGTGACCCTCGAGATTATACTTCCACCAGGGGTCGCTGTGACAAAGCCTCGAGTTAGCTAACGACGTTCCTGCGTCTCTCTTCGTCGATCTTACCAGCTCGAGTTTCCAGTTCTGTGTGTCATATGAGTAGTCCTAGCTCAGAAATTATCAGTTGAAGTGTGATGTAAAACATAGAGCATGCCACGAAGGAGGTTGTGGTCGTGAGAGACGTCATTAACTCTCAAATTGCCCGACAGCGTACGTCTCACAAAACGTGGTTTATTTTCAACGTTTTGTCCAGGAGTTTTGCAATGCAAATACGTATTTCCACCAACTCTCACCTATCTCGGTCAAAAAACACTGCAATCGCTGTCATACACATATACACAAAAGGGTTTTAAAGGACTCCTCCTCGGAAGCTTCCGTCGCATGGGGGAAGAAAAAAGCCAATCATGTAGCGCTCAAGTTAACCTCTTTCTGATGAGCCGTACAGCTAGCTCCCTGAGATTTTCTGGTTATTCCAGTGTACCGGGGTTTAGACCCGGGGTTCTCGTACAATGCTCTCCATTTCCTCTATGCCGCCGATGAGGGTCCGGGAAGGGGTTGAACACTGAGCAAAACAGGTACATTGACCAGAAACTGTGAACTACTGATGGAGGCAAGAGACGGTGCGGTCGTGGGCGTGAAGAGCGAGGTTGACGTAATGCTTGGTGGAGATACGCCCGGAGGAGCTTCGGAGAGCGGAGTAGAAGTCGCCAGTGTTGAGCTTGATGGCGCACTCGATGCAAACAACGAGGTCGGCACATTGCTTGAGGGAGGTGTCGGTAGATTTGACTGGGTGCTCAGCTGAGAACTAAATCGGGTGTCGCGAGTGCTGGCCAACGAGGAGCTCAGCGATGACCTTGGCGATGAGCTGGCTTGTGCACCGTTTGGAGCGCTCGGCGATGTTGAAGAGCTTTGGCTCGTTAAGCCACTGGGTGTAGTCGCAGGACCACCAGGGCTGCTTGTACCGCCAGGAGAGCTTGCAGATGTGACGATTGGCGTGACTGACGGCGTGGTCGACTCAGGAACCGTTGGTGAAGTCGAGGTCGTGGACGAGTTCGTCATCGTGAACGGCGGCAAGGTGTTCGGAAGTGAGCTTGAGGGGTTTGGAGACTGGCTGCTCGGGGGTGATGAAGATGCTGCAGTGCTGCTCGTGAAACTTTGAGAACTTGAAGAAGGGGAGGTGAATTCGTCGGAGCTGGGAGAAGATAACCCAGGTGTAAGGGTGGAAGACGTCCCTATGCTGTTTCTGGTGCCGCTCTGAGAGGATGGTCCCGAGCTTGTCGACGAAGAGCTGACGGGACTTGACGTGGATGGCGTGCTGGAAGTCTCGGACGAGCTCAGGCTACTTGTGGTACCAATAGTACTCGAAATTTCCGACGCAGGTGACGTGGTCACACTGGATGAACTGCTTGAACTTGACGAAGAAGTAGTTGTGGAAACAGCCGATGTTGTCGACGTGGTACCTCCCGTGCTACTCGAGCTGTCAGAGGAAGTAGTCGAGAACGTCGAAGACGAGCTACTGCTGGTAGTGGTGGTGACCGTAGTAGATGCGCTGGAGGTTGATTCGACTGTACTCGAAGACGCCGTAGTCGATGTCGTTGGTGGTGGAGGAGGAGGAGGCGATAAATTACAAACACCAAAGATGTTGTATACTTGTCTTGCGGCATCTCGTCCGCCGCAGGCGTAGTCGGGGAAGTTGAGACAAGCCGAGTTGCAAAACCGAAAATCTTCCTCGGGCGTCGGCGCCAGGACCGGATACCATTCGTGTCCCGCCGTGCCGTAGGAGCAGTAGCAGTCCTTTCCGTGTCCGAGTGCGGCGAAATGGGATCCCCCGCCCGCGCATTTCTGCTGGCATGCGCTTGGGCTTAGGCCGGAAGTCGACGACGAGTTGTCGAAAATGGTGTCGAATTCGTCCTTCTTGACGGCGGCGCAACTCCGGTACCGGAATGGGGAGATTGCAACTTCTTGTAGCAGGGAAGCTTGCGCCGCTGCTAGCAAGATTACAAAAACCCCGAGTTTCTCGGCAATCTTTCTATGCATTGTCGTTTCTCGTGAGGCGTCGATGGGTACGGGAAGACGTTGGCCTCGTTGTGAGTCTTCCAAACAAGCATATGGAGGAAAGAGACCGGGAGCATGTCAGGCAATACGGCCTAGGAAGCGATCGGGCCGTAGATATAATTTGCAAAGGGTGGATACGTATTGGTAGTGCAATGTCTCGGTCGTTGCTCGATGACCTCGAAGCGTTCCAACAGGGTTTTTTCCAGGAATTTTTCCATCTCCACGTCTTCCCTTACTTCCCCTGACGTTTCCCGCTTCACCGTCTCCCTTTGCTTGCTGTCGGTAAGGCGACCTCTGCGTTTGATAGCCCAGATCGACATCAGTCAGAATGGCGGCAGAACCGCGTCGCGCGACTTCGTCCTCGTATCCGTTCCGCGGCCTCGAGCAACTGCTCTCGCACCTTCGCATCACTCTCAATTATCAATGCCCAAGTCTGACACATTTGTCGTGGGCTGGCAATGACCAAATTTACGCAACGATTCATTCTTATCGATCTTCCTGGAGTTTACCAATGCCTTTGCCCTGTGGCATTCCAGGTGCCACTCGTATCATAGACCATCGCGCCACAAGCTGTATGACCGACAATACTTCAGATACCGAGACAGAACATTTACTTCTGATTAATGCTTGTCTCACATCAATTCGCTGATCTCCTACCTTAGTTCATCCCCTCGTCAAGATTATCCAACTCCCCCCACAGCCCAACTATTGCGCCTTTTCATCCTTTGGCTGCGGAAACTCCTCAATGACCCATGGCTCCCCTACCACCGAGAAACCATACGACACCTTATCATCAATATCCAGAAACAGATCATAGACACCCTCATAGAGCACCCGGTTCCCGAGCTCATCAACGCGAACCAATCGCTCCATCGTGATCACGATATCCGCCTCCTTCTTCTGGCCAGGCTTGATATCCCGAAGACGCGTGTATCCAACGAGTGTCTTGCGAGGCCGCGGTTCCGGTCCGGCGTCAGATCGGAGGAAAATCAACGCGACGTAGTCTGAGACGATGTGCCCCTCGTTCTCGGCCGATACCGTCACGGTAATGACAGGTCTGTCCAGACCTCGTTGCCACGACGGGATTCCGGATTGCTGTTCATCTTCCACAACGGCGGCTTGATCTGTTCTGGCGATGTGTGGGCCGCTGGTCACTTTCATGCCGACACTGAACTTGGTATAGTGCAACCCGAATCCGTAGGGCACGGGTGTCTCGCCGTTGTACCACCTATAAGTTCGACCAAGGCCCGAGTTACCCGGCACGGGTCGGAGGTTCATATCTGTCGATGGGACAGCCTTGTTATACGATGCTGGGTACTGCGTGACAGGTAGTCGACCAGCAGGTGCCGCGCGGCCGAAGACAATATCGAGAACCGCCTTACCACCTGACTGCCCGGGATAACCTCCCCAAAGAACAGCGTTGACGGAGTCATTCGCGAGAAGCTCCGTGTCGTCGACTTGTCCGCCGCCGAACTGGAGGACTACCAGTGGCTTGCCGACTTCGGAAAGAGCACCAAGTAGCTCGAGCTGCGGCTCAGGCCAAGCCAGAGTCTTGCGGTCGAGAGTCTCTGCTTCCAAGGTGTTGTCTACGCCACCCATGAAGATGACGACGTCCGCAGCCTTAGCCGCCTTGATGGCTTGCGCGCACGAGGAATCAGAGCTGTTGATCCTCGAGCCAAGGAAGTACGTAAAGTCCAAGTCGAGATCTTTCGCTGCTCGGCGAGGAGAAACGAGGTACGGGGCAGGGCCGAAGTAATTGCCCTGCATCTGGGTTGTAGCGCTGACCCACGGGCCGATGAGGGCGTACTTCTTCGAAGACCCGGGCGAAAGCGGGAGGATGCCATCGTTTTTCAGGAGAACGGCTCCCTCGACAGCAGCTCTGTACGCGAGGTCCTGGGCCTCCTTGGTGTTGACGTCGTCCCAGCTGAGAGACCGCAGAGGGTCCTCTTTGGCGGCATCAAACAGCCCCACCGAGATGAGAGCCGTGTACATGCGCGTAAGCGACCTATCGACCTCCGTCTCGGAGATCAGAGACTGGTTCCAAGCCGACTGAAGGGCTTCCGAGCCGGGGAAGGCGTTGCATTCCAGATCGGTGCCGGCCTTCATGGCCCAGGCGGCAGCGTGTCCCAAGTCAGGGGCGTAGCGGTGGTAGGAAACCATCAGTGCAACGCAATCGCAGTCCGTAGAGATATACTGTCCCTCGCCGTTCCACTCCCAGTGCTTTCGGAGGATGTCATCCAGTAGATATGAGTTGGCACAGAGCGGCGTACCGTTGACGCCGTTGTAGCTGCACATAAAGGAGCCCACCTTCTTCTCGACTGCGCACGTCTTGAACGGTGGCAGGTAGTATTCTGACAGATCCTGGGTGGTGATCTTGGCATCGAAGCCAGCCCTATCAACGCCGTTGTAGTTTTCGAAATCGTTGGCTGCGTAGTGTTTGCAGGTGGCAATGACCTTCTTGGAAGGGTCACTGCCCTCCAAGCCTGTGAGCATGGCCGAGACGTAGTTCTGCAGGTGGAAAGGGTCCTCTCCGGGGGTCTCCTGGCCACGGCCCCAACGAGGATCTTTGAAGGCATTGATGTTCGGAGACTGGACTGTGTCAGCGGATCGCACTCCCGGTAAAAGCTTGACATCGGGTCTTCTGGCGGCGACTCACGTAGAGATCGAGCCCCGACCTTCCAACATTGCTAAAGGCCCTTGCCTCCTTGCTCACGATCTCTCCCACGGCCCGTACTAGCTCATCATCAAACGACGAGCCTAGAACAACGGGCTGCGGGAACGAAGTCGCGTAGCTGAACTTTCCCTCCGAAGCGAACTTCGTTCCTGGCGATGATGCGACACCATGGAGGCCCTCGGACCACCACTCATACGGCGGAATGCCCAGCCTGGAAACACCAGGTGCCTCGTTGACGAGGTTATCAAGCTTCTCCCAGATCGTCAGGTCTGCTACCAGCGCGGCGGCACGCTCCTTGTTCGAAAGCGAATCGTCGCAGACATCGTGGGAGCAGAGAGGTTCGCGTGTGCAATCAGGGAAGCTACTTCGAGCCTTTTCGTCCGCGATCGGGTTATATATCTCATACACCTCAATCCTGCCGAAGTGTTAGTATTGTGAAGGTTCATCCTGAGGAGATCGTGCGGGCCGAGAAGACTCACACGTCTTCCTCGTCGCATGGTATCTGCGACACCTTGCACTCAAGCCCAGACTCATCACAAGCGCTCTTCGTGTCAGTGATTTGGTTGAGCTTGGTTTCGATGTCATTTCCACAGACACAAAGGCGGTTTCTGCACGCATCATTAGCATCATGAGCAAGGAGGTCTCGGAGAAGGAGGTGCCTCGTACCGATCATACTTGATTCCAGCCAGCGGATACCCCAAACGACCACACATCTCAGCGCACGATTCCACAGTAGTATGTCGCGTCAGCGACACACTTTTCACAAAGGCACGCAAGCCGGGCAAGTCCTCAAAACAACGGCGACTGCCAACCTCTGGCGCGTACTCGAGCGCCGGCAAACAGTCTCCCGGTGCAAGGGGTTTCTGGGCATCGTCGGAAGAAGCCCCGACAGACAGGGAGGCCCCCTCAATGAGAAGAATGACGCCGTTGATGGTTCGGAACTTCATCGCGACAGAAGAGATGAAGCCATGTGTTTCCCTCCGTGTGAGATCAGGTGAGGTTCACCTGCGCCTCATTCTTTGGATATGGTGTTGCATCCATCCCTACCCCGCGGCGGGTGCGGGGGTTACGCGGCCGGCTGCACAGCCGTTACGCCCCTTGAAGGGATGATGTCGGTCGGTGTGCTGGAGTTATTGAATCCTTCAGAGAGCTCTCAGGCTGAACAGAATTGCCAAGCTCACTTGAATTGACCACTCACTACACCTAGTATAATAACCAACGTCCGCAGCCAATTGGTGCATCCGGGTGTTCTTTTATTAAAAAGGAAAACACCAGGGCAAGAATTGGGTTGTTTTCGAAACTGTCCAGTCAAAGAGTCTATTTCCTTGTTTCCTCTTTCACGTCAGCCGACGAGTCGCGGTATTCAACACTCTCATATTTTCGTCTTCTCACAGAGCATGCTTAAACACTAATAAGTTGCTAGATCTCACTATCAGAAGGTTGATGCCGTTGGAGAGCAGCAAAATGAGCATCAATGAAGAAGCACAGGCTGTCGCCCGGAAGCGCTCACCTGCGACTCAAAGCCGTTTGATGCCTAGAGTCTTCACACAGGTGAAATTCCAATGGTTTGACATGGCCTCTCTCACTTCCTCAAAGTGTCGGGTGTCGGATTCAACTGCGCCCTCAAGTTTGAATATCTTATCCGAAGAGTCCTTTATACGTAAATGTGAGCTTTTCTCAGATATGTCTGACAGAGATGCCGTCTTGCTCCATACGGGGGGTCGTCAATCCGGAGCAAAGGCTCAGAGCCTTAATTCTGAAGACTGCAGCAAAAGTAGAGGCGATTGCGCGTGACCGAAGTCTCCGATCCGCGAGATCCCAACGTGATAACCATCAGGCCCGAAGCAATCTCCCAAGGTGTAGTAGACAGCTTCATACCCAGGGAACGATCGAGAACCTATCTCATGCCATTCCCTCTGAGACCCTGTGTCGTCATTGGTATTTTCCTGCACGGCATCATGGAAACATCCAACGGCGTAACCCCTAGCATATGCAGACTCGCACTTCCACTCGCTCATGCTTGATAACACAGGGTATTCCTCAGAGACCCGGACGTGTGTCTCTATGCAAGACCCGGCTTTGGATGGACCCCGAATGTTCAAAGGGGGCATCCAATATCAATACGATTTCTTTGGTTGTGCTCCAGGGCTCTTGCAAGGAGGCCACTCGCAATTGAGCTCGCTACAGACTCCCACCTCACTTGAGCCTGGCGGAGATGACCAAAAAATGGAGTGTGACGATAAAGGGAGACGAATCCTGACCGTAAATCGCGACTTGCCAGGAAAACCACACTTCGCTGTACACTCCATAGACGCGACAGTCTGCTGCCAACGCTGAGCTGTGCGTGAATGGCTGCTATCTTTGAGGTCTAGTTCACCTCTATGACACTTGCCACAAGAACCAGACTGAAGGGATGTGGGTTATCACCAAACCACATATGAGTACTAATGTTGATTCTTGCAATGTCTCCCGGAAAGACAGGTGAAGAGGAAGACTCAAGCTGAAGTGACAAAGAGAAACAAAGCCAAACATATCCTCCATTGTCATCTTTGGGAGCGAATGAACCTGCCGTGACAGTAAGACAAGGACCATACCCCCCATTTTTGCATGCAAGACATCGCTCAGACTCGGCAAGGGCCCCCTCGCAACAAAAGACAAAAAGAAGAAAGCAAAGCAAGCTTAAACCGAGGAAACCGGGCAGGGCATGTCTGAACCGCAGAATCAAACCCAACAAACCACGAACCACGCGAGACCAATGGCCACGACCTTCCTTCTCGTGATGTCTACCCCGCCAACTGGAACACCGGGTGCGGGGCCCTGAAGCCGACGTTCACATTTTCCCTCTCCTCCCCCCCTCTCAGCGGCCTTTCGATCTGGCACCTTTGGGGACTGCGTCAAGTCGTTTAGCGTACTGGAGGTTGGTTGGTGAAGGCTGGGGTATGGAAAGCGGGCGGCAGATTGGTATCAGCATCTCACACGGCGAGATCTGGCTGAACATGGGTGGCGAAAGGCACTAGAAGAATCTCCCGGAGTAACGATGGCCGGCGGGGGGTCTTACACGCGGCCTGTCTAACCAACAAGCGCCCCCCGCGCTCCCGTTTGCCCATACGCTTGCGTGGCACAGCAGAAGCACTTCGTCGCTTCCACGGTCATCTTCGCAAAGCAACGCATCGGGCCTTTTCTCTTCGGTCGAGATGCTGTGCTTGGGCAACGTCGATGCAAAATGAACGTTCCGAAGGACATTGGAACATCAGGAGATACCGTTCGCAACTGCAACTGGTCGTGCAAGAACCCACTTGACAACAGGGCAGCGAAACTCAGACCTTCGCGGGTGGAGTTTTCTAGACGGGACATCGACGAGCGGAGGCGGCTCAGGGGAACAGACGGGCTGACAGGGCAAGGTTGACGTCTGTTACATCAGGCATAAGAGACCCGTTCTGCTGCAGGAACTGAGTGAGATATGGGCAAGAGGTGACTTGCGCAAGATGCGAACCGAGCTCCGATGATCAACCTGGCCAGGCCGGGGGTTGGAGCACGCACAAGGGGCGGTTATCTTAACCTTCATTGCTTTTTGCAAATGGTATATACGCATATGCATCGTTGGAGGATCAGCGTTGGGGGCGAAACTGTCAGAGGTGGAGGTCGGTTGTCGTGCTCGAAGCATGGAAGCTTTGCGACGCAATGCGTTGTGATGCTCATCAAGACAACCGGCTGGCGCTCAGATGATGACTGGAAAGTCGCAGTCTGGAAGGGAAAAGCAAAGAAAGCCTGGAGGATGGGTCACCCGCAGTATCTTCTTGCTGGGGCGCCTCTTTCGAGCTCTGATCCGATGATCGCGAAAGCCCACATATTGGCGGCCGCAGTGCTGGATCCGGACGAATCTTGTAGCATCGATAGTGATAAAAAGACGACGAACAGGGTGGCGAAACAGCATCGCGATGGGGCTGACGCTCGCCTCGTCCACTACAGATCTTGGTTAGCGGGTCTTGGATCTGCATCTTCGACTTTTCTCTGCGAGGGATGCTTGCTGATTGGGGGTAACAGGCAGTGAGAGGTTGCAATTCAATATGGAAAGAATACCATCCGTGCTGCGATGACGGCGAGAAGGCCCAAGCCTCGTCAAACTTTTCAGCCGGCAAGCCTTGAGGGGCGGCCGTCTGAACCATACGTCGCCGTCCAAGAGGCTATCCGAACTCTGTCGGCTTGAGACGGCGCGGTGCACAAGGCGTAGGCATGGATATCTCCTCCGGGTCTTTGCGATGCTTGCAGCATCTCCCACTAGCTTTTGTCTCACCACGGACGGCTGTCCTGGCAGCGTTTTCCTTTTTCGTTCTTGTTTCGGCCGAGGCCTATGCCGAGAAAGACATGATTTCATGCTTAATATCACGTTGCGGCCGCTTGGATCCCCCAACAATTGGGGACCGTCTCAATTCCACTTGATGTTTTGACGTGTCGTCGCACTGACACAGGTTGTTGACAGCTTATGCGCCTCACTATCGGACGGGCCCGTCTCGGAGGGTATCGTAAGCGCCTGGGAGAATCACGTCCATTTCGTTCAACATCATCATCGCAGCGCCCGGCCTCATACGGCGTAGCATGTCGCCAGGTCAGACTACTCTGGAGCATTGTGGGTATCACCAGATACTGCTATTGACATGGCCAATTCTTAATCATGTGGCCATCTCATCCTAGTCGGGGGCCTTGGCTTCTTCCGGTCGTTAATCTCACCGTCGATGGACAATCGAGGGAAGCGAAATGCCGCCCATCGATTCCCCAGGGGCCCCGGGTCAAACCATTGGAATCTTGACTTCCCAAGAGAGGAACATAGGGAAAAGGAGAAGTTGTGTTTTGCGCAAGGCTTGAACCATGAGATTCCCCATCTGATGACAGGTCGAGTCTTTGCTCCTTTATTCGTAGCCGCACAATTTGACAGCAGCGAACTATTGGCTTAGGGACTGATGGTGCGTGATGATGTGTGTTCGCACGTCCCCTGTCTCAATATGTTTGCCGGCTGAGGCGCTTTGGCATTGGCCTTGGGAGCATGACACGTTCCTGAAGGAACGGTGTGTCCAATTTTGTTTTCTCGGGAAGACTGCGTTTGTAAATGGTTCCCTGTTTTCGACGTCCGACTCCTCTGGCAACCTGGGATGCCCTCGGTAAGAATTTTTGTTCAGCTCGTGATGGAGGTGTACACGGACGCCAAGTCTACCGAATACTACCTCATCAAGTATGGAACGGCCACCTTGAACGGTGGAGGTTGACTTCGCCGCTTGCGTGCAGTCTTGACTCTTGAGTGCCAGCAACCAGGTCGGCACAAGGTGAATCCCACTCTGCCCACCGGATTGCTCTTCCCAATATGGGTGAAGCCAAGCTGTCACCACCTTGAAGTGCCGAGCTCAGCTCGCCCATTCCGCTCAAAGACTATTGGAATTTCGAATGCGATTTGCAGAAGCTCTGCGCTGTTGCGAGAAGCTTAATATCAATATAAAAGATTCGGCCATGGAAATGGGATGGATGGATCGTCGCAACATTCGTCCGACCGCCCAGATGCGATGACGGATGGCATGCACCCCAAGCGGTCTGTGAGTTGTAGAACGCACTGCCGCAACGTCCGTGTCCGTCCGTAAGACAAACAGCAAACCTGGGTGGTGAGACTTGCGCGGCTAACCCAATGTAGGTGGCAAGGTGCCCTTTTGCCCAAAACGAGGCTTGTTCGCGAAGACCCGACGATGTGGACCGCCCACATGGAAACGCTGGTTGAAGCCCATCAGCGGCGAGTGCAGGAGCATTTGCTGCTGCAAGTCGTACTGCGCATACTAGAACGGAGTGCATTCCGTTTGCTTTTGTTGCTGCTTCGTTGCCCCTCCCAATCAACACCAAACAGAGTGCACCCGATGAATTGGCCAGACGTCACGAGTCATTTGGGCTGCACTGATGGACTGTTTCCCATCGCCTACGGCGCGCCGCCAGCGCAGCGGTTGACCGGCAAGTTGCTTTTCCAGAAGTCTTAGCACAAACTTGACAAACAAGCAAGCCAGCCGGCAGGCTGAGCGGCGGCATCTTTGAGAATTGCTTTTGGAGGGTACTGGCATAGGTAGTCCGTCGTTTCCTACAGCGAGCAGTTGTGTAATTACTCCCAAGTCATGAGCAAGCATCTCAGCCACGCCCTCCTCCTCTCCTGGCTATTCTGGCAACGACGACAACTCCAGTGGGCGGTGGGCACCCAAGTCCTGCGCAGACCAATGGTCTAGCCCCCCGTCCAAAGAGACATTCCAGAATACGTGGAGCAGTCGTAAGGTCCCGTCGTCGACCAGGTTCAGGGGCGTGGATTGACCCATATCTTTCGCAATGTGCTGGGTTCGGAAAGGGCGGGATCGCAGAGCGAGACGGGTATCTCAATCAAGCATCAAAAGCTGAGCTGGCAGGAGATGAGACAGCGGGTCGCCTTCGTGCGTAACGCTGCCCCCAAATCCATAGCTTTGCTGGAAGAAAAAAAAAACGTTTGCATGCCACCATAGCTCGCCACCATATGCGATGTTGTGCTGCCACCGGACAGCGACCTTTGCCTTCAAAGCCCTCAGCTCAACACCGGCATCCTCCTAAACGGTGGATCGCCCGAGGTTGGCAACTTGGCTGTCCCGCATCAGGCTGTTTCAAAAGACGGGCTGCCCACTACGTCCGATGCAGGGTGAGAATTGGCTGACAGGTCGCTCTGGCGCTGGGGAAATCTGAGACAAGAGCCAGGACAAAAACGGATGAGCGAGACAATTCTTCGCCGGGTCGGAGGAGCGCTGTACGAATACTAAGAGCTAGTGTTGAACCTGGAAACGGAAAGTCAGCTCGAGGCTATGGTGTACCTTGTACGGGTATCTTCCGGGTGATTGTTAAGGAAACAAGGCTAATTGGAATTGGTATCTGTCCAAGTCTGTGGCAAGCCGATGAGCCCATGAGGCTATTGCCAACAAGTGCTGGGACTATGGCCAACGGCGTGGAGAAGGTCTGCAAATCCAAGCTGAACTTGAAATTGGGAACCAAGTTGAAATTTGAAAAGCAAAGGCTCCAAAGCGCTTCCGTCTGTGGTCATAGATGATGAATTATGGCAGTGATGCCACGCTTAGTTATAGTGAATGGCGCCGGAGATCATCCCCGATGAGACGGTGGAAGTGTGCCTTCTGCCGTAAGAGGCAAAGATTCCTCCACACTTCTTCAGGGGCCCTAGCGATTGCCTGCAGAGATCATTCATTAGAAACCTTGAAAAGCATACACGAGCTTCAGTTGACCGCCAGGGTCAGGTTTCGCACTTCGGCTGCCCTGCCTGGCCGCCGCTGTCAAATTGATTAAAGGGGAAAAAAAAGGACAACGTGCCAGTGGTCGCAAGTGTCGCAGGCTGGTTCTTGTCCTCTTTCTTCCTCGGGCGAGGTTCACGTTTCCGTCATCTTGGGTCCTTCGGGAGGTTGCTCCGTGGATGTTTCCGTTCCGTGTCTTTTGCCAGTCCGTCCCATGCTGCTTTCGTTGTCTGTTCCACGGGTCGCGGGTGAAGATTGCAAACCATGCTATGCGTCCTCTTTGAACATCCCATCTCATATTTCAGGGGGGTGTGTGTGTGTGTGTCTGTCCGCCCAAGACCCCTGCCTTAGCCCCGGATGTCGTTGTGCGCGGCGGGATGGACCAAGAAAGTGAATGCCAGGCCGACGACCGACCACTGAGGCGACGTTGGATAGACCATGTTCGCGGGCAGTCCGACGGCTCTTTTGCATTCCCACCGTCTCGTGTGGCTTGCAGGGATCGATTGCGGTGGACGGCTAGATCCATGCAGAATCTTGACGGCTTCCCACCCTAATCACCTGCAAGTCAGGCAGTCCCCAGCGAAGGCGTGAGCAAGCCAGTCTCCAGAGGTGGATGACTTTAGAGTAGAGGGTGCGGTGTGTAAGGTTCAGGTGGCCATCGCGGCCAGCACACGCTGTAGACCACTTTTCCAGTCATTCCCCCATATCATCACCGCTATCCCCTCCTTGTCGCATGTTCTTGGGAGGGAGGGCCTGCTTCTGAATTCTCTCTCTTCCTCTTTTTGCTTCAAGGTTCATGCTCATGTTTGACGCGTGGAGGAACAGACTGTACGGATAACGGAGAGAGAGAAGCCTGTCTGGACCGGACCGAGCTGGAAATTGTTCCAGTGGAGACGCAAACGGGAGTTTGGCTGATCCCCTCCCCCCCATTTGGTGCTTCGTATGACCGTCGTCGCCTCATCTCTTTCTGCAGTCGAACGAAGAAGCACTCGGGAGAATCTGCCTAGCTGTGCGACCGACAATATCTTGTTATCATCGACGGTCGTACGAGAACCGAATCGCAAATTGCCGCCCAGCGAGTATTCCGGCACTTATTAGCAACGGATGGAGTATTGTGGCCAACCGGACCCTCACCACCGCATGCATCGATAGCCGCGGTTGTCAACCTGCTTTGACAAGGTAGTTCCCTCTTACAACGACGGGTTCGCCCATATGAAATCCCTGGGCCACCCACGCATGAGATGAACTTCTTCTCTATGCGCCGCGCCCCAGATTATGTTTCTTGGACTCAACTGACCGACCGGACAGACCTCCCCTTGGCCCGTCTCGTCCGTCAAGATGGGTCGATCTAAATTCACATTTCCTGTTCCGGGGAGGAAGCAGAAGCCACCGTTTGGACCGATTGTATCGGGGCCAATGTCGAAAGCACAGAAGATCTTGGGCACCGCCGAAATCAACATCGATGCGCCGCGGCAATGGGACACCGCCTCGACTTCCGGCATCAGCGTATCCGTATCCGAGAGCACTGCAACGTATAGTACGACGGAGAGGAGTAGGATTCAGCGTAGTGAAGAGGATTCGCTCAATGCGAATAATCGCAGAAACAACCAATGGGAACAGGAATCGGAGATTGTGCCGGCATGTCTGACGAATCGGTTTTCTCAATTGAATACAGACGGCGGCCCGAGAGACTTCACCGAGACATCGAGCCTTACACGTCGAGGATCGAACTCGACCATTACCTCGTGGTACGACAAGTCGAAGATGCCCCTTTCGATATCGCAACAAACGTCCTCCTCAGCAATGGCAAAAGGACTGCCCCAGAAAGCGAACGAGGTCCTGGATATCGAAGGACAATCGAATACTGTTGCTCCACTGGCGCCACCGAGCAAACCGAAAAAGAAACCAACTAGATTGGACCTGGGGCCGCTGTTGTCGAGACACAAGCACAGCAGCCTTAAAGGCCTTCGTGACGGCAACCGAAGCAGTCAGGTTCTCGACTCGGACCCATCAACGAGGTCCCCTTCGCTCGCTTCTGCCACATCGCCGAAATCAACACCGCCGCCCATTCAGCAGCGGACTGAGAAGAAACTAGTGAGACGGAGTACGTATGAGCGCATGGTCGATAACTTGTCTTCTGGCCGCCCTAGAACTGGGTCCAGGTCCAGCAGCCGCAGAGGCGCGAATGATATAAGCACGCTGCCCAACCTGTATGAACATTACGAGCAGATGTCGTTCGATCAAGTAATGGGACATGATGGGCCGCTGGCGAGATCCGACCACGCCGTGGTAAATGCTGGCCCTACGACCCTGAGATCACCAACAACAACAGATCCGAACAACAACGTTGTGAGACCTGGAATTCGTCCGCATCAAATAGCAGCGCCCCGGGTTTCGCCAGAAATCGCCAACCCGGCCGTTCAGCAGGGCACGCTAGCGGATCGAGACTGCGCATCCAGCGTGTCGAGTCGGTACACCAAGACGTCCAAGGCGTCCAAGCGAACGAGTCAGAGCATCAACGGATCCGACCTCATGGAGATGAGCGTGCTCTCTCTCTCGTCCGACTCTGAAGATGATGCTTTCCCTGACACTTTCTCGAAATCAACGGGTGAATCTCAAAGCAGCGACACAGGGAGCCTGGCCCCATCTTCGCTGAGGTCGAATCGATCGCGTGAGGCTCCATCGCTCGCTCACAGCTCCAGGAAGTCCGTCAAGCACGCCAGCTTTGCGCCGACAAACACGTATCTCACGATACCGAGCAAATCGCCTCCGTCGAAAGCCCCCGGCCCTAACCCGCGAATGAGTTCTCTGCCGGCCACCCGTTACCAGCCACCGGCTCGATCAAACCGGTCATCGATGTATTCAACCAAGTCAACATCGACGACAAACTCCGGCAGTGACAGGTACGCTCAGTCGAGATACGGTATTCAGGACGCGCGAGCCACACCACCCAAACCCGTGCAACAAACTCATCCTAAGTCTGAGGGAGTGGCGGAACCCCAGCGAATGTTGTCCACCAAGTCCTCAGCACATTCGGTCGACCAACCGACGCCTCCCTTGAGCCCCACGTCCATTGAATCCTTCACGACGTCGACGGAGTCAGCTGAAATCAACGGCGGGTCAGACTCGCGATTCATGGCCGTTACCAGGC
This sequence comes from Colletotrichum neosansevieriae, assembly GCA_036785495.1. Taxonomy (NCBI): domain Eukaryota; kingdom Fungi; phylum Ascomycota; class Sordariomycetes; order Glomerellales; family Glomerellaceae; genus Colletotrichum; species Colletotrichum neosansevieriae. The sequence continues at coordinate 260,628 of JAVHLV010000014.1, forward strand.
AGGAGGAGATGTTACTAGCTGCTTTGCGCATGAAGCGGGCTCGCATGCGCGAGTCCATTCTCGCAGAATACGAAGATGAAGCTCACTCGGGTTCAGCGCACCACCACCAACGCAACTCCTCTCAGGCCACCATCAAGGAGATGCAGTGGCCAGAGCCTCCACAAACCCTTCGTCATCAAACGTCGGCAAACTCCAACAGCACTATCAAGGCAGGCCCGCGGTCGTCGGAGGGTCGTCTAGGTTCGATGGCAGGAAGCAGAACCCACACGCGCAGCAATTCTCGTCACCTGGAGTTGCCGGCCTCTTCTCGAACTGGATCCATGCCATCATCGAGAACAGGGAGCCTGAGGCGAGCAAGGCCTTCTCTGGAGGCCCAGCCGGCAGAAGCCAAGCATGAGCGTATTCTCCTCTACCTGGACAGACCCGTTGGCAATGTCAACTCGATGGACTTTGCGGAACCGAGTCCTGACCTCAGCGATTTCATGGACTTCGACAATGGCAGCGAAGAGGAGGACGAGCTATCGAGCGATCCGTCGTTGTATAGAAGTCGGTTTCAAGGATTTGGATTTCCACACAAGGGGCGAGGGCGTCTGTTGAGGACAAGCGAAAGGGGACGCCACGACTCTTCGCCTCTGAGGCCTCGTAACATGGCTGAAGTTGCTGGGCATGTCCATGTGGTCGAATCCGAGAGTGACGTCGAGCCAGCGGCCGGTATTCCAAGGCCAGACTCTCCCGTGTCGCCCGAAGGCACATTGCCTTTACCCAACCACAGCCTGTCGAAGAAGAAGGCTGTCAGGTTGAGCGCTGTGGGCAATGCCGGAGTTGAAGCTGGCTGGTGGGGAGACGATGGTTGATCGTTGAAACGAGGGAACAGAAGCTTGCCGCAAATGGTTCGGATAATCTCTTCTTGATACCCTGCACATGAGTATTTTCTTTGTTGATCGATCTTGTACAAAGCTTGGTCGGGTTAGAACCACGAGGCGCGGTGTTTTCGGTTTTCCAGCAGCCGTGGGCAATCGTTATTTGGAATGAAGCGGGAGGGAAAGCATTTTCGCAGGCGCCATCTGATTTTTGCTGTTTCCCTTTTTTTTTTTTTTTTTGGGCACCAACGGAGCCGATGGCATTACGCCTGAATCGTCGTCTCATTGAGTCTGTAATATTATTACAAGAGATGCTTGATGGTAGTTTATGTTTTTGGATGGAGGAATGACGGAGTTCGAAGCTAAGGTAGGTAGGCGGGATGAAATCCGGAAGGCGCGCAGTTAGGTTGCTGCCAACATCTTCCATTACTGACTGCTACCTTCCATATGAATACTATACCTATATTCAACACATTAGATACTTCCCCCTGTTACCTTCCTTTCATTGACGTAGCTAGCCCATTTCGCGGCGCCTACCATTTTACCTAAGGTAGGTAGCCCTAGATGGAAAATATCTACCTAGGTACCTAAGGTAGGAAAGCATCATTGGGCATTGCTTTCACCACGATAATGACACAGAGACACATATAAGACAATCGCCCGCCGTTAGGACCTATGCGAGGGCATTCCCTGCCCTTGTCTGATTTGAGTGAGATGAAGTACTAGTACATAATGTCACATCCGGCTGTTCTCCCGTATCGTGATCCATCAACGCCGGTTCCGTGCTCTTTAGGCAATCATTTCTTTCCTGCCGCTTCATCGAAGCTCTCCAACACAGTGTCCTTCAGAGGCTTCTCTTCCTCGCCTTCAACGGCCTTTTCGTGGTGCTCGTCGTTGACCATCTTCTTCGCCATCGTCTTGGCCTGTGCCTCGCCGACCTTTCCGTAGACACTCAGCCCCGTAGCAATCATGCCACCGATGTCGCCCACGTTGCCGGGGACGACCACAGCCGTACTCTCCTTGGCCAACTTGCCAAACGCGTCGACGTACTTCTCGGCAACGGACAAGCTGACAGCACCCCTAGCCGCGTCCTCGCCTTCGGCGATGCTCTTCGCAATGGCATCGATACCAGCGGCCGTCGCCTTGGCCTTCATGAGGATAGCCTCTGCCTCACCAGAAGCCCTATTGATCTGCTCGGAGCGCAAGGCTTCGGAAGCCAGAATAACACTCTGCTTCCGACCCTCGGCAATGTTGATAGCTGACTGGCGCTGACCCTCTGAGTCTAGGATTTCGGCTCGCTTCGATCTCTCGGCAGTGACCTGTCGGTGCATGGCTTCGACCACACCGGCAGGAGCGTGGATGTCACGGATCTCGTAACGCAGGCAGGTGACACCCCAAGCCTGCGCGGCCTCGTTGATGGCAGCAGTGATGTTGGTGTTCAGAGCGGCACGCTCCTTGAGGACATGGTCGAGGGTCAGTTGACCAATTTCGGATCGCATCGTCGTCTGCGCCAGCTGGGAGATGGCGTATTCGGCATCTTCAACACCATAGCTGCCAAGCAGTTAATATGACCCTGTGCTTGAGCAGGACTGCACCCAAGGCAACTAACCTCGCCTTGTAGGCGTCAAAGACGCGCGTGTAGAGAACACCATCCAGCTCGAGGGTGACGTTGTCGGCCGTGATGGCGCTCTGGCTTGGAATCTCAATGGCGGCTTCCTTGAGCGACTTGACGTAGGCGATTCGGTCGATGAATGGCACAAGAATAGCCAGACCGGGGTCGAGAATACGGTTGAACTTTCCCATGCGCTCCACGATCCATGCTGTTTGTTGAGGTACGAAGCGGATCACGGTATTGGCGGGGAGGGAAGGCTTCTGGAAGTAGGATGGAGGAATGCTGGACCCGAGGCCAAAGCTGGATGGGAGAAGACTCTTTGTGCTGGTCTGGAAACTGCGCGACTGCACGAAAGCCCGCCGCAGAGGCGGGGAGAGGACCGCCTTGGTTACCGCCGAAGCCATTCTTGCTGCAGCATTGGCCTGAGTTGAAATGAATGCGTGGATCGCGGATGGCGGACGTGGAGGATGTAGTAGGCTCCGGGGGGACAGCTCCAAGTACCTATCTCATGAGCTAAGCACCCGTGGGTCCGTCGTCACAGTCGAAACGCAACCCCAAAAAAAAGAAAAAAGGAAAAAAAAGGAAGAACGGAAACTGGAGCGGCAGCTGCGTGCCGGATTTTAGCCGACGGAATGGGCCGAGGCTCTGATTGCCACAAGGTATAGTCCATTTCCCACGATAGATGCAGGCAACAGCCTGAATGAACCATGAGATCTTTTTTGCGATCAGAGCAAATCTCTTGGCGACTATGCTAGAGCTAGTTGAATAAAGACAGGATTTGGCTCCAGATTTACGACTCCGCTTTACTTCAAAGCGGAGAGCTTTATGTATGGTTTTTTTTGGGGGGGGGGTTATTGTAAGTTGAGAAGAGTGACTCGCACGTTCTACCTTACCATTAACAACATAAGATACGATTAACCACGAATTGGTGGACGTCGATTGATAGACTCCAGCCGATTGGACGAGGATGACCCATTGACCTATGTCGTCAATGCATGTCAGGTTACCTTGTACGACTACTTCATAGCCATTGCGCTTGGTAGAACTCTCGGGGCTGCATTTCGGATGCGACACATTCAGGTTCCTCGACCGAAGCATTCGAACTCAGGTCCGTAATGCGACCATCCCTGGTCTCAGCGTAGCATATAATCGCCAGAAACGAGATGGTTGACCTTCATCGACACGAAGCGGAAGAATTGAACGAGTGAAAAAGTCGTAATCATTGAGCCGTACTACCAATGCCATGTTTACCGAGAATCAGCCCTTCCAATCCATCCATACCCTGTTTCGCACATCCGGGGAATCATGAAGTCGGGCTACTGGTACACAGAGCCCTCGGGAGGCTGAGGAATCTTCTTGTTGGCAGGAGCTGCCATGTATCTGTGCCGCCTGTTAGCATTGAGTGCCTCCACAATTGGATGGCACACGTCTGAACGCACCTTCTGAGCTCAATCAGGATAGTCTCCATGGTATTGTCCCTCTTCCAGTTGGCGAGGCAGGGTAGTTGCTTGGGGTCGACAACGCCGTTGCGGGAGTTCACGCAGGGCAAGTTGACCTGGCTTACGAACTGTATCGTGGGGGGCTCGTCGGGGTAGTTGGGGCCGCAGTGCATCTTCAGGGAGTAGATTCGGTTCTCGTGGACGCTCTGACGAGAGGGCTTGTCAGGCAATGTACAGCAAACGAGAGGCAGCCAGCAGCAGATCTTACGTGAGGGGGGCCGAGAATGGTTCCGTTCCAGTCGGACATCAGAAGGTCTTCGGCATCATTCAGACCGTAGGAGCAAGCCTCTGGAAGCGGAAGAGTCAGTCAGAATGCGCAGGGCGGGCAGCAGGTCATGCTTCACAAGGGCAGCAAGTACCTGCTCCGAGACCCTTCTCGCCCTTCTCGAGCTCCTCGAGGAGTCTAAAGTTACGTGGGACCTTTGCGCCCATGATTGCTGGTCTTTCGATGTCGTGGGGAAGGGAGTTTGTCGTGGGTTGTAGACACAAGATGCAATGGTCGTGATGGAGGGGTTCCGAATGAGGTGAAGCACCAGTGGACGGTGACTAGGTGAGCCAAACCAGTCCGGCCCGGCCTTACCTAAACGTCCATCGACCCGCAAGCAGGGCCAGTCGCCGGCGGCTCTGGATTCCAGGGCAGGATAGCGGAACGCAGCGCCTACCTGGGCGGCACTTAGGAACGCACGAGCCAACGCGGGGCACTGCCTGAAGTGGCCCTCTCAAGGCGGTGAATCGTTTCTGCCCATCCCTGATGCGACTGCCTTAGTCATCAATTCAAGGTGGACAGTGGACAGCTCACCACAATCGGGACAAACACTGAGTGAGCTTTAGTGTGGACACCGAACATCGCAGCTGATAGCTCCCTTGAACCTTCCCGCCGACATTGTCGGTTCTCTTTCCGCATCAAAACATCGTTTCAAAGATTTCCGGCATTTTTGAGCAGCTCCGAACACAGGCTTTCGTTTGGTTTCTTCACTCGATAATGGACAGCCCTTTGGGCCACTCGTGACGAAATGACGACCCAGCTCCTAGCTACGGAGCTAACGAACCTCATCCAAGAAAGCAAGCGCAAGCATAATGATCTCCGACAAGTCCGTCGTCTCACTTCTCTTACGGAGGAAGGCATCCCCAACTAACACAAGGTTCTCAGGCTGCCGAAAAGTCTCTCGAGGAACTGAAAGGCCTTAGAGGGGCTAATGAAGCTCAAGCTGCAAACGGTATCGCCTCCCATGTGTTCCGGTGTGCATGCTTATCCGCCAAGTCTAATCATCTCAGTAGAGCTTTCCCTACGACCAAACTTTGTCAACCCGTTCATCATTGCTTGTGGAACCAAGAATGCTAAGTTCACCGGCATCGCCATCGTCTGCCTCCAAAGGCTCATCGTCGCTCGGGCTCTCCCCCGGGGGAAGCTGAATCAGGTTCTCGAGGCGCTGAGCGAGGCGACATCTGCAGGTCTCGACGTTCAACTCAAGATTCTTCAAGCCCTTCCGTCTCTGCTACAGAACTACGCAACGGATCTCAAAGGAGGTCTCTTAGTCACTGCCCTGAACATCTGCTTCATTCTTCAGACCAGCAAGAATGCCATCGTCAACAACACGTCCGCTGCGACTTTGCAGCAGCTTGTTGTTTCAGTCTTCGACAAGGTAGTCACCGAGGACAGGTCTACAACCCCAGGGTCTCCCGCTGGCGAAGCCCCAGTTGGCGATGGCACAGTTGAACTGCGTGCAGCTGCCCTGGACGCGTATAGGGTGGGTAATGCACTAATTCTAGACGGCCTGCTGTGTTAACACACTTTTAGATATTCAACGACCTTTGCCTCATGACGGAAAACCAACGCCCTGAGTACCTTAGATTTTCTGGGCTGCCGCAGACCTTCGGATTGGAGCTGATAGAGTCAGTTTTGACCAACCATGCCGCCGTTTTCTCGTCCCATAAAGAGCAAGCACACATCCTTCAGGCTCGTGTTATGCCCTTCATCATTAGCGCTCTAAAAGGCAAGCCCAATTTTGCGACTTCAGTCAGACTGGTTCGGATCCTGTACACTCTCTTGCGACGACACATCAACATCCTTCCATCAGAAAGTGGAGATGCCCTGGACATTTTGACACACCTACTCGACCAAGAAACGGCTATCTGGAAGCGAGCACTATGCCTTGAGGTATTCAGGGGCATCTTCGCCGAGCATGCCCTGATCCGACGGATCTTTGTCAGCTACGACGCGAAGGAGGGAGAGAAGGATATTGTGAAGCACCTGACGGCGACATTCGTGAGACTGAGCACGGAAAAGCCGTCCGTTATTGGGCTGGGGCACCAATCGACAATTCCTGTTGCAAATCCTTATGCCAGCATCGCATCTTCTACCGACCAAGCTATGCTTGAGGCCAGCGGAGTGACCGGCATCATCAGCGGGTCTGTTGGCTCAGATGGCTCCAACATTGGAATCAGCACACAATGGAGCAATGTTAGAGTTCCTTGCATCGATCAACTGGACAAGACCGAGGCGCCTTCGATCCCGGAATCGTACATCTACAGCCTGACACTCTCGTGCATTTCCTCCCTATCGGAGGGCCTCGCCAAATTTATCCTACCCCTTACTGTCCCAGGAGAAAGTCGTAGTCGCAAAAGGAGTGGCAAGCAGGAGCAAGGCCGCGATTTTCCAGCCACGCCACAAGACGATGCCGACGGTCAGCGTGGAGCTTTGGAACGATCTGCTTCTTTCAAGAAAAACCCCGTGCCTCTCAATCCGCTTGTCTTGGAGGATCATCCTCTACATAACGAAGTCAAGATTTGCGCAGCCATCATCGACGAATGCTGGCCAGCGATTCTTGCCACTTGCTCAACATTCTTGTATGCTGCCATGGACTCTGAATACTACCACAGTCTAGTAAGGGCATTTCAGAAGTTCGCTCATGTTGCCGGTTTGCTGCAATTGACAACGCCGAGAGACGCCTTCTTGACGACGCTAGGAAAGGCTGCCGTCCCGCCCAATGTTTTCACAGCCTGCCTTAACGCCGGCGCAGCTCGACCCTCGACACCGACACCGAGTACCGAAGCTCCAAGCAGCATTTTCAGCAACGCGAGAGGGCTATTGAGTGTTGACAGCTTGAATCAGTCGACCCCCATCGCGGAAAAAGGCCGACAGCAAAGTGTCGAGGGAAGTCAGATGGCACTAAACACTCGCAACCTCCTGTGCCTAAGAGCGCTTCTCAATCTCGGTATCGCGCTTGGCCCCACTCTCGGTTCATCTTGGCGAATCATTCTCGAAACGCTGCAACAAGCCGACTTTGTTCTCTTCTCCACGAGTAAGACTCCTGGACGAACACCGCTGGCTACCAAGGGAACGGATCATCAGGCGGAAGGTGAAGCAAGCGCCTTGTTGTCCAATTTTGCTAGCGAAGTCAGATCAGTCGAAACTGCAGCTTCAAGGCTCATCGAAAGCACCATCGACTTCCCGAATGACGCCTTCGGCGAGGTTGTGACGGCAATATGCAATCTGCTAGAAAGAACCAAAGAAGAGAAACAAAAGACTGAGGATCCAAGCCAACCGCAGTCTCCACAGTCTGGAAGCGTGAAGCCTCCGGGGCAGCATCGCCGGGTTCTGAGCGTTTCCACCGCTGCAGCAGGCGGGCCAAACCAGGAGGACCACTTTGCTCTTGCTAAGCTTGGCGATGTTGCGACTATCAACATTGATCGCCTGCTGTCGTATCCGCCTGATATCTCCGGCTGGACGCCATTGACTTCCGAGCTCATCCACATCCTTAACGCCTCGTCTATGAATTCCTCTGTCAGATTGCGTGCAGCGGATATACTTGTTAGACTGGCACTCGAATCAGCCAATGTGGCCGCCACAATGGAGCATGAACAGTGCGGGAAAGTCCAACTCCTTCTTCTTGAGGCGTTACGAGACGCTCTCCTGCCGTTGCAGCAAGAGGATCGGGAGGTCACGGTTGCCAGCCACGGTACCGATGTGGAAATCCACAAGGCGATTCTGGAAGGTCTGAAGAATCTGCTTGAGAACTGCGGCGAAACCCTAGTCAGTGGCTGGGAGATTGCTTTCGAGATCATCGGCTCCATCTTCATTGACAAAAGGTTTGCCCCTGGAGAACGAAGGGGCTCCCAGACGGTTGTCCTCATGACGCGGTCCGCAAAACTCGTTCGGTCTTCTTTCAATTCCCTTCAACTTATCTGCTCCGACTTTTTAGCGTCTCTGCCCAATTCTTGCTTTCTCATACTTGTTGATACCCTTTACAAATTTTGCTCGCAAGATGATGACCTCAACATTGCTCTCACGGTAGGCCGGCCTTTGCTCGCAACCTCGATGAATCCCAACTGACGACCACAGACCGTGACGTTTTTCTGGGTCCTCTCCGACTTCCTTTCCGGGAAGACAGAGTCCCTTCCCATTACCGCTGATCTGATGCAGGGCTCAAGTATCTCAGGACTGGCTGCTCTTGCCGCGAACTCGGAGCACAACGCATCTGACGCAGCACTCTGGATGCTTCTACTTCTCAGACTCACAACAGTGACGGCCGACGAAAGGTTGGAACTGCGAAACAGTGCAATCCAGACCCTGCTAAGGATCTTCGACGCATACGGCGACAAGTTAAGCCCGGAAGCATGGTCAATTTGCGTCAAGTCTGTGATCTTCAAGCTTCTCTCGTCCATCGAGGAAGAGTTGCAGGCTGCTGCTGGCGAGAATTCGGCACACCGCGACCAAAAGGAATGGCACGAAACAGCAGCAGTGGTTCTGAGTGGCATTTCGGAGCTTCTAGCCACGTACATGGACCCTTTGTCAAGCCATTCTTCCTTCAACGCACTCTGGCAAGAGCTTCTTGGCCACTTCACGACCCTGCTTGACTTCAAAGTGCTCAACATCAATACAGCAACTTACAAGGCTCTTGGCAAAGTCATCAAGCTGGAAGGCGAAGCTGGCCGGCAAATCTTTGACCACAACACGGTCAACGCTGCTTGGGAACTGTGGTCTCGGGGCACACCGGCCTCTTCAGATGAAGAGGACGGAAAGAAGGCAGACAACCAGAACTGTCTGATCGCATACGTTACCACATTCCACGATGTGTATCAGCTCGTTAAAAAGGATTTGACGGTGGACCAGGTTCGTCAGATGTTGACACTCTTCCGCCAAGCTCTACAGCAAGCGACCATTGCAGCCTACGTCAACGACGTAGAATACGTCACTCCTCTGCAGAACCAGGTTCTCGAAGCGATCAAGATGGTGCGGACAGATCTCGCCGGGGTGCCTTCAGCAATGATCTCCCAGGTGGCAGAGTTTGTACGCTTAGCGTTCAGCGACGAAGTCCTCAAACCCCAAGCTCCGACACAGCGAAGGACATACGTGGCCATGTCAAAGTCCAGCATGGCTATCTTGCAGACTCTCATCATCAAGAACGCCTCCGACGCAGACATCTACTCAAGCGACGCCTTCTCCGCCGCCCTTTCTGCTCTTTCCAAACCCGTCGTCCTTAAGTATGGCTTCCCCATCGTCACCAAGTCAGTCCAGCCCTGGCGCCTCTCGACGAACTGCATCCTCGCCGTGCTAGAAGCGACTCTACCTCACATCCGTACCCTCGAAGTTCCCCGCTCGACCCTCCAGAATATATGGCAAATGGTTGTCGAGATCGCCGACGGAATCGTTAGCGCAGACTGTTACGCGGCTCCAGCGACCGCAGACCTCTCCGACGACGAATCCTTCGACATGACGGCCTTCCACAAGCTCCGCGAGCTCATCATCCCTTCACTAGGTGGCGAAGCCATCCCCGACAAAACCCGCAAAGCCTACGCGGAGTCCCTCTTCCGAACATCCATCATCCACGCCCCGTCCCCAGCCGAAACCTCTCTCCTGTCCAGCAGCGACGGCACCGGCCTCGCGGCGCTCTACAAGAAGCGCAACGGCCGCACCATCGACCCCGTACCCACCCGCCGCGAGCGCATGAGCTACGTCTGCCTCGACGAGCTCTTCTCCCTCGTCTCGGCGTACAGCGAGGACTCTTTGCGCATCGTAGTGCAGCCACCCACGCCCGCTTTCCCGCCCCCTCGCTCCGTGTTGTCCGAAGCGCCTCAAGCCCTGCACGTTCGCATCGCGCGGACGGCAGCCCCGTTCCTCATCCTCCGCACGGCGCTGGCCATCCGCTCCTACATCGCCGACCAACCTCTCCGAGGTCGCATGCCTCAGCCTCTCTCGCAACGCAAGGAGCTCCTCCGGGTCCTCCGGCAACTGGTCGACCTCACTTCGGCATCGGACGCGATCCCGGACACGCCCAACGTCGAGAGCGAGGGACGGAAACACCTGCTCCGGCTGTATCCTTTGCTCGTTAGTGCCGTGCAAGTAGCAGGTGGCTCCGGCGACGAAGCCGTTCTGAAGCTTTGTACCGAGGCTCTCGGGGTCGTCGGTGGTGAGCTAGGGCTTTGAGAGACTATTTCCATTGGCGCTTCTTGTACAATCACTTAGACAACTAGACAGATAAGCCAGCATCGTAGAACATTCTCCTGAAAATGTTATATAATTCATTTGTTTCTCAGACTCCATGAATGCCAAGATACCACCCAAACCCCTCTCAAGAAGCTGCACTTGTAAAAAAAAAAGAAAACGCACAACACTCTCACAGAGCCCATCCGCCTACCTCGGCAAGGCAGTACAGGTGCATATACGCTCATCTCATTCCGTAGGGGGGGAGAGAAAAAAAGAAAACCCTAGGCGCCGCGAACCCCTTACCAATGCGTCCTAATATCCGTCCTCAACCTTCCCATCCACCGACCAATTCCCCCCCCCCCCTCTTCTCATCGCGAACCAAAGAAACCAACACACAGCACTATCTCTTGATATGGAAGCGTTAATCAAACATCTCAATGCCGACCTTTCAAACCCTCACTATTCCCCCCCAAAAAAATCCCATCAACTTGTAAAAACATGAGACATTCCAACAAGCAGTACCAGTAAAAAGCCTCAAGTAAAAACAAACATCAGCCCACTATCACCATTCCTCTCCTCCTCCCCCCGTTATCCCCCCGCACAAAAACATGCGACCCTCCCTCCCTGCCGCCTTACCCCAAAGTCCCGTGGTATTACTCACTCCCCCTTCCCCGTCCGGAAGCCAAGCGGAATCCCACCGGTCTCACGGCCCGTAAAGCCCTCCGCCCCCCCCCCCCCAAAAGCCAAGTCCAGTCATGCGCACCCCCGAAAGGGAATAAAGGTCCACCAACCGCCGTCTCTCATTTCATTCTTACGGAAGAGGGGGTTGGAGTGCCTTGTGCTCGTCTCTGTACGCCCTGGATGCCGGCAGTAGCGCAACCTACGGCCACTCCCCCCCCCCATTCACGCAATCCGGGGATAAGATTTAGAGTAGCAGGTCTTGGTTAGATTGGCCTTTTTTTGCCCGTTGGCGGCAGGCATTGGGTGAGAAGTAACAGGTCAATTGCTACTTGAAACGAGAGTAAGTGGTAAGACAATCGCTCCGTAGGATCTCTCTCTCTCTCCCCCCCCTTCCCTTCCCACAACAAGAGAACGGGGAACGAGAAAAATCAAATCCGTCGCAAATTGTCTCTGGTATCATGATCAAAATCCCGTGCAACCCGACCGACGTCGAGCTTTTCGCACATTACATCCACACACCACCACCCCACGCGAGAGAATCGCCAAAGCGGGGATTACAAAAGGCATAAGACAAAACAAGACATTTCGCCTTTTTTGGTTAAAAAAAGGGGGGGGTTAACGAGTCGTTTGAAAACCCCAAGCTCGTGCTTAAGCCGCCGTCTTCTGGCTGTGCGCGGCGCGCGTGTTGATGTCCTCCTCGTGGTCGTTATCGTGGATCTCCTTCTCGACCTGGTGCAGGTCGACGTGCGCGACGGCCGAGTCGCCGTCAAAGATCTTGGAGATCTCCTCGAGCGTGGGGCCCTTGGTCTCGACGTAGAAGAAGTAGACAAAGACGAGCTCGCAGAAATCCCAGAGGGTGTAGAACAGCATGAAGTTCCAGTGGTTGGGGAAGTTGTCCCACGCGACCTTGTTGGTTTGGCTGGGAGAGCAGTGTTAGTCATGGCCTCGAGTGAGGAGGGCGGGAAAACAGGGAGGCGACTTACTTGCCGATGGCCAGGATGGCCTGGACAGTAATGTTCATAATCATCATACCCTTGGCACGCAGATGGAACGGCAGGACCTCGAGCGCGTACGCGATGAGCAGGCCGGAGAAACCAATGTCGTAAAAGATGCCAAAGACCCAGATGAAAACCAGCTGCGCGTACCCGGAACCCTGGTTGGTCGAGCCCGAGTTCTCGTAGATGGCACCGGTGATGGTCCAGCAGACGAAGGAGCCGACCATGCCACTGATGGCGGTCAGGAACAGCGGGCGACGTCCGAAGTAGTCGACCGTCAGGGCGGCACCGATGGAGCACGAGAGGTCGAGAATCGACTTTCCGGTGGAGATGGCGAGCTTCTGGTTCTGGTTGGTGATTCCGGCGCCGTCGTAGATGGCGTCCATGTAGTTGGAAAAGAGCGCGTTACCCGAGTACTGGGAGATGATACCGAGCGAGACAATGATAGCCAGCCTCCAACGGTTGCCCTTTGTCCTGAAGAAGTCGACGTAGCTGGTCGTGCGGGAGGCGTTGCGTTCCATGGTGATGGTCTCCTTCATCTCGCGGAACTCGAACTGCACGGTGGCGTTGTTGAAATCGCCGCCGGCGTGGTGCTTGGCCAGCACGGCGAGGGCCTCCTCGGCGCGGTCTTTGTTGATGAGGTAACGGGGGGACTCGGGAACCCACCAGATACCGACGAGCTGGATGACGGAGGGGACGATCTGGATGAAGGTGATGGATCGCCAGGACCAGTCGTTGCTGACGTAGGAAGTTCCCCAGCCGATACTGGCAACGATCAGAGCACCCAGGTTCCACAGACAGTTGTAAATGGCGGTGACGGGACCACGGTGTTGAGGGTGGCAGATCTCGGTGAGCAGCAGAGGAGAAGACATCTGAGCCAGAGAGTTACCGAAACCGAGAATGAATCGACCGCCAACGTACACTAGGTGCTGGTTTAGTATCAAGCAGTTCAATAGTGAATGTCATGTCATCAGGGCTCGTGACTTACTTCCCCAGCCGTTGCAGAAAGCAGTGATGCAACCACCGATGATCATAAAGATGCAACCGCTGACAATGGCCACCTTACGTCCATAGTTGTCGGCCACGTAGGGCGTGATGAAGAACGAGATGATGGAACCAATGTTGAACATGTTGATGAGGATGCCGAGCTTGTTGTTGTCGGAGACGCCGTCGCCAAAGTAATCCTTCCACCGCTGCATCTGCTGTGACGTGTTGACGAGCATGCCATCGTAACCGGTGGTGGCTGAGGCGACCATGAGGAAGATGGTCGACAAGTACAGATTGCGAAGGTGAGGCTCCTTGAGCCAGTATACCTTCTCAAACCGCGGAGCCTCGGCTCGCGCGATCTCGACGTTGTCAGCAACCTGCTGAGAGGCAACGGGCTTCTTCACCATGATGGCGGTTTGTGAGGTTGCTTCCTAAAGACCGGGGAAGAAACTTTAAGGCAAGAGAGAGAGGATTGAAGTTGATTGACCGACTTGCGGGTGAAGAGAGAAGGGTAGCAGTCGTGATGGAGGAGCACAGGGTCGGAGACTTATATGTCTTTTTCCCGTGTGTTGCCTTCTGGCCTCTGCCAACGGCTGGAGAGATGTAATTTTTTTTCCCCTTCGCTTTTGGTCTGCACCTCGAACCCCGGAGCTGCCTTGCTCACCCCAATTGGGACATGCGCACCCCGTGAGGAGGAATATGGGGGAGGGGCTGGGGGGGTGTGGCCAAAGAGCCGGGGTGGACGGCGGCGACGGCACGAATTGGCGAGATGCGGTTAAAAATGGACGGTCAGAGAGGTAATTAATGGAACTTCTCTTCTCCAGAAGAAACCATGTCCGGGCTGAATCTAGGTCTCTGCTGTGGTGGGCGGGCGTCTTCTCCCATCTTTGTCTAGCCTCTCGGGAAAGGCCATGCACACGAGTAGATCTCTCATGAGATAGGTCCAAAATGAACTGGTGGGTGCGGCACAGGAGCGTACCACCCAGGTCCGGAACGGAGGTCGACATGGGTTCGCCGCTGCCCCGCGATCTGATTCGTGGTTCGAGCCCGGTCGTGTTGGAGAGATGTGCCATCCGTGTGGCACGGTAGCCGGCCGCCTGTCATCCAGCTCGCGAAAAGGTCAGTTGAGAAAGCTCATCTCCGTGCCGTTTACGTGACAACGCTACTTTCGGGGATCACGAGCATGGGTGTTGGGAGACATTCCCACGGGTTCTCCAGCGAAAGCCAACGTAGTCTAGTTCCGATCAATGAGTCGAGGAATTCTCAAAACGATTGTGTCTGTGTAATGTTCAAAAATGCTTACTTTTTACCATCAGACCCATAAACCAAGCCTATCGCTCGTGGTCAAGTCTCGATTCTGAGATGTTGGCGCCATTCATAGGCATCTCCGGTCCGCCGGCTCATCCTTTGAGGCTAGGCATTGAATCCCACTACGACATCGACGACGCTATAACTTCGAAAATAGAATCTGGATAAAGCAGTTTCGATTAGCTACCCGAAAACCTGGTAATGCCACTTCGGCTGGAAAACGAAACTTGACGTACTAGCAGAGGTTGTTAGTATGCAGTCAAACTAGGCATTGGTGTCTTGTCCTTGGCCGTCGATGAACAAACAGATCCATCGCCACATTTGCACTTCTTCTTCGCTGCCCGGAGGCACGTGATGTCTTGCTGAATGTTCATTAAACCCAAGCATCATCGAAGTCGAGAGTCAGCTTCTCCGAAGACACGAGCCATTCGTAACCAATACCACCAATGCAAAGATTTCCTGAGGAACTAGCGTACCAGGAAAACGTTCGAGAGCCTTGCCTGGCCCCTGGAGAGATGCGGCCCAAATGTCAAGCTGATCCGGGATAAACCACGCCATGTGGCTCATCAGAAGGGCCGTCTGGAAAAAAGGCCCGGCAAAATCGAGATATTTTAACCATCCATAATTGATTGGTCTGACCCTTGTGGGATTTCGAAAAGGGTAAAGGCAGATCGTTAAGGAAGACGGGATGGGCGAAAGAGGGCGTGGGCGGGTGCCGCCTTCGCTGGTGGACTTCGGCTACGAGAAAGTAGCCAGGTTATTAGCAGGCGATCAAGCGGTTGAACGTTGTGATGGTGTCCGGCTGAACCTCGTCATTGGACATGCCAGGGTCTTGCCATGCGGGTATGCGGCGCATGGCGTCCTTAGCGAAGAGTGATATTTGGACCCCTCACCGGTCAACCACGTCGACGATGGCTGCAGACTTTCACCCGGACTGGATTTTGCTCCTCGTCAGCGCGGTTGTTGGCGCCAATTAAGCATGATACTTACGACAGGTGCAGGAGACGTATGAAAAAAGAGCCTTGCCGAAACGACAGCAATTGATAGCGTGTCAGAAAACCCTGGCCAGTTTGCATTTTGCCTGGTTGATTCGTCGTATGGACATTCGATGCGTTGCTTACCCAACAACTGGTGTGTTCAAAGCCATCAATCAAGTTGATAGACGGCTCTTTGCAACACAAGCACGCACCGCGATGAGACTCAACAAGCGCCTCAGACGACTTCTTTAATTGCGATATCATCGTACTTCTTCATGGATAGTCTTGGATGAATACCGCGCAACACTCTCGATTTGTCTCCGCATGATCAGAATTCGCAGTTGATGGTGTCGAAAAACCTCTCGAGGGTGAATGAATAGGGCGCTTCCTTAAACGAATCTTGACTAAGAAGCCGGCGATTTGGTCAGGTAGCAGACCAGACCCTCATTTCCAAGTTGATCATCGTCTGATGAATCATCGACTTGTCGGGTAAGTGTACTTAGCATTCGGGGTTCAGCCTGTGAGCATTAGGTAACTGACAGATGGGGATCATCTTAACGACTCCCAGATTGCAGTGCCAGTCCGCTGGAGTATGCAGGGCCAGCGTGGGATTGCATCAACTCCGGGAGACGCCTCGAGAGGATGAAAGTCGACGTTAGGCTGGTGCTTTTCTCTCACGCGTGATCATGCAAACACAAATTTAGCATCCATGATGGATTGATCGGACGCCACGGGCGAGGCACAGCGGTAAACGAAGCGCCCCACGGATGACAGGGCCGAAGGAAGATGTTTGTCGTGTCTGACAGCTCGTCTAGCACCAATCAAGGCTGGCCAGATCCACGGTGCTTCTGGGACGTTTGGAACACCCTGTTTTCGTGCTCAAATTCTACCGATGAATCCTGCCGCGTCTTTGGCCCCCTTGAAACAACAGCTTTGGATCATGAGGGTTGGCGAAATATGCGACTTCAATTGGCTGTCTATTGCAGGAGATGGCCGTCCGTCTCGGAGCTTTTGCTGCCAGCTGCGACTGAAATATACCCTGTTGACTGGCATTGATTGTCTGACAGACACAAGCACCATTAGCTCGTAGACTAGCGATGAGATCCCCATGGGGAAACCTGGCGGTGTTCCGTCTCGATAAATCAGTCTAGCGAATCATCGTTAGTTCCAGCTCGCCACGCCATGCTCTCATGACCCACCGACAACGGTGATTTGGAAGCATGAATCGACGTTTTCCAAATCCGGGGACCCGCGATGGAGACCCGAGAAGACTAGACCTTAAGCCCGCCCCCATTAAGGTAGTCTCCACGCTACGCTGCTTGTCTGGGACTGAGTCTATCCCGACAGCCGGAGACATTGTTGCATGCCGGCATGCCTCGCTTCTATTTGAGTCTTTAGCGTTGACAGGACCCGACTCGAACAGGCTTGCGCAAATACCCGGCATCCTCCCGGTAGGTGTGGTAGTTGGCTCGATGCCGAGGAGGATATTGGCCGACGAAGATAGCAGCAGCATTTCCAAGCGTAACGATGCTGGATCCAACGAGTCCCAGATCTGTGGTAGCGCCTGCGCAGCCGGATAAAGTGAAAGTGTGGTGCTCCTAATGAGCCCCTACGGAGCACCAGGGCGAATGAAAGGAGGCAGCCTCGGCCATACGGGAGGATCTCGTGTGTTCGCTGCTGTGAAGGCCGTCAGGCATATTTTGCGAATCCATGTGGAAGGAGGTGAAGCTGCAGTGTGAGGTGTGCATCGCAGCAGCTGTGGCACAGCAGGCATCACGGCACGTCTTTCCTCATCCTGCCTTCATCCTAAGGATCCTTCCCGCCGAGAAATCCCTGCTCAGGGAAGGTGCAGTATGAAGCAAGCAGTCGTGATCCCTCTCACTTCTCTTTCCGCCTCCTTTTCTTCATCAGACAACGACTATTCGCATCCATCGCTCAAGTTCGTTCATCGAAATTTGATTCTGTTGACACAACTCTCCATGTCAATTCTGAGCTATTCTGAGCTATCTACGTCCAGTTTTTGGTATTATTTCGGTGAGCAAACAAAGCAAATCCATCCTCATGGCCTCGAGCCGTCCTAAACTCCAATTTGTCACGTCATCCTAGACACTTTCCACTGCCAATGACCTCAATCCAGTACCAATTCGCAGCCACCATACTCAAACAGTTGTTGATCTTATATCCGTCCAAGTCGAGATTGCCAACCCAAAACCTTGTTGCAAAGGTAGTCAGGCAGTTGAAGAACGAGGCGTCGATCCTTCAGACCGAGGCATCCAGATCCATTTCATCGACCACCGACTCCTCATACGTGTCGTACGGCAGGACCTGCGAGGCCGATCCAGAGACCACATCCAGCTCGTTATTTGTGATAGACTGTAATGCCTTCTCGAACTTCTCACGCTCGCCCCGAAGTCGCTCTCTCTTCCTTGCCGTGGCATCGTCCTCTTCCATCAGGCGCGAGAATACGGTGCCATCGTTAGGACCGACCAAACCAAGCCGTCGCTCCAGGAAAAAGTCGAGTTCCTGGACGATCTTTGGCATCATGCGCGAAGTCACAGAGAGACAAACGGTGTCCGCGAAACGAAGGGCAGAGAGCATGTAGTATCCGCGAACATACGCCGCAACCTTCAATTCCTTGTCGAAGGCGTCCGGTCCCATTTTGACGAGCTCGACGCCGTGCTTCTTCTCTTCCTGAGCACGCTGATCGGGCGTCATCTTTTCCCAGTCGTGAAAATCCGAGCCCTCTCCGGAGAATGCCTGCCAGCGCATAACATGGCGGTACCTCGTAAGCACTCGACTCTCGGAGCGCTCATACTCCTCGAAGGCCTTTTTGTTCACGGTAAACAGCTGGAACGTCTCCATTCTATAGATATCCTCCAAGAAGCTTAGCGCCTCGACACGGCGCTCCTCCAGGAACTGGTCCATGTGATTCTTGGACTCCTTGAAGATGAGGCGTTTCTTCAGCGATCCAAATGCCTGATCAAGCACGTAGTCGACTATCCTCTGCAGCCGAATCATAGTCTCCTGCAGGAAGGTAGCCATAGGCTGATTCCACGCTTTCACGGCTTGCTTGCACAGATCCTCGTAAACCTCATCTGGAACAATGCTTGGCATACCAGCCTTGGTCTTGGCGCGGATATCGTCGCTGATCTGTCGCAGGGTGCGAAATCCAGCTCCATAGTTGGCGTACTGCTGAAACGCAGGTGCTAAGGGCGACGGCGCCATCGGGCGTCGACGAGAAGGCGTGGATGGCGTGGACCCGTATTCCTCAGTCTTGACAGCGACGGAGAAGGAGCCACCGTTGACGGTAGGTCGAGGCCTCTTCGCATTCGCGTTGCCTTGTCCTTGGGCACTGCGCTTCCTGTTACTAGGGGTCATGGCGCTCGCAGAATCATCTTCGTCGTCGGAAATCTCCAGAACAGGAATATCAGACTTGTCCTTGAGGATGAACTTCGGTTTCATCTGCAGGATGCAGTCGCGGAATGCATCGGACAGGTTTCCGTAGTTAGCGGAGAAGTCTCTGCCACGGAGGGTTTCCTTGACGGCGTTAGAGAAGGCCATCAAGCTCTTTCTAACCTCCAGTTCAACGTTGTTGGGTAGTTCAGGGAGGGTGCTGAGTTGGGCCTCGATCTCACGAAGCCGCGTAACGACTTTGTGCTTGATTGACGGCAAGCTATACAGCGTTAGTCTCTTCCAGTGAATGCGAGGCGATGGGCTACTTACTTCTTGGCGAACTCCTTGCCGAGCTTCTCCGAAAGAGCGGTCTTGAGCTTCTCCACGCCACACCTCTCGCGGAAGGCATGAAACTCCTCGGGCCAACGCTCACTAGCGTCGTCGTGGAAAAAAGCCTCCTCCCAGCGCTGCTGATCCTCGAGTTTGCGGTCTGACGGTCGGGAGGTGATGAAGAACTCGTGGCCGATTCTGTGACGCTCTCCACGCAACATCGAAAGCCACTGGGCATTGTTCCCATCAGGCAAAAGATCCGCCTTGGTCATAACACCAATGGTGCGCTCCTGGGCCCTCAAGTCGCGAATTATGGAAAGCGTGGAGGAGGTCTCGGGATCGACATTCATGGGGACAGCCCAGATGATCAGAGCGCCCTCGTGTGAGATGTACTCGCGAGCCAGATTCTCCACAACAGACACAAGGTACTCGTCTTCCTCACGAGCCGAGTTCCGAAAGATGCCAGGCATGTCGTAGAAGGAGAGATCGGGCAGGTCGGGGCCCTTGATCTCGAGGGCGACGGTGTTGGGACTGAACTTCGCGGCAGTGTTCTCAGCCTCTTCGTCAATCAGCCTTTGCTTCGTAATGGCACCCGTGCCAGGAATGTACAGCTCATGCTTCTGGTCGTGGTTGAGAATGGCAACTTGCGCCCATCGGAGAACGGTGTCGATGTCAGACTGGTCGTAGATGGTCATGAACTCTTTGACGACGCGCGGCTGCTTGACCCAAGGTGGAAAGGGGTTCTCAGGGGTAACGTCCGCCTTGGTGATCTCATACTCGCCAGGAGGGCAAAAGGCGTAATCCTGCTGGAGCGAAACGCGGCATGACCACTCCGGACCGCCACGGTCCCTGGCCATGCTGCGGGAGACACGGATGTGAATCGGGCATCGCGTACAAACACCTTCGCTGCGAGGCAGGTTGAGCCCCGCCAGACCGGACATGAGACTGGACTTGCCAGCAGATTGGTCTCCGACTAGGACCAATTGAGGAAGTGCAACGTCGTGGGAAACGCCAAGCTGCTGGAGCTCACCGAGGGTATCGTTGAAGATCTTCAGCTTGGCGCCAATGTCCCTGAAGGAGCC
Source organism: Colletotrichum neosansevieriae (assembly GCA_036785495.1). Taxonomy (NCBI): domain Eukaryota; kingdom Fungi; phylum Ascomycota; class Sordariomycetes; order Glomerellales; family Glomerellaceae; genus Colletotrichum; species Colletotrichum neosansevieriae. The sequence continues at coordinate 280,779 of JAVHLV010000014.1, forward strand.
ATCAAAGAAGGAGGAGTCGTTCACATTTTGCGTGGATGCGTTGGGCGTGGGCATCTCCAGATTTCTGACCTGCATAAGGACAGGGGTTTCACTGTCATCGACAGTAGGGTTCGTCATAGCCGTCCGCACTGAGCGAGTGGCCAGGGTCTTGGGCGCCATGACGGAAGGCGTAGCTGTAGAGTTGTAAGTTAGGTATTCCAGAGGAAGAAAAAATAGTACGAGAGGAGACTTACGAGCATCAGACCTCATGAAAGTCTGGCTGTCCTGAGCAGTCGAGTTAGGTCCTCTTTTGGGGGAACCAGCATTGCTGTGGGCCAAGGTAGGTGTAGGTGAAGTGTTGCCGGCGTGATGGGCTCCAGGCTCGGCTTTGATACCCCGTTGAGCCCTTGTCTTTGTCATGTCGGGCAAGATGAGACGGCCGAGATGTTGCGAGTGGGTTGTATGAGGAAGGGGAGAGAATGACGAAGTTGGGAGATGGAAGGAGATATTTAAAGAGAGACAGAAAAGGACGGTCGGCAGCCTACGACGCAATTACCTTAGGCAAAGAAAAAGGTCGACAGGAAAAGGCGTGGTGTTGAGGCAGGAACTGAGGCTCGAGAAGCTGGAGGCAGGAGCTCTGGGAGCAGACCTAGCTTTAAGAGCTCTTTCCTCGTCTGCGTTGGCCAGAGCAACCTAAAGTCCCCATGCTCCAGGGACGCTCATTCAAGTGGTTGTAAATGTTAGGCAGGACTTTGAGGGGGTAATTGTATGGTCCATTTTATCTAAAAAAAAAAGATCAAGAAACTGTAAAAAACTATCCATAGTATTCCAAGAAGACTCTTAAAACGTCGGTGATTTTTCAACGAATCCTACCGAGTTGTTGCTTGGTATATCTAATGATGCATGCAGTCAGGTCTTGTACTCAGTAGCAGGAACTATTGCAGACTGGAGCAGATGAGGTGCATCGTTGGAGTTTTCACAGGCAGGGGTCTTAAGGAGCTCCAGAATCGGCAGGAGTGGCTAGTAGTGGAGCTTGGCTGCGACGATCCCCTGAGAGACGCAATTTGGTACCTGACAGGACTGCCCAAGTCGCACGGCAGCCTGCCAGAATTTGCGGGCAAGCTGTGAGGACTCACCGGGCCAAGAAAGTAGCTGTTGATGCTTGCCAGGCGCAGCTTGTCGCGTCTGCTGCTGGCAAACACGCTCTGACGCGGTGGTGTCTCTACGCGTAAAGTGCCTCGAGCTCAAATTGTTTAATGGGATTGGATGAATGCCGCTGCAACCTGCAACCTACATCTCTGCCTCCCCAAGAACGACACAACAGAGCCTCAGGATAAGCTCAGCAGGGCTTCCATGTTGTCAATGACATTGTCTTGAACACCACCCATGGATGCCTGAAGTGAAAGGCTCATGTATTTTTCAGGAAGAGAAAGGGAAAGAGGAAGAGAGGACACATTTCCATGCTAATAAGAGCTGCAGCTTGGACAGGCCAGCAAAGTCAGAAAAAGCATTGTGAGTTCTGAGGGACACGAATGAGAAGTGAAGCTTATCGCATGTGTGTGAGTTGTGCAGGCGATGAGGCTTGCGAAGGGAAGCAGCTTCCCCGCAGAGGGTCCAGCTCAGTTAAGAGACACATCCTTACAAGCCCATTATTCTCATTTATTGCACTCTAGAAGAGTTCTCATCTAACATGCTGATTGTCTCCCGCCACAACCCGACAGCACGAGCCACCCAGACCCCTGGAGATATGCATCGCCTGCACTGTAAATTATTCTTAGTCCAGACCACCCACCAAAGAGACCACCAGCTCAGGTGGACGTCAAGGTGAACTTATCAGGGGCCCTTGAAATCCACGAAGCGGTGACGTTGCAAATTGGCGACTCTGCTCTTCTTCCCCGACACCTCACAAACGCCACCCCAAACCTCGTCGTCCCCTCAGAATCATGTCGCTGCAGGTTCCCTTCCGTGGAAAGGCATCCCAAGAGGGTGCCACCAAGGCCGTTATCCTGGTAAGCCCGAGCACTGCTCCCCGCGCTTCCCATCTACGGCGCAACCATCTCCAACTCCCCCGCCTCGGCTTAACCGTCGCTCCCCTCGATCCTCGACCTCCCCAGCCAGCAACCTCTGCAAACGGAATCGTCATTAGCTAATCATGCCTCTTCCAAACTCCAGGTCGGTGGTCCGTCCAGAGGCACCCGATTCCGTCCTCTCTCTCTCGACGTCCCTAAGCCCCTCTTCGAAGTCGCCGGCCACCCCATCATCTGGCACTGCCTGACGGCCATCGAGCGCGTCCCCGGCAAGGAGATCACCGAGGTCCTCATCATCGGCTACTACGAGGAGTCCGTCTTCCGCGACTTCATGAAGGACGCCAGCAATGAGTTCCCCAATTTGTCCATCAAGTACCTGCGCGAGTACGAGGCCTTGGGCACCGCCGGCGGCCTGTACCACTTCCGCGATGCCATCCTCAAGGGCCGCCCCGAACGCCTCTTCGTCCTGAACGCCGACGTCTGCTGCTCCTTCCCCCTCCACGAGATGCTTCAGCTCTTCCACGACAAGAGCGCCGAGGCCATCATCCTCGGCACCCGCGTCTCCAACGACGCCGCCACAAACTTTGGCTGCATCGTCAGCGACGCCCACACCCGCCGCGTTCTCCACTACGTCGAGAAGCCCGAGTCGCAAATCAGCAACCTCATCAACTGCGGCGTCTACCTCTTCTCCACCGACGCCATCTTTCCCTCGATCAAGACTGCGATTAAGCGCCGCACCGATCGTCCCTCCCGCCTTGTCTCCTACCCGAGCTCCGAGAATCTCGAGAACAGCTTCATCCTCAACGACGACGATGAAGAGCGCAAGAGCGAGGTCATCCGCCTCGAGCAGGATATCCTCGGTGACCTCGCCGATACCAAGCACTTCTTCGTCTACGAGACCAAAGACTTCTGGCGCCAGATTAAGACTGCTGGTTCTGCCGTCCCCGCCAACGCTCTCTACCTGCAGAAGGCATGGCAGAGCGGCTCCAAGGAGCTCGCTGAGCCCAGCGCCAACATCATCGCACCCGTCTTCATCCACCCCACTGCCCATGTCGACCCCACCGCCAAGCTGGGCCCCAACGTCTCCATCGGTCCCCGTGTCCACGTTGGCCCGGGTGCTCGCATCAAGGAGTCTATTGTCCTCGAGGACTCAGAGATCAAGCACGACGCCTGTGTGCTTTACTCCATTATTGGCTGGGGCAGCCGCGTGGGTGCCTGGGCTCGTGTCGAGGGCACTCCGACGCCCGTCGGCAGCCACACGACGAGCATCATCAAGAACGGTGTCAAGGTCCAAAGCATCACCATTCTGGGCAAGGATTGTGGCGTTGGTGACGAGGTCAGAGTGCAAAACTGCGTCTGCTTGCCGTTTAAGGAGTTGAAGAGGGTGGGTTCCGTTTGCATCGTAGGAGCAGCACGAATTACTGACAATCACACAGGACGTCGCGAACGAGGTCATCATGTAAGCGGGAGTTTCAGGGACATGTTGGATGTGCTGGGAAGATGGGACGACGTAATGATGAAGATACCTGCACCGGGGTCGGATAGAACTCCATTCTTCATAGATGCATGCGTCTTTGGTCACAAAAAAGCAATGGAATTGAGCAAAATCAGAATCGTCGGTATCGGCACCCAATGGGGTACATCTCTATGTGATATCATGCGTAGCTAAGTATGCGGCTGACTCTTAGGCTGAAGTCCACTGTAACCAGACGGACGTACGTAGGATCTCGCTTTTCCTGCCCTTTGAAGGGATTTGCAGTTCCAAGAAAGTGCTCTTACGCTTAGAGTCTGTCGTAGGTAGGCGGCCTGGGAGCCAATAAACCCTCTGACTGGTTTCGCCATTGCTGATGCTGATCATTCAGGCTTTGATGGAGTTCAGACGCACCCTCAGGTCATCGGGCTCGTCCACCACGAGGTAACTGTCTTTGAAGGCCTCTTAAGATTGAGCCACTGGTAGAATTCTGTGGTCAAGGGCGTCCTGCGGATCGTTCTCTACCCCTTCAATCTGGCTCAAGGAAGCACTGATTGCGACGTCGTCGTAGCCTCCAGCCACCCACATCCGAAGCACTCTACACAACGCTAAGAACCCCGGATCGTCTGGTCCATCGAAATGTGTTATATCCATGTGACGTACGTTCAGTGCAAGACTCAACCCGCGCGCCTAAGCGCAGAGTTTTAGAGGTCGATCAGCCACAGATTCAAAGTGTTCGTACGTACCCGACGAGGTTCAAAATGTTCCTCTCTATACAAACAGAAGATTCGCGGCATTCTTTTTTGGACCGGCCCAATACATCCATGTTGCCATCCGACCGCTCGTGAAGTTGCAGAATTCGCCGAAGAATTGCACTCAATGCCGGGTCTCTCGAGTCTCCGAACGTTATGACACCTTGGACATGGTGAAAAAGGTCTTGACCTTCCCCTTGGTCTTTTGGCAGCATGCCGTATCGTCCTCGAAGCTCTGCATTTTTCGATGTCAACCGAGCCGAGAGACCGGTTCTCGTAGCGCGAAAGCGAGACGCTCCCCGAAGCCGAGGCTAGCTCGACGCATCTCGCAAAAAGGTCTGCCGAGAAGGATCGCTTGGATTCTGTCCCGTGTCTGTGTCCGTTCTCGGGGAGCCTGACGGTCTCGGGGAGGGCGATTGCCGGGTGGTCCCTCTTGAGCGCAGCTAGTGCGAGCGTCGGCCTGCTTGGGTACTGGATCACGGTGCCCAAGGCTAGTTCCCCATCGGGGAGGAAGTTGAAGTCTGGCGGTAAAAACCAGGTTTTCGACGGCTTAGGCATTGTATTTAAGCTACAAAATAATAAATGGAGGCGAAATCCAGTCTGAGCAACACCTGGGGCCAAAAGTAAAGAGTGTGAGAGAGCGGGGTGTATGAACAAGGCATCAGATCAGGCTCTGAGTGCCCGACAGTCATGTGATGACTGCTGACCTTTCAGCTTTCGAGTTTTCAGCTCATATGCAGGTGAACTCGGGTGAGGGGATCTTGTGCGACATTAGAAGCCCAGATGGGAAACGACATGGAAAGAGAAAACAAATGGTCATTGCCGTGAACCAAAAGAATCTACCCAGACATATTGTGATCAACAGGGTATCACTTCAAATCTTCAAAAGTTGGTATACACTCTCGCCTCCCAACCTCTCAATGACGGCACGACCCCCTTGACAAGTTGTCCGCCATCTCTCGTCCCAACCAACAGCCTCACCTCAGCCGGATGACAGCCAAGCATATCAGGCACGTCCCCAGCGCTCTCCTCGTCCCTCGAGAAGTTCATCACGACAAGAGCCCTGCGCCTTCTTCCGTCCCGCCCATCAACCGGCGCAGCGCTCTCCTTGAGAATGATCCAGGTCTTCTCGTTCTCCGGATCCAGCAGCTTATGCGAGCCGAAGACAAAAATATCACGGTACTGCCTCCTCATCTTGAGAGCCTTCTTATAAAACTCCAACACCGAGTCCGGGTCCCCGCGCTGCTTGGCGACGTTGATGGTCTTGTGGTCATCGTGGACTCTCATCCATGGCTTGGCCCCCTCTTTGGTGAACCCTGCGTTCGGGCTGTCGTCCCATTGGAAGGGTATCCGCGAGTGATCTCTCGCCAAGATTCTCAAGCCATCCATCGTTTTCGCGATTCGCTCCTCGTCGCCCGACTCCAGAGCCTCAGAGTAGAAATTGCCACTTTCGATGTCCTTGTACTCCTCGATGCCCCAGCTAGCCGGCATGTTGGTCATGCCAATCTCTTGCCCTTGGTACAGGAACAGCGTACCGGACATGGTAGCCTGCCAGATCGCAATCGTCTTGCACGAAGCCTTCCACAACTCGGGCGTCGAGTCATCGCCAAATCTCGACACAGCACGGCCATTATCATGGTTCTCGCAAAACGCCGTAGCCCACGCATCCGTGCCCTCGATGAAGGACTGCCATGTGGCGGTGTAGCTCTTCAACGTCGACAACGGGAACGGCTGGTACAAGTACTTCCCTCCAAACCCGTTGCCGTTCCCAAGTCGGATGACCGAAAACTCAAACACCATATCCAACTCCTGGGCCGCGGCCGAGACGTACGGGATCACCTGCGACGGGTGCGGCGTCAAGGACAGCTCGCCGACGGAGACGGCGTTATACGGCGCCAGCACTTTGCGGTTCATCTCGTGGATGAACTCGTGGATGCGGGGACCGTTGCACCACATTTCCGGCGCAGGTTGGTGCGGTGAGGTGGGGTCCGTCATGGGCGCGTCAACGTAGTCGGTGCGCTTCGAGTACTTATTCACCGTATCGATGCGGAAACCGTCCACGCCGCGCTCGAGCCAGAACTTCATCGTGTCCTCGTAAATCGCCTCGCGGCACTCGTCGTTGTCCCAGTTCAGGTCGGGCTGGTCGGGGGCGTACAGGTGTAGATAGTACTCCTGCGATTGCTCATCCCAGGTCCACGTCGGTCCGGCGAAGTAGCCACGCCAATTGGTCGGCGGATGCCTGACCCCATCGGCGTCGTAGCGTGCCGGCTTCCAGATGTACCAATCGCGTTTGGTGTTGTCCTTTGACGAGCGGGATTGCTTGAACCATTCGTGTTCGATAGAGGTATGGTTGACGACGAGGTCGAGGATGACTTTCATGCCGCGGCTATGACATTCATGAAGCAGGGTATCGACGTCCTCAACGGTACCGTAAGGGGCGTAAATCTTCTGGTAGTCAGAGACGTCATATCCCATGTCGGCCTGGGGGCTCTCGAAGATGGGAGACACCCAGACGACGTCGACGCCCAGTTCGTGGAGGTAGTCGACCTCGGCAATCAGGCCAGGCAGATCACCCCAGCCGTCGCCATCCGAGTCCTTGAAGCTGGCCGGGTAGACTTGGTAGAAGGTGGCGTCCTTCCACCAGGGCTGCTTGCCCACCCATCGATTCTCGTCGTCCCAGACAAGAGATCCCATGGCGTCCGTATGCGTCTCTGCCAGGCCACGCTATAACGAGGAGGGTGGATGAACAGAAGTGTAGGAAGAGGTATGGAAGGGTGATTGAGGGGGCGAAAGAAGTGTGGGAGGAAAGATCCGACGTCAAAGATCAGACGCGCCGGGAGAAAACCGCATTTTGACCAAGGGCGGAAAGACAAAGCCGGGGCGGAATGGAAGGACCGCGGTCAGCGGCTACGGCCGAAAAATGGCGTGGTAACATGACGGAGCATGCATCCAAAGTAGGAAATCAAAGCAGCATAGTAAGAACAGCGTGGGGAGGTTGAATCGCTCTCGCAGCTCCTGAGTTGCTGGCCCGGTTGCATGGAGCAGGTTACCCCTCGTGGGAATCCCTGCGCAAAAGGGCCGCGAGGGCAGAAGATGCGTCGTCGACTCGGAAGCGGTAGTTGGATATGGGAAGCTTGGTCCAAGGTCGGTGGAGATTCCGATGAGAATGGCAACGGTTTTCCCCGCCTCACTTCTGTCTGCGGCCCCCGGACCCTCCTGTTATCCATTGGATGCGAATGAGACGGGAGTGTGGTGGTGTGGGTGGTTGGGAAGCGCGTTGAAGAAGGCGGAGCCAGACGCGGAGGTGGGCAAGGGAAATCGCGGGCTCTGCGCCGGCGGTTGTCACTTGATTTGCTTTCCAACACGTTGGGACTTTTTCAGTTTGACTCCGCATTCCCGCTGATGACGGGCGTCGGACGATCATGGAAAGGGTCGAGAAGGAATTGGGAGACTCCGCCATCCTTGTTGGAGTTGAAAGTGGGAGAATTTGGAGACCGGAGCACCTCCGCTAGACTCCGCAATATCCTCCGACCCCCTTGTTGAAGAGAACTGCTTATGTAAGTCTCTTTCGCCAATCAGCTGTCGCGAAAGATGGAGCGCGGGGCAGCCGGTGATGGACGGGCCCGGGGCCGGGTCCGGAGAAGGTGCTTAATTAGCTGAACCGAATCTGGGGAAACATCTGGCAAAACTCGGAGACCCCAAAGAACATGAACCATCCCGATGGAGCGGCGGCGCGGGAAGCCAATCTAGTTTTAACCTCGTGAGATGCGAATAGCGTCCTGGGCTTAAATGATCAGACCTGTCACTTGCGGAGTCTCCTGTTGCTGCCTCGTGTCTCTGTATGTCGGCCACGAATCAAAAGTCGAGAACACCAGACCTAGCTGGACCTGGAAACCGGCCCTATACCTATGCAGATGAAGCTTTTGATGTTTGTTCAGATGCGAAGCCGCCCTTAACGGCCCAATCTCGTGTCTCCCCAGGCACACCCCACAGAGACTTCCTTGAGCCAACCCAATCCCTCATCCTCCGCTTCTCCACAATATTCCTTCTTTTTATACCGCACTGTCGTGTTAGCGGCCTGTTTTCCCACACGTAACACAAAATTCCATTGATGAATCCGCAGCGAGGACGCCAACTGGACCCTCCTCGCAGGCAAACCAGGACCCCGGCCTTTGCATATGCACGTCTCTCGGCTTTTGCTCTCGTCAGACGAATTCGAAAGCCAGCAAGCAAACAAGCACCCTTGCCCAGATCAACACCACTTACTTTGCTTGCACGCACACACTTCTAAACAACCGACTGAAAGAAAAAAGCTGGGATCTCGGTCAATATGCTTAGCTGATTTTCTTTTTTTCTTTCCCTTTTTGGTCCTTCTTCCTCAGCTTCGTCCCCCATGTTACTTCCAACACCACCTCTTTGGACCTGTCATTTTTCGACTCCTTGAGGTGTGTGTCGACGAGGATAAATAAAGCCGCGAATGTCCTCCCTGTTCGGTCGACCTGGCTTCCCAAGGCGACCTTCTGCTTAGCGAACCCGTCCTCGTTCTCGCCCTCGCCTCGCAGGTTCATCGGCTTTCTTTCTCTTATAGCAACTTTTCAGCAATCTCAAAAGCCATCACAGACATCATATCATCATGAACATGGCCGATTCCAAAGCATCCGTCCCGTCCGCCGAGGACAAAGAAATGGGCGTCCACCGACATACCGACTCTCCGCCGGCGGCTCATCAACACCCCGAAGCGCTCGCCGCCGAGGCCAAGCAGGCCGCCGAGTCGGAGCACCAGATGACCCTTCTCGAGGCCGTCAAGACGTATCCCAAGGCCATTGGCTGGTCCGTTCTTCTGTCTTCGACCCTGATCATGGAGGGCTACGATCTGGCCCTGCTTTCCAACCTGTACTCCTCGCCGTACTTCAACGAGAAGTACGGCGCCTACAGCGAGGCCCAGGGCAAGTATGTCCTCTCCGCAGCATGGCAGTCCGGCTTGTCAAACGGAGCCCGCGGCGGGGAGATCATCGGTCTCATCCTCGCTGGCTGGACGGCCGATCGGTACGGGTACAGGATGACCACCATCGGATTCCTGGTTCTCATGATCGCCTTCATCTTTGTACTCTTCTTCGCGCCGAACGTCAAGATTTTGGTCCTCGGCGAGGTTCTCTGTGGTAAGTTCGTCGAACAAGATAAGATATTGACGCCATTCTTCATTCTAATGGCGCTTTAGGAATCCCATGGGGTGCCTTTCAGAGTGTTACACCCGCGTACGCTTCCGAAGTGGCTCCCGTCATTCTCAGACCGTATCTCACGACTTTCATCAACATGTGCTGGGTAATTGCCACTCACTCTCAACCCGCGTTAGAACCCTAACTAAAGCGAATCCAGGTCATCGGTCAATTCTTCGCCGCGGCAGTAAACAAGGGCTCCTTCCAGCACGCCAACGAATGGGCATATCGCATCCCCTTCGCGGTCCAATGGGTCTGGCCCGTCCCAATCCTCATCGGCGTTTGCTTCGCCCCCGAGTGAGTACCTACCCATCAACACCCTTCCGGCACTAACACACACGGCCCCGCGGCAGATCCCCTTGGTGGCACGTCCGCCACAACAACAAAACCGCCGCCAGGGAGTCCCTCCTGCGCCTCACCTCCCGCAACCAGCCCAACTTCAACGCGGACGAGACCATCGCCATGATCGAGCACACCAACGAGATGGAGAGGCGCGTCAAGGAGGGCGTCACCTACCGCGACTGCTTCAGGGGCGTCGACCTGCGCCGCACCGAGATCGTCGTCGGCATCTGGCTCGTCCAGACCCTCGGCGGCCAGAACCTCATGGGCTACTTCTCCTACTTCCTCGTCCAGGCCGGCATGGACGCCGACAACTCCTTCTCCCTCTCCATGGGCCAGTACGCCCTCGGCATGGTCGGCACCGCCGGCTCGTGGTACCTCATGCACAGGGTCGGCCGGCGCACCATCCACTTCTCGGGTCTCTGCGCGCAGTTCACGCTGCTCGTCATCGTCGGCTGCCTGTCCTTCTCCAAGGCCAACGCCTCCGTCTGGGCCATTGGCGCCGTGCTCATCATCTTCACATTCGTGTACGACTTCACCGTCGGACCCGTGACGTACTCCCTCATCTCCGAGCTCTCGTCCACGCGTCTCAAGGCCAAGACCATCGTCATGGCCCGCGCGGGCTACAACGCCAGCAACATCTTCGTCAACGTCATGACCAACTACCAGCTGTCCTCCACGGCATGGAACTGGGGCGCCCGCACCGCCTTCTTCTGGGCGGGAACGTGTCTGTTGTCTTCGGTCTGGGTTTACTTCCGCGTTCCCGAGCCCAAGGGCCGCACGTATGCTGAGCTGGATCTGCTGTTCGAGCACGGCGTTCCTTCCAGGCAATTCGCCAAGACGAAGATCGACCCCTACTCGCAGGAACTTAGCAGCGAGAAGAAGTTGGTCGAGGAGCACTGAAAGACTCCGTGTGAGCCTTTGAATGAGTTCGGAATTCTGAATACCCTAAAAGCCTTTTTTGTATGTATCACTAGATTATATCCGGAACGTAATATGCATGACGAAGAACCTGATTCCACCCGTATTCAGCTCGGATGGCTCAACGCCCTGACTGGTCCGAGCGCCATGTTCGGCACGGCCTGCTGGATATGCTTGTCCAACAACTCGTCATATATAGAATTCCCACCAGGCAGCCTCGTGATGAGCCGCCTCATGTAGTTCAAGTCATCCTCCGGCCCCGCGCCCATCCTGTGCGGACTCCGTGGCGTGATCGGCACCCTCGCGAGCACATCCACCGCAGCGGACGCGATATCAAACAGCTTCTCCGTCAACCCCACTCCATGCACCTTGATACTGTCGACCGGCAAGTCCCTTGTGGAAAGCACCAGATCCTTGGCCACCTCCAACGGATAGTGATATGTCATGCTCCGGTGAATCGATTCCTCCGCGAGATATCCGAAGCGCAGCCTCAACTGCCAGAGTATGATCCTCAGCCACAACTGCGTCACCCTCAGGTTCGCCTTCTGGGTATCCTTCAGATCCGAAGTCGACCGCAGCGCGGCGTTTACCGCCGTCTCAATGTGCGTCAGCGCCGCGTTCGAAGGCGGCGTCGCGACCTTCTCCTGGTTGAGTAGCGCGATGAAGCTCGTGTCCAGCGGAGCAAACAGCGCTGCCAGACTCCAGAATCCAGGTATCGTCGGGTCGTTATCCATGATCGGACTCTCCGCTGTGATCTGCAGCGTAACTGGCCTCCGGTACCGGATACCGTGACTCCTCTCCGAGACCAGCAGCACCCAGAACAGCCGATCCGCCAGATGGCGAGGCAAGGACTCCGTGTTGAGCCGTAGGAGCAGGAACAATGTCGTCGCTTCCCGTAAGAACAGAAAGGCTTGACTGTGGTGGAACAGCGCCGAGTGACAGGCGTAGAGAAAGAAGGTGAGCAGACATTGCTCGAAGCTCGGATTCGACCTCCTTGCGAAATTCCTATGCGCAGCCAGAGCTTCCTCGAAGAGCTTCCTCCCGTGCAGCGCATTCTTCTCAGGGATAAGGCCCTGGAGAAACAAGCTCTCAGGCTCTTCGACCTGAAGCAGCACCAGGGCGCAAACGGCGGTGAGAAGACAATGGGCCTCCATACCAGGCTCACTTGGCCCCACGAGGACCTTCAGATGCGCGACATACTCGGGCGTCAGGATGGGGATAGTCGGGTGCATCCGCGCAAAGAAGCGGTCTATGCAGTAATCCATCACGCGCGCCGGCAACAGCTCCGCCATCCGTTGGACGGCCTCGTGAGGGACGCGTCCGAACGCCTGGCTTCCGTCCGAGACCCAGGCGAGGGAGACCGGTCCGGGCAGGCCGAGGCACTGGTCTCCGAGGCCGGCGTCGACGCAGCGCTTACAGGGGCGGTACTCGTTACAGGCGCGACGGAGGCTCTTGCAACGGGCGCACGCGCGCGAGACCTGCGCCCTCTTGGGCCGTGAGGTCGGCTTGCCGCCATTATCCGTGGCGGCGTCTTCGCTGAGTTCGGTGCGCTTGCCGAGGTGGGAGCTGCTGGCCGGGGATATTGAGGACGGACTAGCTGCTGGGGGAGACACCATCGTCTTTTGCATCGAGAAGCCTCATTGTTGAGCTTTGTTATAACCTGTTTGTCCTTTTTTTCCGTGGCGATGAATGAGAGCAGATGTTGAATATCGATGGAGTTATGAAGGTGAGATTGAGTCGTAGGAAGTGATTGGAGTCAGTCAACCCCAACCAGCCAAGGAAATAACGTTCAACGTCGTTGCATGGAAGTGGCCGGGTTCACCTTCGCTTTCGCGCTGGAGTCACGTGCTTGGTTTTTTTTCACCCCGCTAATTGACCCCGTTCCCCGACGCGGGCGGGTTGCCATTGGAATATTGGCATGTCCGCGGAAGGGGGGGATTAGAAGGATTCGTTGATCAACCAGTCGATGCAACTAAGCAGGGCGCAACGCAACTGCAGCCGGTACAGACAAACCGAGGTAGCTCCTTTTGTTAGCCTATCGTCCCAACAAGAGATAAGATGGCATGTTACAGTGATTGAGCGGTTTATGAAAAAAATAGTAGTGTGTATTGTACTACACTGGGGACCTCCCCCCCCCCCCCATAACGCCATCGCTATGCAGAACCCCTTGACCGCACCCCAGATATTCCCTACAAAAAATCACTTTTGCCGAATGTTCTTGGGCTTCCGCTTCTTGAAGACGACGGCCGGAGCCGCGGTTTCCGTGGCCTCCACGCCGTCCTCTTTCTTGACCGCGTCGGAGCCAACCTCCGGCACGTCAAGCTTGTCAACGGCCTCGTCGTCTTCGGTCTTGATGGCAGGCGCATCTGACTTGGCTTCAGCCGTAGCTTCATCCGCGCCATCTTCCTTCTTGACCACGTCCTCCGTCTTCGCAGCCGGCTCTGCAGACTCTTCCTTCTTGGGTCGGAAGAGTGTGTCGCCGCTAAGCAGCGCATCCAACTCCTTATCATCCTCGGGCATGGCCTTCATGCCTCCCCATTTCCTAGGCTTCTTGAACAACCCGCGCACAGCATCCTCCTCTTCCTTCTCATCTTCCGTCTGCGGGCGTTTCCGCACGCCGGTGGCCTTTGCCTCGGCCGGCTTCTCCTTGGTCGCATCCTCGTCGACGACCTTCGTCGCAGTGACCGTCCATTCGCCAGGCAGCGCCATATCTCCTCTGAACTCGGTAGGTATAGACACGCCCATCTCCGCAAGCTGTTCCATCTGCTTCTTTCTCGAAGCCTCCGACCCCGACGGCGGAGGCGCAGGCGTGCTCGACCCGGGCTTCGAAAATGATGTCGACGACGAAGAGCCGGATGCGACGCCCTTCAGGCGCTCGACCTCGCGACGCGCGCGGTCCTTGTCGCGCTCTTCTTGTTCATGTCCGCGGTGGAGATCCCGCAGGAAGCGCTTGAGCGCGCCTTGGTGCTTGCCGGTCGCCTCGTGGTTCTGGCGCTCGAGCTTCGTGTCGCGGACGAAGATGCTGCAGTGCTTGCACCAGTATTTCGGCGTGGATTTCCAGTATTCGGACATGTTGGGTGGGTTTGGGATGCGGCGGTTGTTGGGGAATGAAGAGTGACGAACCAAGACGTCACTGGTTGGCACGCGCGCGCGGCTCCCCCACGAAGAATTTCGAGGTTCGCAGCGGAGATGGTCTGTGCGCGCTGTGAAGCTCTGGTCAGACACTGGACCCCTGCGCAGCGCGCTTGCCGTGCATTTCCAGGTTCCATTCTTGCAAGTTGCGGCCGACATTGCGGGGTCGCGTCCCGCGGAAATTTCCATATTTCGACATACTAAAAAAGCAACAACTGCGATACCGGCCCGTTCTCGGCCGCAAAGGAAGAGACAATTTGAGATGAGGAATTCAAGGTCACACTTGACGACGAACTGGGTTCGTACACAGACTACTCGCTCTCATCGGAAGAAGAGATCAAGTGCGTTGATATTCACTTCTGTACACCCAAGTGGAATCAGACGTCAAAATCAATCTTGCGTCTGTGATGGTTCAGGCAACGATTCAGTGTTCCATTTCACACAACAAGCATAGAAGAGACGAAAGTTTTTGCAGTCAAAAGCTGCTCTGAAGTTGATCTATTGGTACTAATTACCAGGGAATTCTTGTTTGTCCCTATTCAATTTGCGACGGTGCAAATTCAACCAACCCCCTCTCCAAGACCGAAGTCAAAAAGTCCGTGTTGTCATGTATCATCCATTAAAAAAAATGCCGAGTGGGCCGAGTCGAGAAGTCGTAAGAAGCGTATGTATTACCCCCTCTAAAGACCAATTAAGTCTTTTCCCCCCGCCATCCAAGAGACGCGATGGCACTTTTCCTCAGATCATGTACAGCACGGCCGAGAGACCGGCGACGAGAGCCACCAGAGGGGCGGGTACAATCTGCTGGCCGGCCGCGGCGGGCGGGGCCGCAGGAGTCGTGCTCGAGGGCGTATCCGGGGTCGTGGCCGGGTTGGTTTCGGCGGCAGGAGGGTTGACCGGGGCGCTGGTGTTGGCGGGAGGAGCGGGCGCCTGAGGAGATGACTGAACGGGAGGGGCAGCGGGAGTGGTGACGGCAGGAGGGACCGGAGTGCCAGGAGGAGTGTAAGGAGGCTGGCTGGCGGGGGCGGACGGCGCGGGGGGAGCAGGAGTCTTGGTGACAGGAGGAAGCTCGCCGCAGGGGGTGGTGTGGCCCTGGATCTGGCCGTCGCCGATCTGGCAGATGGGAACCGGGACAGTGGTGGGAACAACCTGGGGCTGACCGTCTCCGAGGACAGTGACGACAGTAGTGGCGACCATGGTGGTACCAACGACGTTGCCGCCAGAGGGAACGGGGGCATCCGCGCCGCAAGGGAGGACACTGAGATGGATGGGAGAGCACTGGGGGGCCCAGCTGCGGTCGTACAAGTTGGAGAAGTCACCAGACTGGCACTGGTAGAAGGTAGTCGAGCCACCCAGAGCAAGGGAGCCGTTGCCGCAGACGGAGAACCCAGAGGTGTAGATGACACCAGACTGGGGAGGGCCGTCGAACTGGAACTGGTAGTTGGCGACGATGGAGCCAATGCGACCCTGAGAGTCGGTGAGGACGCTGTCCTTCAAGACGAGGTCCAGAGAACCCTTCTGACCGCAGTTGGTGCGAGTCTAGCGCTTTGTTAGTGATAGTTTCTGGCGCCAGATGATTTGTCAACTTACCTCCAAACTGCGCTTGCCGAGGCTGACGATGGTGATGCCGAAGTTGCCAGCGTAGTTGGTCTGGCAGCCAGCAGGAGGGGCTTCCTTGGGAGCCAGCGCGGCGCTGGCAGCAGCCTGGGGCATGGCCATGACCATGCTGGCCAAAGCAGCAACAGTAGCGAGAGTGAACTTCATCTTGTAGTCTAGAAATTTGCTTGTCAGAAAATTATTTCAGAGGTTTCGAATCGTGAGATTTTGTAGGCGGGAAAAAAAAGAAGCAAAAGACAATCCACGCGAGACTGCCCTGAGCAGCGGTGAAGATCGGAACCCCCTTGGAATGCCTAGGAACACTGCGTCTCCCGTGGACAACAACATTAGGGGACACCTGGCTATTGTGAAGCCTGGCAAGTGGGGAAACGACGAAGATGTGGTCATGGGGAGGATCGAGGCCAAGAGAAGTAATTATGGCCATCTCGCCCACGATGGGCACGAGATGACTAGAGATCGAGGTCGACATACCTGAGCTTGTGAGAGCGAAAGTGGCGGTGTGATGGTTTTGTATGAGGCGGATGATCTTTCAAGGTCACAACAAGGTGGAAGTTGCTTGGTTGAGGAAGCAAGTGGTTGTTGTTGTTGCAAGAAAAACTCTTCCACAGCCAAGATCCTTTCCCCCAAAGATGAGGTGGTGAATGGTGTCTCCGCTTTGATTTGACCCGCTAGGTCTGACAATGCCCTCGTTCACAAACACAAAAAGGGTGGGTGCTGCCTTGGGTGTGGTTTCCTCTGTGCTGCTGCCGCGTGGGATGACGGGAGTGTGAGATCGGGTAGGGCCTTGTTCCTCTGTTGGTACGTCTCGCTCGGGTAGAGGGGATCGTCAACTCTAACCCTTACCAGCCACACGTTACTAAGAGAGTGTCGAAGGTCAGTGGAAGGGAAAAAAGTGATAAATAGGAACACTAAATGGAGTGTGGCGGGCTTTAAAATGGAAGGCGAGCCTAAGGAACGAGAGTAGTGGCAGGGATAGAAGAGGTGAATCCTAGAGAAGGGAGGGAGAACGGATGGAGGGAGGGTTGGGGATCAGTGGTTCATATACCTTAGATAGGGAGGGAGCCGCGTGAGGGAAAACAGTGATTAGGGTAGGAGATAAACTTCAGTCATGGGTATTGCGCGTCTTTGACGTCTAGAATGTGGATTTATTTGATGGAGCAAATAAGCTAAGGAACCTGCAGTAGTGTTATGTGGTGTAAGTAGCCGTCCTGTTTGTATAGGACGGAGTTGCATCTCTGGCCGTCAACCATTCCTTGCACAAGGCATGCAAGCTACTTGCAAACGGTACCTTCAACAAAGCGAAACCGCATGTACTTGCAGCAGCTATGCCCTGATTGTGGTGTGAATGAGTGATGGTTGTTGTGGGTAGGGTGGTTGGGAAGTCGCCTCCAGCAACACGGCTGGGCTGGAGGCACACCTCAACCAGGGCCATCCAGGATCCGTGCTGGTGAGGAGTTGTACAGGCCAAAGTCAAAGTCACTGGACTCTTCGTCGGGCTCTGATGTCAGAGATAAAGCATAGGTTTCCCCCATCGAGCACTCGCATCCGTCGTGGTTGGCGATTCGGACGAACCGGGGGCTTGAGGTCGCTTGCCGGCTATTTTTGACAAAACACTTTATCCTGTGCTCTGGTTTACCAATTATGTGAACTTGCAAGAAGATGCCGGGGAGCCTTGCCTGTCAGACGTCGCAGGCCAGAGCAGTTGATGATTGAGAAACTGAGGATAGATTGGTGGATTGAATGCGACCACGGGCCTGTCTTGTGTTGAGACAAAAGGCTTGTGCAGCCATCCGCTGCAAGAGCACGCCCAGCGCTGGATGGCGCTGATGTGTGTCTTGAATGTAGTGTGGTGTGGTGGTGGTGGCTGCTGCCGATCAGGTACCACGGCCTCCGTGACCAATGACCGCTATGAAGGAGCGAATTGAGTGGAATGTTGAACTCGGAGTCGAGTCGGTCGGGCTTGTTTAGTGAGATGCTTGGGCAGCGGAGGCACTCCGACAACATCGTGTGTGGTGAGGTGTTGTTGTTGGTGGTGCGGTGTGCAGCAGTGCTGGGGCGCGCGGCGGGGAAACGGGGTCTGCGGGAGGCCGGCACTGAGTGCGGTTCCTCGCCTTGGCTTGCTCTTAGGCTGCGATAACCTGCCGTGCCGTGGCGTTGGTTGTGGATTAGTGAGGGGCCGGATGAGGGGGTGAGCCGGGGGGGTGCTTCGATCGATTACCGAGATGGGTTTGGCTGGTTTTGCTGGTGGTGGATGCGAATGTCTGCGTGGAAGACGGTATTGGTGGACGCCATGAACGAGTGATGCCACTGTAATGGCGATCTTCGATCCAGTGAGCACTCGGGACATTAGGATTCGTCCGTTCGACTTTGCAAAATTCGATGCCCAATGGAACGTCCGAAGAAGAGAAATGTCCCTGGCGCTGAAAAGAAAAAGGGGCCGGCATTCCATAAGCTAAGATTGGCTCGTAAGATATCCTGAGCCTGCTCGATGTCTTGATTCCCTCCCTCCCTGGCGTTGGGGTTCCTGTCGGCGTTGGCGACGGTCCACGGAGGCCCGGACTTTCTGCGCTACCAAGGCAAGTTTTCTCCGTTGCTTTTTGGCCTCCCTTGATTGCAGAACGGCGTCAGTCCTGTAAAGAGGCAACAGATCTGCCGGGATGTCCGTTGTCTGGACGAAGTTGTGGTGCTGCCAATCTGGCAGATGTTAAATTCATTACTTCGGACGGAAAACACCATGTACTTCTACGTGTAGTCAGCTCGTAGATGGTGCGCCGTCACACCTTGTCTCTCGTCCATACCAAGCAGAGCTGTACTGCGTTGATTCAGATCCCTTCATCTCGAGAAGGGTGCGACCTCGTCTGAGAACCTTCTCAAACGGCACCTTAGGGCCGGAAACAGGAATCTTGGTGTCGGTGTGCCTGGGGCTAGAGAATTCAAAGTCATTTGGCAGTCTTTGTGCTGGTCCGTTTCAGCCAACTTTTCGTCATGATATCATTGTTTGGACTTCGCCGAATACCACCGCCCATAAGAACCTGGAGACTGCCCCATTACTAGGTACCTTTCGTTACCCGGTCGGATGGAGTGGATCGGAGGCTTTGGATGACGGCTTGAGGGGCAACCAGCATCAGCACCATCGCCCCATGTGAATCGACGAAAATGGAAGCGCAGCGGAAGCGCAGCGGAAGCGCAGCGCAGCAGCGGGACGTGGAATTCAACTTTTTTGGTCTTTGGACTCTGGAGAGGCGTCTTCGGGGCCCACGACAGCCGCAGCCAAGCGACACCCTACAGGGGCCGGCGGTGCGGTCGCATGCGCTGTACCCGTCAGACAGCTCGCTAAGGCCGCCAAGGCCAGGCGCCCTGCATTAGCATCGCCCGCCAGTGTCAGAGCCTGTGTCGATCCCGCCCACTCTGAGGACCTTGACATGTTCTGACTGGCTTGCCGCCAGCTCTAGCCAGCTCTAGCCAGCGAAGCGTGGAAAAGGACCCAGGTGGAGAGCGCTTGTCAGTCTTTGGTTGTTCGAATCAGGGCAGTGACATTCCTTCTTGTTCCTCAACGGCGCCTTTCGAGAGGCCGAACACAGTCTCCGGAATGACGGATTCCAGCGCTAGCAGCTCAGAATCGTCTCTGGCCTGCAGCAGGCAGCTTGCGATTGGAGCGACACTGGACGGCAGCTGCCCCGTAGAGGCAAGTCCGTTCGTTCCGCTGGGGTTGGATATGCAGGGGACAGGGGCCGAAGTTGGCGAGCTTCTTCTCTAGACTCTCGGATGGACTTGAGTTTCCTGTTTAGCGGGCCGAGGAGGCCGAGGAGGTCATTGAGACGCGCGAAACATGTGCCCAGGCCAGCAAGAGTTCTGGAGAGATATTTGGCAAAGATGGCGATGCACAAAGCCGATACCATCGATCCATTGTTATGATCCAGATCAATATCTTTTGGCCGGTTGCACATCCGCTTTGCCGTCTGAATTGAGTCTGCTAGCACTCGCATACCATCGGCGCCTTGCAAGTCGGGCGACGTCTCATCTCCAGAAGATCGATGTACGGGTATCGCGGAGAAGTTCATCGTTGCCGAATCGTGGCTTGCTTCTTGATTACCTCTTGCTTCGAATAGATTGTTTCGGAAATATGACAACGTCAACTGCTGCCGAAGGGAAGGGCCTGAGTGTAGGAAATTCCGTGCGACAAAGGCGTCTCTTGGCTTATCACCATCCGCGCTAAACGGGATAGAAGCGTCCACGTGTGATTGCGTCGTGGCTGCGAACGTTTCTGTCGGCGCCCGTTCCGGTTCCCATCTTTGAATGTGCCTTTGTGCTGCCGGCTGCCTTCCAGCATGAGGGAGGAGGGGTTGGCGAACAGGACTGGAAGGCCGCCCGTCAGTAAGCGCCGTCCTTCCCGGGTCTCTCCTTCGGTCGAAGGATGTAGATTTTGGGGTTGCGAGGCCGACTAATCAGCAGACTTTTTCGACATCGGATTTTGTTCGAAGGCAAACTTGGATTGATTAATGGCGGCTGATATTGAATTTGGAGCTTGTTCTCCGGAAGGAGAGCCGGCGTCCAGTCCAGTCATCTTGGATGGGTACCTCCCTACCCAATAAGGTAAGGCGAACCTACACAGCTGCAGCTGCCCTGCCTGTGGACTTTTCCCGATGAATCGCCGAGAACGTCATGTGGGCTGCGGCCCATCGAGCTCCAGTCTTGGCATGGAAACATCCGTCTTCACGACAACATCCTTTCTTCACCCAGCTATGTATAGAAACTCGATCACTTACTCGATAGATCAGAAGCGCTAATACTTTTTCCCCCTCATCTTTCGTTATATTCGCGCCGTATTTTACTTGGGAAGCTGTACTCACCGTACCTACTTCTCAAAATAAAGGCCTTTTCCCGGGTCAGTAGGCACGTAGGAGGCAACGTAGGTTCTCTTCCGTGAGAATTACACCGCCAGCTGCAATTTCCATGGTCCAGCAGAACCGATGATTACCTTGCGAGCAACAGTCAGGCTCCGGTGAGGCAGTAATACATTGGCTGCACACTAGAGTTGCATCAGCGCGATACCCAATACCTACTCACGATGACTTCATATCTGAACCTAAGGACGATCAAAGTAAGTTAGCGACACATGTGTCGCGATCTACCGCCCTCTCGGGCGTCTCAAGTCCGTATTTGAAAACACAACTCACATCTGGCAGGGAATCTGCGCGACCGCAGTAATCCTCGGATCGACCATAGGATTCTCATCTTTTTTCGGCATTGCAAGAAAAGGGCGCCATACGGGGTAGACTCTGGACTGAACCATGCTTAAGCTGCAGTCGAGGCGAGGAAATCGCGTGGTGGTGGGCAACGGGCAAGGACACTGCATGTTGGAGCAGACGAAAGATTTGCACCGATGACCGCTTCATTCTAGTGGAGGGGCAGACTGGAAGCCTGTTCCCTATATGGGCCCGCCTTCTTCCAACCCTCTCACCAACAGACAAAGCAACTTGGCCGAACGGTTGAGTAGTAGGGGCTCCCCAGTAGCAAGTTTCCTGGGTTACAATGCGTTGATCACCGCTGTTCGAGTCCCCAAGTGCCTCTGTTGGATCACATTTTTTTTCTCTTTTCTTCTTTTGACATCTTACAGCACACTAGAAGCCTGGTCCCTAGATAGGCACGCCTTCTTCCAACCCTCTCACCAACAGATAAAGCAACTTGGCCGAACGGTTGAGTAGTAGGGGCTCCCCAGTAGCAAGTTTCCTGGGCTACAATGCGTTGATCACCGCTGTTCGAGTCTCCCCAAGTGCCTCTGTTGGATCACTTTTTTTTTCCTCCTACGATTTTTTTGATATTGTAGTTTAGTCCTCTATCTTGTGCGAGTTAGTTAGCCTTGATTAAATATTAAACGTTCTTCTTTGGCCTTGAACTACATGATACTTTAAGTGATGTCTATTAGAATTAAAGAGATGGCAGAGTTTGTGTATTAATCTCCCGGAGTATGTGCTTGTCTTTTTCTTAATGGATTATCTCAGCTCCTACGAATCCAAGGTTGGGAAGGAGTGACTGAACTCTTGCCTTCCAAATCGGAATCTCGATGTGAAATTTCAGTAGCTCCTCTCACAATCCACAGAATAACTTTCCCTCTATAGATGACTTCACTTTCCTTCTCAACCCTCCTTCAGCCCCCTCCATCCCAACGTACGCCTGGATACTCGGCCTCTTCACGACAACACAAAATCGCAGCAAGGTTCGTTCTCATTCCACCTCAAGGGATTTGTCCTCCTCATCGATTATTCTCGTCACTGACTTGAATCAATTTGATCCCAGTGAAACGGGATCTTTCGCGGCATCATGGCGAAGACTAAATCCGTCCTCAAGCGACTGATGCTCCGCAAGGGCTTCAAGTTTGCCTCTGACTCTCTCTTCGCCGACCAGGAAAGCCTCTCTCTTCTCTTGGACGCTGTCTTTGGCAACGATTGCCGTGTCGTGATCGCCAGCATAGGCTACGACGTCGCATTGCAGAAGGTGGACGCTGTTCTCACCAACGTTTTCAACGGTGTCATCGAGAAGCGCGAGCTCTACCGCGCCATCCGCGGTCACCCGGCTTTCTACGAAACCGTCGCCAGTGACATCAAGACTGATGGCGATTTCGCCGGCCAAGACGTCGAGGCGATTGAGGAGTTGTACGTCAGCGCTCGCCAGAACAGCACTATGGAGGGTCGCCACGAGAATCCGTTCGTTACGACAGTCGATGCCTGGATTGGTATTCGCAACGGTGTCGCCCAGCTGCCTCCTCCTCAGAAGTTCACTCTTGCGTCGCGCCCTACCGATATTGATGCCCTTACTTCCGACATCCTTGGCTTCAGCATTGCTTCTGCTGATAAATCTGGCTGGCCCCCTGCTTGCTTCAACGAGTACGAGATCGCTATTCTCTCCAAGCCCGGCCTTCGCCCAGGCATTTTCGGCCGGGACTTCGACTCAACTGCCCCCCTTCCCGAGTTGCCCAGCATGACCAGTGCTCCCTTGGACACTCGTGCCTATCTCTGCTGCCTTGCCCTTCAGAACTACAGCTCTGAGAGCAAGTGGCGCCTCACTCTCAACCCCGTCGCCAACTACAGGAATAACCGTCAACGCTGGGACTGGAGCGATGCCTCGAATGGCGGCTCCCGCGTTTGCTGGACCATGGGGGCTTTTGTCAAGAACTGCGTCCGTACCTTTCAGATGGGCAAGAAACTCTGCATTGGCCTCGCTACCCCCTGGTTCGGTCGGCCATGGGCTTCCATCCCTTCCGCCGATGGCCCCCATAACACCGCCGGGCTCTCGCAGCATCAGATCTGGAACAACTTCTGCCCCCGCATGGGCTTTGCCATCGTCCTTCACAAGCATGCCGACGGAGTCGAGTTGATTGTTTTCGATCCCAGCCGCCACTGCCCCCACCTCAATAACAGCTCGCAGGCGAAGGGAAACCAGATGGCCATCTTCGACTTCCGTCGTCTGGTTCGCGAGACCACGGAGAAGGCGGTCAACGAGGCTGGTGGAAGTCTGAATCGGGGCTGGTACGGAGGCAAGGTCTCCTTTGGTGATGGCACCAACAGCGGCGGCGCCGATAGCGTCCAGGTTGCGAGCGAGTGGGTCAGACAGCTCGTCGTCGCTGGCCGTAACGGAGGCGATCCCTTGGACGTTGACGATGCCACCTGGGCTCAGTGGGGATTCGAGCTTATTTCCATGTAGATAAGCGGACAGAGGGGAAGGAGAACCAGAGCGAAGGACGAACGGGATGAACGATACGACAAACGAACACAGTACCAGTATACCCAATCACGACAGATAGGACGCAATACACTTCTTTTGTGTCACATACTGTTTACTCGGTGGCGTAGACAGACGGGACTCTCTGCCGATGCGCTTAAAACGCTCAAAAGCTTGCCGATACCGGCAACATTAGTTCTCAGAACGCGTCGCCGATTCCTTTACAACTAAGCAACACGAAGCTCCTCCAAAATCTCCTTTACTACACCATTCAGATCGGGCGACGGCGAATATCCTGCGGCTTTCGATTCCAGCAACTCCTGTCATCACACCACTGATTGTTACTTACTTATGCTGTCATACGTGTCCGTGTCCAGCTGATGAATCCACTTGCAAAGCTCGCCATCGTCCGGCAGAGACACCATGGCCGTCTTCTCAGTCTCCATGATCTGCACCACCAGAAGTTTGGCACGGGTCTGATGTGCCACCAGAAGAAATTGACGGCCCGGTAACTCCCATTCGTAATCCATGGAACAAAGCCCGCATAGAGACCTTGTGCGTGCAACGTGAGCTCTGAGACGCTATGAAGAAGCCCACCTTCCCTTGAGCCGTTCCGTTCTGACAGGCGCAACAGCTCGACGATCTGTCGTCGGGAGCATGCGAGTAGCACACCGGGACCGTGGACGTCGGCGACCGGAAGCACACGCACTTGTCCCAGTTGAAGGGCTCCAGCAACAAATCGTACTTCCATCTGGCGTGAGGACAGAACAGGTCGCTCAATGTCCGCAACTTCTCTCGGATGAAGTCCTTCGAGACGAACTGTCCGAGCCTGATCTTCGACACACGGATCTTACAATCCAGAGTGAGATGGTCTCCTGGTGTGCAAGTAGACCACGACAAGGTCGGTGGCCGTCCGCGGCGTCCCACGCCATTACCCCCGCTAAAGTCCGATTCTCTTTCGCCCTATTGCTCGGCCACGACAATAATTTTCCGATTTTTCTATTTAACGTAAGGGGGTCGGTCCTACGGCTATGTCAAGCATCGGTTCCGTCCTGGCAAGGATAATTCTGACCTGTGTCCCCCCTCGACCTCCTGAGCCGATGAATCAGTCTTGCTGATATAAGAGAGCCACGATATCCTTTCTTGGAAATTTCCAAAGATGGGCAGGTTGAAGGCCGCGAAGAAAACCTCACGAAGCCCGTCTCACGACGTAGAAGATCTTCGGGCTCCAGCCGTTCCATGATTTCGACGATAATTTTTGAAGGCATGCGGTAAATCAAGCAATTTCTGAAATTCCTCTCCCGGTTTTGGCAAAACGATGAAGAATAGCCGGCAGGATTGGATTCTCTGAGGGGCTTCCAGCGTCCGGCCTGGTACTTCAGCAGCATCTCAGGGTCTCCATGACAAAAGCCACGCTGCCAACTCCAGAAGTGGCTTTCCAGAAGTGGTTTTCTGGCCTTCTCTGTTCCCACCAGTCAAGCAGGTCCGGGTGAATGGTCCACAACACTAAGCAGAACACAATTATCATTAAAATCAACAGTAAATTCAATGCTATAATCACCAGCAAACACGCTAGGTTGAATAAAAACATTACAGCCGGGAGTGTGTCACGGAGACGGCGAGTAGACGAAGAGTTGTTGGGGAATATAGTCAATGGACGCAAGAGCCGAAGATTTCGGCGTGCTTTTTTGGGTGGGAAGGAGTAAGGCTTTCGATTGAGTTCACAGAAGTCATTTCTATATCCGGTGGACACCTTGACGATACGGAATAGAGTTCCAACGGAGCATCACCACAAGTTCAGCAGCGCCGGCATGCTTAAGCTGGTTGTAGATAGAATCACCAGGATCTCATCAGCTCTGAAGACGGGCTGACTTTGAAGATAGCACGACCAGCCTATTCACCATCAGCTTCTTCTTCTTCTTCATCATCAGCTCCTTCATCTTTATCCACATCGGTATGCTCATCCAGATTCATTCTTGACGTCGTCATCAATACTAGAGGCTATTAGAGGTGGGTGAAACGAACGACTCAGCTTAGCCCCGCAAGACGAGGAGAAGGTGAGCAACCTCATTACAACATTATTACCCCACCAAGGATGTGGTTGCTTCTTAAGACAAAACTCGCTCTTGAAGGCTCTATGCTCGCGTATTTGTTCTCTATATTTGAATCTGAGCCAGTGTAGTACCCTCAGGAAGGGCATTAAGTATCTTAACCTAGCCGCTCATGACGAGGGAGAGCGACCTCAGTGTGACCCCGACAAGAGCGAGGTTGATTCCCAGGATGAGTATAATAGCTGCAGCAAGGAGAACGAGGAGCGACCCCGCTACGACTCCAACAAGTATGATGTCGATTCCCGAAATGACCATACGAGCGACGACGAGGACAACGGTAATGACAACAATCCGAACAGCGATAAGAACAACAAGGGGGAATCCTAAGGAATTGATGGCGGGAGACAATATATCAAGAAAGAGATAGACCGGATGACCTTCCTGCCGAGGAGTGTAAAGAGATCTAAATTCCTTTACAAGCGGTCCCGTTGGTTGATGTTGTATATTTTTTGATGCTAGCAATACTCTTTAAGGCCAAGGTAGGTAGATTACTACCTAACCATCCATGCATACACCTTGTCTTTATATGATGTCCAACTAAGTGAAAAAAAAAACGCCGTTTTTGTGTGCAAAAATGCCTTCCCAACGCCCAGCCGTGAGCCAAACAATGCAAACCCTCCCTCTCTTTTTCCAAGAAGCCAAAGTCTACTGCTCCTCCTGAACCACAACGCCCCAAGCATGCTGCTCGCCGCCGTACATGATATCCTTCATCCACTTCTTGATGGTAAGAGTGTACTTGCCACCCTGGCCGTCGCCGCCCATGCCGATCTGGACGTCCTTGCCGCGGTGGTGGATGAGAGAGATGGGGCAAACGAAGAACTGCAAGCCGTTAATTAGCAAACCAAACCATTCCCGCAATCGAACCAGTATCACACCAACTTACAGCAGTGCCAGCCGCAAACGACTCGACAAGACGACCTTCTCGGTCCGCCTCGACGACCTCGTCAATCGTGTACCTCCTCTCTACGACCTCCACCTCGCCACCCAGACGCTCCCTCACGAGCTGCAGGACGCTCCGCCTCGTGACACCGTCGAGAATCAACCGGTCGTCGAGCGGCGCCGTGACCAGCTCCGTCTTGCCACTGTCCTTGTTCTTCCACACCACGAAAAAGTTGCTCGCGCCCGCCTCGGTGCAGTACTGCTCCTGCCCGTACAACCACAAGATCTGCCCGAAACCCCTGCTCCGCGCCTCGGCGGTGGCGAGCAGCGAAGGGCCGTAGTTGGCGCCGACCTTTGCGTACCCGAACCCACCGACCCACGCGCGCACCATGTCTTCGGGGCTCGTGTGCAGCTTCATGCCCCCCGCGGGACTGTCCATGGTCGGCATGAAGGAGCAGATGATGTACAGCATGGCCTCGGAGGGCGCCTGCACGCCGAGCTGGGACTGGGTGCCGATCATGGTGGGACGGAGGTAGAGGAAGGAGCCGGGGCGGTCGCGGGGCAGCCACTTGGGCCCGTCGACGGCCATGAGGGCGAGGAGGAGCTTCTCGAGCTCGGCGGGCGGGAAGGAGGGCAGGGCGATGCGGGTGGAGGACATGAGCATGCGCTCGCAGTTGCGGTCCGGGCGGAACAGGCGCAGGGCGCCGTCGAAGCCGCGGTAGGCCTTGAGCCCTTCGAAGCACTCGGTGGCGTAGTGGAGGACCGAGGCCGTGGGCATGAGGGAGAGCGGGCCGTAGGGCTTGAGCTCCGGGGCGGACCAGCCGGTGCCGGCTTTCCAGGTGGCGGCGATCATGTGGTCGGTGCAGATGGTCTCGGGGCCGGCGTTGGCGGAGGCGAGGTCGGGAACGGCACGCGGGTTCTTGGTGCGGTTGTAGACGAGCTTGGAGGCGTCGAGTTCTTGGTAGGCCGGCTTGGTGGTGCCGTTGGAGGAGGGGGCGGCCTTCTTGGGGAGGGAGTCGAGCTTGTGCTCGATGGCGGAGGAGGTCAGGTCGATGTCCTGGTTGCCATGGTGTAGGCCGGGGGAGATGGTGCCGGGAGCCATTGCGGTGATGGGTTCTGGATACGTGGTGTTTTCTGGCTGGCGTCGTCCGAGGTGAATGGTGATGATGTTGTCTTGGATATCTAAGACGGAGGAGCGGGAGAGTGGTTGCTTGAGGTGTCAGCTAGAGAGGTGACAGGTAGCTCGAGTTGGGGAAACACACGAGCAAGAATGTGTCGAGGAGTGGAAAGGGAAGACGGCGGTCTATATCGGCTTGAGGTGAGAAGAGAAGAAGGGGGACAAAGCACAAGGATGAAGCCGAAGCTTAAGTACAAAGGGTGTCACACTCGGGTTTAGGTTCTAGTGACAGATGGAGCAGGTGACTCAAGGGCCAATGCAAAGGGGCAGCGGATCCGATCCAGGAAAGGGCGTTTTCAGATAACAAGGACAGGGAACATCATGGAGAATTTGGCGGTGCAGGACGGCGGCATCGCATGGAGCATGGGACATGGATGTGGATTGGAGGGGGGAAAAGAGCTGGAGCATAGGCGCCTTCGAGGTGTAAGGCAAGGTATGATGTATCTGGCGGGATCCGTTCCGTTGCTGGGTTGAATCGGAGGGGAGCGGGCAGGCGGTCTAGGTAAGTTGAATGGGAATGGAACTCGTAAGTGTCCATATTAAAAAGGACGGCGGAACGCCAACGGCTCCTAAGACGCATTGGAATCGTAGCCAAGGCCGTCGATGATTCTGCATGGTCATCGCGTACTCTGTACCTTAGTGTGCCGTCGCTTGCCTGGGGATCCACACCGCAAGGAAGTACCTAGAGGGAGAAGAAGAAAAAAACAAACAAGGCATCGCGGGGGCACAGCACTAGAAGAAGAGGCGTAGAATTCCTTTTCTGTTGGGTGGCCATGTTCGGGGCGATTCCACTGAGCAGAGCATCGCGGATTCTGGATTCTGGATTCTGGAAGGCGAGCGCCGAGCCCGAGTACCCCGGCCGGGCGGTATCCACAGGCGGGCAGCGCGTGAGCAATGATGAAGCGGCCATCATTCCTGGCACGCAGCATGTTGGGACAGGATGAGACTTCTCTCATATCTCATCTCATCTTCACACCTTCCACTTTGCCGGAACCTTTTGAAGCCACGACGCGCCATGCATCCTTCAAGCCCAGTCCAGTCTGAGGGAAGATTTGCTGGTAAGGTGATTCAGTGTCTCCACTCCAGATAAGCAGCCGAGGCCGAGTAAACGATGAAGGCGACAAAAGAAGGAGAATTTGATGAAAACTCACACAAAGAGTCCACCGCCTCCTATCGGAGCCGGGACCATCCCACCTCGAGGCTGATTTTGCTGCCGTCTGAGAAAGGGGAGCAACGACAAGAAAAATCTGTGACGAAACAAGAGGTCAAGTCGCGGCCGCTCATTCGCGAATCGCCTGCGTCGGCTGGGGAATTTCGAGGTACCTGACTGGCCTGTGTCCTGCTGCTGCATGGGTTCGTACAATCGATGCCGTTCGATGTTGTTCGATGTTTTTGTCCCATCGCAAGCCGACGGCCGGCCACGGCTCCAGTCGGTCGTCGTTCTAAGTGCCCCATTGCGGCTTTGGTGCGCGCGGTCCGAAGTCGACGGGGGTTACACCAGGCTGGACAACAACCACTGTTTGCTGGGGTACAGGAATCCGATGCATCAGAGGTTGGGCAAAGTGACATTCTGATGGAAGAGTCACAGCATCCTGGCCGACACCGCAAGTCAACGGCGCCCTTCTCGCCCTTGGCTCCCTATTGTCGACAGGTAGACAGGGCTCGATGTTTATCAATTGACATGAAACGGGGTTCAATTGTGGGTTGCTGTCGGTTCTTTTGCTGTCGGTTCAAAGAGCGGAAATCATGAATTTCTTGCTAGGTAGGTGAGGTGAGACCTGATGCCGGGGGTTTGAGTGACACAGTGACAACCCGGACGGATTGCCCCTCCATCGTATCGTTCCCCTCCACACCAGGGGAAAAAAGAAAAAGAAAGAGGGAAACAGAAGGGCAGGTGTTATCGCTATCTCCTTCCCTCTTGCCATTCCATTCCATTGAGAAAGCCCCTCCTTCCTCCCGCTGATAGCCGAGCCTACGGTAGGCGATGACGTGGGGAAAGAAAAATGTCTGTGCGGTGCTCTCGTACCTTAGCATCCTTCTCGAAGAGTGGATCAGGAGATTCGAGGTGCCGAGTGTAACCATTGAGGCAGGTCGCTAGCAAAGAGATTGGTAACAGGATATGCAATCTGCATGCAGAGGAGGGTCGTGTTGGTTCCAGCGTCTGCGTCTGCGGCTGCTCGGAGGCCCGGATCTCTTTCCACGGCACCCCCTTCACACACACTTTTTCTGTCAAAAGTCTCATTGCTATTCTCATCGCCTCTAAATATCTCACCTCTCACTAACTGGAGATACACATAACGTAATAAACAAGAGAATCTAAGAGTTGCTGTTATAATTTTCTCGTTTAGACTCCCATTCAATAAACAAGGGCAGAGTCTCAGCCCTGTACCGTGTTGGGCAACAGTATGGCCAGCGATCATCGTGCATAATTTGATATATTAATATGTGTATATATTACTAACTAAGGGGCCAAATTGGCGCCCCTATATGAAAATTTAGTGCTAATATAGATCTAATATAAATAACCTATATTTAGATATAAATTTATATCCCAGAATATCTAACTTATATATACCTTATTTATAGTAATATATAGGTTTAATATACCCTCTTAGATCTTAAAATAAAGCTATTATAAGATCTAGATATCCTATTTATACTTCTATTATTATAATACTATTATTACTACTACCTTACTTACTAACTATATAGTATATAGGTCTCTATTAGATTATTACTATTATCCCCTCTAGTATTAATCTAAGAGCATTTAGTATAGTAGTTTAGCCTCCTATTTTATTAAATATATTAAACTAAAAGAGCTAGTAACTTAACTTTAAGGTTTTAGATTTAATTTAGAGTTATAGATATTCTATTAGTTATAATTATATACTACTAAAAAATAATCTAGTTAAGTTTTAATACTATAAAAATATAGATAACCTTCTAATTATATAGTTAAGCTTAATACTTTAATATAGTAGAGTTTATAGGTTTTTATAAGAAGTAACTCTAAGATATTTCTAATTTAGTTTAATATATACTTAGTTATTTAGAATTAATCTTCTATTATAGAGCTATAGTGCCTAGTTCTCTTTTACTACTTAGTTTTACTAATTATAATAAATAGGTTATTAATTTAGAATACTAAACTAAATATAAGTGATATTAAAGTATAACTTATAATAGCTTTTAAATTAAAATAATATAATTATAAATAACTTAAACTATAAGTAAGTTTTATAGTTAGACTTTATACTATTATAATAAGTATAATAAGATAATTTAAATAGTATAGTTTCTAACTATAGAAGTTACTTTATTATTAAGATATTTAAGGTTAAAGTTTATAAATAAATATAAGGTGAAATATAATAATTAAATATAATAAATAAATTATCTCTTATTAGAGAGAGTTATTATTAATTAATAACTAGATATTTACTATTTCTAATTATATAATAAAATAACTATAGTTTTAGGTAGTAAGTGCCTTTATAAAGCTATCTATAACTATCTTATTAGTCTTTACCTATTTAAACTTAACTCTATCTCTTTTAACCTCCTATTATAGCTATAGATTATTAATATTAATATAGTATAACTTATTAGTTATTTCAGGTTATTTAGTAGTAAGTAGTTAAAGGGTTTAGGTATTATTATAGTATATAATAAAGTTATTATTAAGCTAAAGTTAAAGTTTATTTATAAGTTAAATAATAGTAAGGTACTTCTTTATTACACTTATAAGAGCTATAAGTTCTGCTTTAGTGCTTAAAGTTATAACTTAGTATTATTTTAATAACTTCTAACTGATTAGTCCTCTAAATAATATTATTATATAGCTTTAAGTACTCTTATAAGTAATATTATTATTAGTAAAGGAGGTATCTAAGGTATAATAGAATATATCCTTATTATTAGTATTAAACTTAATTATAAGGTATCTTATCTATTATAGATAGGTAAGATATTAATTAGCTATATTATTATGCTTTTTTAAGGGATTTAGTAGAAACTCTAAAAGTTATAATAAGGTCCTTATAATATTAGGTTTTATAATAATTACTATATAGTTAACTAAGCTAACTTTATATTAATATTAGTTAGCCTCTTTAGCTATTACTTATTTAGGGTTTAGTGTTAAGTTATCTACTAATATTAGTATTACTATTAATCTCTTTAATATTATTCTATTAATATTAAACTTATTATAGATCCTTTTAATATATTTATCTAGGTAAAGCTATAACTTATATTAGTTATAGTTATAGATAATTTAAATACCTAAAAATATATTTAATTTGCCTATTTCTTTTATTTTATAGATAGACTTTAAGCTATTAATAATTACTCTTATCTTAGATTTATCTCCCTTTTAGAAAAGTATAGCAATATTATTAATAAATATAAAGATTAGTACTCTATTTAATATAAAAATATAGTTATCTTTATCTAGTAGTTTTATATTTAGGAGCTAGAGGGTTATCTTAAGGCTTTACTGCTATAAGAGAGGGGATTAATATAGCTTATATAGAGCTTTATATAAGATAAGGTATTTGCCCGGGCAGTTAAATCTAGGTAGGTAGTAGATATAGATAACTTTATCTAATATAGTATTTATAAAAGTATTTATAGCGTCTAACTATATTAACTTAAGGTTAAATCTTACTATAATTACTATAAGGCTTCTAAATAAATATAATATAAGTATTAAGGTATAGGTGTCTAATCTATTTATAGGTTATAGATTTCCTCTTATATAAATCCTTACTTTAAACTTCTTAAAGTATCTATACTTATTAAATTTATATATAAATACCTATTTAAGTAGAAGGATTTAGTGTCTATCTTTAATATTATTAAGCTATATAAGCTTAAAAGTACCCTTATTCTAAATAGTTTGATATTTAATATTTATTATAGTAAGCTATTTTATCTAGTATAAGTGTCTCTAAGCCTCTATATAATTTATTAGAACTAGCTAGAGATCTTAATAATAGACTTTGCCTAAGCTTTTAGCTAATATATCTTTTACTTCCTTTTCCTTAATTATATTAGTTAGGAGTAGGAAGTTAGATTAGTCTTAAGAAGTCTCTTAGATATATTATCTTACTAATAACCTTATTATTATAGATAGTTAATAATTTAGCTATCTAACTGGAATTCTTTACTTAAATAGTATATTATTATATAATCTATAGAGTCTTCCTCTTAATCTTATTAATGTTATTATTTAAGGTAGTACTAGTAGTAATATAGCTAGTTCTTTAACCTTAATTAATTTAGCAATTTAGTCTATAGCTTAGCCTAGTTTAACTAGTTAAGATTAAGACCTCTATTTAGTAACTAAAGTAGTTATAGGCTATACTATTAATTATTATACTACCTCTCCCACCCCCTTAGTTAAAGTAGGTATAACTAAAGGTTTCTATAATAGTATAGAGCTTAGCAGTTAGGTATTAGTATTATCCTGAGTATCTTTATAAAGCTATTAATTTAGCTTATAAAGCTTCTTATCCCTATTCTATATATAGAGTCTATAAGAAGTTCCTCTATAAGTAGATCTAGCTACTTTATTTTAAGCTGCTTAAATATAAATTAAAGCTCTTATTAATAGAGGAGACTAGTGTCTTTAAGTATTAGATTATATATAATACTCTTATTAAATATTATATTATATATATATAATACTTTACTTAATACTAGTATCTAGATCTTATAGATATTAGTGTTATTATATCTATAAAGGTAGCTAATATATACTCTTAGCAGGGTTTTATTAAAGTATTATTTATTATATTTATAGGTTATTATTAATAGATATACTTAGCAGCTATATCTCTTTATATAACTAACTTAAAGGACTTTAGAGTAATAGTAAGTAGTATTTAGTTATCTATTTATCTACTTATTAATAGGGCCTTTAAGAGTTTTCTACTTATAGTAATATCTACCTAGTCTATTTACTATATATATTCCTACTCTAATAAGCTTTAAAACTAGAGATTTAGGAAATCTTAACTAATATTATAGGGCTTTAGTAATTATAAAGAGAATACTACTATATCTTTCTATAGAGTTTTAAGTGCTAGTATAGTTTGCTAATCTTTTAATAAGTATACTCTTAGTAGCTACCTATATATTAAAGGTATTATAGAGCGCTATATTTTAGTTAAGCCTTATAATAGAGACAGTAATACTATATTATTAGTTAAGGTAGGTAATAATATATTAGAGTACTTTAAGACCCTCTTTATAGATATATAGAGTATGCTTCTAGATAAAATCAGACTAGTAGTCACTAAGTAGCAGGAAATACTTCTCTCTATTATAGAGCTTGCTTATTAAGAAGAAGTTAATAGTAATATAGTTACCTAGTACTATTAGCTAATAGTTAGGAGGTCTCCTTAATACTTATTAAATAGCCTTATTTATAGTATAGGCTTTATACTTATCTTTTATAATCCCTTTAAGTTTAATATCTATAGTAGTTTTTATAAGTTACTTAAAGCTTTTAGTACTTAGGTGGCTAAGTCTCTTATACTATAACTAAGCTTTAGCCTTAGATAACCTCTAGGTCTTTAATAATTTAAAACTAGTAAAAGATTATTTCTCTTTATCTATCTTAAATTAGACTTACTTAGCATTATTAATATAATCCTTATCTTTATTATATAGATAGTATTTAATAATATATTAACCTAATTAATAAGATATAAAGTAGAGAACTTTATTATACTTATTTTTAAAGCTTAAAACTTTAGTTATAAATATAAGTCTCTTATCTTATAGAACTTTTACTAATAGAAGGGTTATTAAATATAATAGATAGAACTATATATTAAGTGCTATAATATCCTTCTTATCTATACTATCTTAGTTTAGCTTAACTTTTATTTTGCTAATAGCCTCAGTAATAATAGTTCCTCCTTTAGTAAGGATTTGCTTTTATTAGGAGTAATCTAGGTTAGTTATATAGCTAATATTATTATAGATATAAAAAGCAGTGCTATAGTTAATAATAATACTATTATAAAGAGTATTACCTACTATAAAACTAGCTTAGTTATAGTTATAAAAGGAAGAAGAATAGGTGCTTTTATTATTACTCTAAGTATCTTAACTATAGAGGGAAATATATATATTATTATAATATTTTTATAATTAAGAGCAGCTTTATAATAGTTAGTAACTATTATTATTCCTCTAGTTACTACTTAACTTAGCTTTTACCTCCTTAATTATAATCTCTAACTTTATCTATACTTTAATATTTCTTAGATTCTATAACTATTTATTTCTAGCTTTAATATAAGCCTTATTAGTAGAGTTATTTATATTATATAACTTTAGTCTAATTATAGGATTTATATAGAAGCAGTTTATTATCTAATAGTACTTCTTATAGATAGAACACTTTAGCTTATTATCCTTCTAATAGTTTAAAGTTCTAACTAGGGCTAATAACTTCTATATTAAAGTTATAGCCTTTTTATCTTCTCCTTACTAAGTTATAAAGCTAGATCCCTTTACTAACTTTATTAATAGTAGTTTAGATAGAGTAAGCTAGTCTAGATAAAATATATAGATCTAGTAGTAAAACTTATAAACCTAGTCTATATTTATAGTTTATAGAAGAGTAGTTAGCTCTGTTTTACTATCTTATTTCTTACTTTTATAGTTATTATCTAAAAAGAAAAAGGCAGCCCCTATATAATACTCTAGAGCAATCTCCTTAATAATATTAAGGAAGTTAGATACTTAGATAGTAGGACTTATTAGAGATAGAGTCTTAGCCTATATAGCCTCTTCTATAATCTCTTAGTAAATAACTAACTACTTAGATAACTAAGATCTCTTAACTAAATAAAAATAAGTATTATATTACTAGAAGATATAGTATTATCTTATATAGTTATTAGATTAAAACTCCTTTTATAATACTTTAAAAATCAATTAAGTATTAGATTTATTAGTAACTTTGCTTAAGTAGATCTAGTTAATTAATATTATAATATCTCTACTAAGCTTTACTAAGTTATCTCTAATATACTTATATTTCTCTAATTAGCTTTAATATTATAGTTTAGTAATTTAAGCTCTATTATTAAATAATAGGTTATTATTATCTAAAAGGATAAGGCTAGGCTTATTATTAGTAATAGTCTTATCTAGATTAGTATAGTCTTTAACTCTATATTAGTTAGCAGTTAATATAATATAGTTATACTATTTAACCTAGTTATTATCACTTTATAAGTAAGGGGTATTAATATTTATATTATCTAAGCTTATTTTAAAGTCTTATTATTAGTTAGATTTAATTTAGTTTATATAAGGGATTTATTATTAATAAAGAGGTAGCTTATTCTTGCTTTTCCTCTAATAATAGATAATTTATTTAATAATATTAGATTTAGAAAAGCCTAGCTAATTCCTTTAAACTTCCCTAGCTTATTATTCTTTTAATATAATCACTAGCTATATTACTTAGCTAAATCAGATACTAGGGTTATAATAACTTTAATTATAGGATTCTAACTTACTTCACTAATTAATAGCTATTATATATTATTAGAAAATAACTATATAATTAAAATACTAATTACTAGAAATTAACTAGGCTTATAACTATTAGGCAATAGTATAGCCAGTAATTATTATATATAATTTAATATATAAATATATATATATATATTACTAACTAAGGGGCTAAATTAGCGCCTATATATGAAAATTCAGTGCTGATATAGATCTAATATAAATAACCCATATTTGGGCGTAAATTCATATCCCGGAACATCCGACCCGTGCACACCTCGCTTATGGCGATGTGTGGGTCCGACATACCGCATCATCTGGGGTTTCCCCAAGCGGTAAGTTGGGGAGAACGGATCATTGAGGGGCGTTGCGGTCGGGTCACTTGACCGAAAATTTGGCGGGGTATTGAAGGCAAACATGTTAAGCTATGTGGCTTGACACTGGCTGATGCTCGTGGTCATAGACTAGACAGGTATTCCTGATGGCCCCGAACCTCCAGGCGGTCCGGATACCTACTACCTCTGATAAGGTGTTCGCGCTAATTATCATTCTTGAATTTGAGAGACACACACACACACACACACACACACACACACACACACACACACCAAACCACGGCAGACAAGCCCTTGATAGGAACGTACCCAGCCAAGAAATACATTTGGCACTTTGGTATTCCCGCTATCTTTAGGTTTGGATTTTGAGGTCCTGGTCCTGTTAAAGGCCACCTCCGGCAAAAGAATATACAATTAAATATGCTGTCGCCTCATCAAAGAAAAAAACAACAACGAATCTCCATGCCATCACCAGCAACCGCGCCAGTACATCGATCAGTTGCCTGCCCTGTCCGCCTCCCTCTTTGCCTGCTCCTCCTCCATAATCTCTCGCTGCCGCGCCGTCGCCTCGCCCTCGGCCTTGACGCCCTTCTTCCGCTGCCGCTCCTCGTACATGTCTCTGCTCTTCATGATGCGCTGCACGATCGTCCCGGCGTTGACTCCCGCGAAGTCGTGCTCGCCCACCTCCCGCATGATGCCCATCTCCTTGGGTCCGGTGTACGGGTCGTAGGTGAGGGGCATGAATGCCGTGGGGCCGTGGTACACGGCGTCCGGCGTGCCCCACGGCAGCGACGTCAAGTATGCCTTGGTCGGCGAAAAGGGGGCACCAAAGACGACGGCGTTCACATACTGAAAAATACCCGTCAGCTCTCAAGTCCGGCCACGAATCGGATGCCTGCAAAACTTACCCTGCACTGCAAAACGCAGAGACCGCGCTCGTAAATGTTCATGATGGGGTAGTTGATGCCCTTCCACTGATTAATCACCTCATCGTCGTGGATGCCCGCGACGACGTAGGCAGGAGGGTAATCCCCGCCCTTGCCGACGCGCTCGTTGACGGCCTGCTCAGAGTACCACCCCTCCTTGCGCGCAAGCTCCTCCTCGGCCTCGACCACGCGACGGAGGAACTCAATGTGCCCGCTCGAGAACAGGTCGAACCCGCCGTCGACATACACCACGCGCTGTCCGGGCTGCGGGCCCTTGCCCGCCAGGTGCTTCCTGAACTCGCCCTTCTCCTCGAGCGACGACCCGGATCGGGCCTCGTCGGACGCGGACCAGAACCACACGTCGACGCCGGGCTTCTTGCCGGACTCGTCGGTCGCGTACAGCTTCATGCGCTCCGCCATGGCGCGGCCCTCGGCCTCGACCTCGGACTGGGAGCTGCCGTGGCCCTCCTCGCCGGCGAGACGCCTCTCGAGGGACTTGATGAAGTGCGTCTTGGTGCACAGCAGCATGCGGCCGACGAGGTCGGTGGTGGAGATGCTCGGGGTGCGCTTGACGACCTTGAAGCGGCCGGCGGCCTTGACGAAGCGGTAGCAGTCCTCGCCGTCGCCGTCGGACGTGATGTCGTCGCCGTGCACCACGTATTTGCAGCCGTAGTGCGAGATCCAGTCGAGCTGGGTCACGTAGGGTGCTCGGCCGATGGACTTGGTCACCCAGCGGCAGGCGTCGACGGCGGCCAGACTGCGAGTGCGTGTTAGTGAGGTGTGCTGTGCCGCTCGAAATCGCGAGATGCGAGTTCCTTACCGCTCCTGCAGCGTCATGACTGTCGGGCCCTTGTTCTCGAGGATGGCCTCGTCGGAGTGGACGCCGATGTACAGCTCGCTGCCTAGCTGGCGGGCCTGAACGATGGCTCCGGCATGGCCTGAACATAATGTCAGCAATACAGTTCGCGCATGATTCTTCGAGCCAACGACGGGTTTACCGTGGTGGAAAAAGTCGAAGCAGCCGTCGATCCAGATGCGCTCCTCCAGAATCTCAGGGGCGGGCTCGCCAGGTGGGTATTGGGGGTCTGAGTTGACCATGGCTGCGTGCGTATCGAATCGTATTCGTGAGTTATTGCTGTCGGGTTCAAGATGACGGTGACATGAAGCTCGTCCGCGTCCTGGGAATTGCCTTCTGATAAAAGCCAGATGTATGGTATCTCCGTTTGCCGCTGCGTCAAGAACTGGGATTCGGAACCGTTTCAGCGACTAAGGGGGGATTTCACATGAGGTTCCCCATTTGATGAGTTAGTTGAGTTGAGTGAGAATGAGAGCTGTTAATAGTGGCTCCCTCCGCGATGTCCCGCTCCCGTAGCGGCGCCGTGTGATTGGCGAGGTTCCAGCGCCACCAAAGATAGCCGAGACTGGACCCACCAGAGCTCCCAGCGGCCGGCCGGCGCACTACCACGGCGCTCACGGGGCCAAGTTTCCAGCGGGTTTCTCCTGCGGCCCAGCGGTCTTCACATGCCTGCCCAGGTAAATTGCAGCCAGGCTGGGTGCCCACCTCACACCTCACACACCTCATTGACAGCGTCCCGTCCCAACGGTTTTTCTGAGGGCTGTCACCAAACTCCACAGCCAACAGCAACATCAGATGGGCCAAGGATTAGCACATGTTCCTGACCTGATCTTGGTTCCTTACGCGCCCCTGCCGCGCATTCTGGGGGTCAGCTGATGCGCATCGACGAGGCTCTTTCACAAGTCGACTTCAAAGTCTGGTTCATTTCGGCTCCGTCCATCGGTGGGTGATGCTGTCATCCTCCAAGTCGCGCTTTTGGCGCCAAGCACAAGCAGTCGCCCAAACAGCATCTTCAACGAAGAGCCCCAACTCCAAGCGGAGTGAAGCGCATTATTCTCTTCTTCCTCCTGGACGAGCCTCACATATCACCTTCAGGGAAACCCATCAAAAGTTGATTTAACATCTCCATGCGTCGCTCAGGAACGAACGACTAGAAAGCGTGGTCGGGTCTCATCCGCTGTCAGGAACCCGGTCGTCGATAAGCCCACGTGCGCCATGTTGTCAAGCCATTGGCCCCGCCAGGGATCACCTTCATCGCAACTTTTGATTTCCCATCTACCACGGCAGCCAGGATCTTTTTGGGAATCCGGACGACGAAATTTATCGATCTCGAGCCCGCTCCCGGTGTATGTTCTGGGTAAACTGCCCCGGCATGGCGCGTCAATGGTTCGTGCAACAAAAAAACCAACCGGGGGACAGCGGGCGGGGATGCCGTCGACGGGGTTGGCACCTCGCATGCTATTTATCCAGAGCTCTCTCCCCGCATACGACGCTGCGTTGTGTAGCTCTTCTTCAGGTTCCATCGCTCTTGCGCATTCCTCTCGATAACCTCCTCCGGCAAGATGAAGGGTTCAGTGCTTTCTACCGTCCTTACTTTGGCGTCCGCTGCGCTGGCGGACTGGCCCGAGGCGGAGGGCAAGACCATCAAGTACACGTCGGTCCCTGGATATTTCCTCCAGGATGACAGCAGCACCAACCCGACGGGCTTCGACTATGTGAGTTACCATGCGTTCCAGATGATTTCGTACACCCTGCTCACCCGCGACAGGCCTCGGTCAACTTCGGTCTGCTCAACAGGACATACCCGACCGACAGGACCTTCGACCGGAACGGCACAAAGACCCAATGGCAGCGCTTCGAGCACTGGGTCCAATACCTGACCTCGGGCTGCCGCAAGAGCGACACCGTTTCGTACAAGGTTCTCTTCATGGGACGCCACGGCGAGGGCTGGCACAACGCCGCCGAGTCCTTCTACGGCACCCCCGCATGGAATGTGAGTGAATGAACCGGGGTTTGCCCGCGCGCGGGGAAAACATCCTGGACTAACACCGATTGCAGTGCTACTGGGCCGAGCAAGACGGCAACGGGACCGCCGTCTGGGCCGACCCTCTGCTGACCCCGGCCGGCGAGGCAGAGGCCTACAAAGCCAACGCCTACTTCAAGGACCGGTACCAGACGCAGAAGATGCCCTACTTCGAGTCCTACTACTCGAGCCCCCTGTCCCGCTGCACCATCACCGCCAACATCACCTTTGGCGACATCCCCTCTGCCCGAGGACAGGCCCTTCGTGCCGACCGTCAAGGAGGGCTTCCGCGAGGGCATGACGGTGCACAGGTGCAACTGGCGCTCCAACAAGACGTACATCGAGGACATGTTCCCCACCTACGAGTTCGAGGCGGGCTTCACCGAGTACGACGAGCTGTGGCGCCGCAACGAGAGCGAGACCAGCGCGGCGCAGGATGCGCGATCCAAGGCCGTTCTCGACGACGTCTTCCACACCGACGACAAGACCTGGCTCAGCATCACCAGCCACTCCGGGGAGATCACCAGCCTGCTCAAGGCACTCAACCACCGCGCTTTCCGCCTCTCGACCGGCCAGATCATCCCCGTCTTCGTCAAAGCCGAGCTCGTCGAGCCGCAGCCGCAACCGACCTTTGCGGCCCACGAGCCGTACTCGACTTGCACGAGCCCCCCCATCACTAGCAACGCCGCCGATGGATGCGTATGCGCGACGGCTACGTCTGCGCTCCTCCCGGTCGCCACACTCATGGCGATCTAGAGGACGCGTAAGAGGCTTTGGGATGACACGGGAGAATTAGGCCCTTAGTGTTAATGTAATGAAAATCATCGACGAATTCGATCGTGTAAACCCTGTGGCAGAGCTGCCAGCGCCTTCGGAAGCGACCGTCTGAAGCGACCGTTGGAAAGCGTGGAATATTCGAAGCAGCCGACTTCGTTCTAAACAGCGACTTGACTACGTTCTAGTTTGGGAAGGGCGGATGTGGAATGGTTTGTTGATTCTCAACCTCATCTTCCATCTCTGCGAACAGACGTCGAAGGAACATGGCTTCATTCCGGTTGCCTAGGCGGTGGGCGGTGGCGGTCCCTTTGATGTCATTGGCACCCTGACGAGAGGTCATATTGTCGCGCGGGTAGGAGGTGACATTAGAGGGTGGTATTCCAGGCTGGAGCACTGGAGCCTCCACGTGGTATTCGAGATTCTGGAATGTTTCAGGATCGGCGTGGAAGAATGCAAGACGGCCGGACGGGGAAAGGAGGCATGTGCTCTGTATAGCTCGGCGCTTTGGGCGCTGCGCGGACTCATCGAAGGAGGGCTGCTCATAGTTGACGGCGGGGTCTGGAGACTACGCGGGTCGAAAACTATGTGCGCATGTACGCGCTCGAGCGCTGGGAGTGCTGAAGACGATCTTGGCTTGGAGGATGTGTGTTTTTGTTCTGCCGTTGGTTGTGCCGGATGGTAGTTATGGGGTGTTTGGGAAGAGAAGAGTTTCACGATGGGTTCAGGCCCGACTGGAGGT
This sequence comes from Colletotrichum neosansevieriae, assembly GCA_036785495.1. Classification (NCBI taxonomy): domain Eukaryota; kingdom Fungi; phylum Ascomycota; class Sordariomycetes; order Glomerellales; family Glomerellaceae; genus Colletotrichum; species Colletotrichum neosansevieriae. Next base: position 322,319 of record JAVHLV010000014.1, read on the forward strand.
AGAATTGTGAGCGAGGGAGCGCCGACATGGAGTGGAAAAGCTCAGCAGGATGGCTGAACGTTGGAACAGAACAACCCGTAAGAACCCTTCTATGAGCCATCAGTGATTTCATTGCTTCCTGGCTTGCGATAATACTTGATGGTTGAGTGTGACTTACACCTGAAGACCAAGTGTCGAAAAACGCCCCCTGATGTGGCATGCAGTGTCTCCTATCGCCGTTCGCAGCGAAATTCCTCAGGAAGTCTGGCCATCCACAAAGCGACCGGTGGCCATTTTCCATCCCAAAATTTCGGTGCCGAATTTTCAGACGTCCGGAATGGGGGGTCCCTGACTGGGGGATTCCCGGCCAAACAACCAGTCAGTTCAGGGCAGGAAGTAGAAGTACCTCATGGCTTAGAGGATCACGACAGTAAACATAAATGGATCGCAGGGATGAACGCGGCTGGCTGAAGAAAATGGTGCAGTTGCGACTGAGTGATGTAGGTGATGTAGACCGACGGAGAGATGGAAAGACGGTTGGGCCTCCGGGCTAAATTGGCGATGCTTCCCCCCCCCCCCCCCCCTCTCCTCCCGTCTCTTTCTTTCTTGCCGTTTTCGTGCTGTGCGGATTCAATTGGTTCCTTTTTTCATTTACATCTCCCTTCCCCCAGTCTGCAGTCTGCAGTCCCTTTCAATCTTTCAATCTTTCAATCTAGGTATTCGGCCCAGATCCATCGAGTCTAACCCAAGGTACCACAACCCCCCCAGAAAACAAAAGGGTTCGCATGTCTCTTACAGCACCTCATCGTCTGGCGCTTTCGGTTCCGCGACATTTTAGAGCTGATTGAAAAAAAAAAAAAAGGCTCCGGACCCCCGCAAGCCACAGGGTCTCAGAAGCACCCAACCGCGTCGCTCAAGCCCGTCGTCGTCGTCGTTAAGGTGACAATTCGTGTTCTCTTCCTATCAGCGCCCAGCGCATCAGCCCTCGATATCGACGCGAACGGACAATCGCAGCTCGACGCCTCTCTTTCTCTCAGTCTCTCACCCTATACGACCAGCAGATCCCGGGCATAATAAAGGCCCTGTCGAAAACAAAAAAAACACACACAATACACACACCTAACCCACAACAACACGCAAAAGGGCAGGGGACGGAATATAATTAACTTCTGCTGGCACTTCGAAGTTCGAACATCCAGCACTCCACCCCCCGTCAGAAACCCACGTCCGACGACCGCCCGTGTCCAGCATAATAATCAATCTTGTTAAAGCCTCCACTTTCCCACGTTTTCTGCGTCTCCATCGCCGGCAAACGCAAAATAAAATAAACAGCAAGTAGAAACTGGCACGCACCCCCGGCGATACCTGCGACCTGCCGCCCACCTGCATCAACCTCTGTTGCAGCAACCTCGTCGCGAGACTCGCCTCGTCGACCGTTCGACAACGCCCTCAACCTGTCTCCAGTCTTCATTAAACTCGAGCTGCAGGGCGTACTCTAGCCATCAGCCCACAATCTGTCTGAACCGCAGGCTGCATCAAGAACTGCAGTAAGGGGCCTTGAGCTAATCTTAGCCAAAGAAAAACACTCCATCCACACGAACAAGTCTCCGCCGCATGTCGTTCACCGGGCTCAGCACCTGAACCCTTCGCTCATCCACCTTGCAGCAACCTTGGGGCAATTGAACGTTCACTCACTCAGCACCAAAACCTGGAATAAAGTGGCGTCAACCTTACGGGCAACCCACCGGACGACAAGCAAGGCAAAAAGGCAAAGCAAGTCACCGAAAGCAAGTCATAGTGCGAAGCAAGGGGGCGGACGCAAGCGAAAGCAAAAACACGCACACCTTACCAGCTGGCCGTGTGCCTTGCAGACTGCAGCGGGAAATCAAACTACCACCTAAGCACCGGTGCAAGGGAGCAAGGAAAGCAAACGCTTTGGAGAGAGCCCAGCATCACCTCATCAAACCCTCCCGACCAATACCATCCTCTCTTCTGCCTTGCCCACGCCAAAACCACCACCTCGCCGATCGAATCGGCCCCTCGCCCTCCTTCGCCGGACTCCTGAACCTGGTCTGGTCCTTGAGGTCTAAGGTTCCCCCTCCCTGACGATCCCCGTCCCTCGTCAGCCTGCCCTCCCTTTCCAAACAAATGGTCTCCAAGGCCCCCTCCAACCAACTCAAAGACATGCAGCGATCCGGCGCGACACCCATGACCGCCAATGCACCCTTCTTCTCGACATCCTTCTTCTCATCATCCTCAAAATCCCGTCCCGGCACTTCCTCAGGAGAACCGCAGCAGCAGCCGCCCCAGCAGTCGCAGTCGCAACCCCCTCCGCAGCCCTCGCCCTTCTTCCCGCCGCCTCTACAATATCCCGCCGGTCCCAACATCTTGACCAAGGACCGCAAGAGCTCCTTCGGCCGCAAGCCCTCCTTCAGCTCCCCTTCAAAATCCTCGAAGCGACGCGCCAACAGCTCCAGCTCCGGCGGAGGAGGCAATGTCGTAGTCACCGACCGAAACGTACCCCCAGCTCTCCCCGACTTTGCCCTCGCCGCCGCAGCGAAGATCACACGCGACAGCGACAACATCCAGAGCCCAGCCTCCGCCGACAGCTTTTCCAAGATGCTCAGCCGTACTCACACCGGCTCGACGAGCGTCGCCGCGGACAGGCTGCAGCCTCCGCCGGCCTCCGCGACCCACCCCAACATGTGGCAGTCGAGCGAGTCCATCGTGATGCACATGCAGATGCAGGAGATTGCGAACAAGAGGATATCCACTCTGGACTACATCCGCAAGGCGTACGCCCTCCCCATCTTGTCCACCTTGTTGCGTCTACGCATGCTAACTGATATACGACAGACACGAAGGCCGTGTGTATTGGTTCAACACCATTCTCTTCGACAAGCCAGACCTCCAGCGAATGCCCTCCTTTGACCAAAGAAAACTTGCCCGCCGCGCCACAAACTACCTCCTTCTCGGCCTCTCCCTCCCCACTATTGTCGACCTCTACGCCAACACGCCCATCGAATTCCTCCGCAGTCTCAACAACCTGCTCCAAGAGTTCGAATCGTTTCAACAGCTCCACGGCGAAGGCGGCAGCTCCACGAGCTCACTGTCGCGTGCGCGCCTGCCGCAGATGTTCCGTCGCCAGGGCGGCAAGTCAAGGCGTAGCGCGAGCGGCGCCAACGACATTGGCTATCCCGGCGACGACGGCAGTTCCGGCGGCATCGGGTCCTCGTCGAGCGCGAGCGCGAGTGTCATGTCCTTTGCGTCCAGCGACAACGACCTGCTCCCAGGCGAGGTCTACACCCACCTGCTCACGCCGTCGCTTCCTTTCGAGCCGGACTTCTTCGAGACGTTCGCGACGCTGTGCGAGGTGCTCATCGACGTGTACACGCGGGTGCTGACACTGGTGCCCACGCCGAGGGAGACGACGGCGCCCGTGGCGGAGCTGTTCGCAAAGGCCGACGCCAAGGTGCGCAAGATCATCGTGCAGGGCGTCGTCAAGGAGTTTGAAGACAGCAGCAGGTCGCACATCAGGACCGAGGTTGCGAATATCGGCAAGGTTGTCCTTGGCGGACTAATGTGACGGAAGATATTAATGTGAAGGAAGATATATGGGAATTATGTCTGGTATGACCTGCATTTATACGGAGTTCGGATGGCTTTTTGATGAGATATGGTAGAGGTCGGCGCAGGGAACTCGACGTCGGGGCTTCACATATACCACATTTTGATGTTGTTGTTGCTACATATATATATATATATATATATACCTATGACCTGGAGCAGAGATACGAAGACAACTAGTCCAGACCACCGATATTAAACAAAACATAAAGGCTGAAAGAAAAAAGTTCATCAGATACCATAACGCATATTTTTGTCGTCACATTGGCGGACCCTAAGGCCTCTCACCGTCAGTGCTTGACTCTATATTGGTGATCATCATCGAACTTGGGTGTGAAAACAGTTTCCTCGTTGGTCCAGAGCATCATAGACGGGGGAGACTTCCCACGAAGTCCAGAGTGTAGGTGTCTAGCCCTGAGCGGACCAGACAAGGAATCCGTAGGATTTGCTGAGCCCTCCTCGCACCAAGAATAAGCCCCATCGAGTAATCCCGTCCCCAGAAAGGAACGAGCAATCGCATAACTATCGATCTCGACGAAAGGTCCTCCGACCGACCCTTGAATTCGTCCGGCAAGCGACGTCCCCACGCGGCCACCCCGTCATCGAGGAGCCCTCTCATCCCAGTCGCAACACACCATCCCCTGGTCCCGAACGCGGACTCATATCTTCGTCCATTGGGGGCCCAGAACCAGAGAGAAGGGGTCGCGAAAAGGTGCAGAGGACAGCGACGATGTAGCGACGGGGCAGGGCGGAGGGGGAGCCATTACGTCCGGGCGCAGGTCTTGGAGGTCAGCCGCAGTGCTTCTATGGCGGCGCGTTTCCGCGGCGTTTCTGCTTCTCCCGAAAGAAAAGTAACGTGTGTCCGGGGACTTTCTCCCAAAGCTCTGGAGACGGGCTCTGCACGAGCCCGAGACGGTTTTGAGGCCGTCTCTGTTTGTAAGCTTCGATAGCGATTTGTCGGGCGAGGAGGGTTGTGGAAGAAAGAAAGAGAGAAGAGGAACCGCCAGCTCGAGATTTCTTTTATGGTAAAAAAAAAAAAAAACTGCTAGCTAGATAGTGGGGCTTCCGTGGCTGCGGCGGGGCCGGTGTGGCTTTAGTGTTGCAGCTACTACCCAGGCACAAAGACGGCAGACACCCAGCCTTGTGGCTTTGCAGCCAATGGGAGGTCCGTATCACTTTTCGCATCGCGACTGCCTTCTTGCCTGGACTGAAAGCTTCACTCACTCAATCGCCTCCAACCCGCCGGCTATTTGAAGGTGAGGCCGACCTCAACAACACCTCCCGCGTCTCGATTGTCCCGTTAAACACTGCAGGCATTTTGCTTTCGATTTCCCCCTAGCGACGCGCCCGAGCAATTTTCCATTGCGTATAATATCACCCCCGTCGAAGAACGACGCGATGTCCGGCCTCTTTGGCAGCGCCGCCTCGTCGGCAACGACCAACACCGTCGGCGACCTCAAGCAAGACGTCGCCCTCAGCAACCCTCCTGAGGACTCCATCTCCGATCTCGCATTCTCCCCCAACCAGAACCAGACCAGCGATTTCCTAGCTGTTGCAAGTTGGGACAAGAAGGTCAGGATATATGAGATTGCGGCAAACGGCAGCAGCGAGGGAAGACATGCTTACGAGCATGATGGCCCTGTTCTGAACTGTGATTTCTCAAAGGTAGGCCTCTTTCATTTTCTGCTCTTTGTGTCATGTGCATCGGCACAGCAGCTGACACCCATCAGGATGGCTCCAAGGTCCTCTCTGGTGGTGCCGACAAGGCCGTAAAGTGCTGCGATCTGGCCAGCCAACAAACGATCAAAATTGGCGAGCACGAGCAGCCAGTCAAGTGCGTCCGCTTCTTCGACTCTGCCAACGGGACCATGGCTGTCTCCGGCTCCTGGGACAAGAGCGTCAAGTATTGGGACATGCGCTCTCCCACTCCCGCCGCGACCTTGGCCTGCCAGGAGCGCGTTTACTCGATGGACGTCCGCAACGACCTGCTGGTCATCGGTACCGCCGACCGCTACATCAACGTCGTCGACCTCAAGAACCCGACCAAGTTCTACAAGACGCTACAGAGCCCCCTCAAGTGGCAGACGCGCGTCGTAAGCTGCTTCACAGACGCTGCTGGCTTCGCCATTGGTAGTATCGAGGGCCGTTGCGCCATCCAGTACGTCGAGGACAAGGATGCTAGGTACGTTGCGACCCTTCCACGTCTCGGAAATTCCGGAAAACTAACTGCCAAACAGCTCCAACTTCTCCTTCAAGTGCCACCGCGATCCTCCCGCCAACAACGTCACCAACGTCTACGCCGTGAACGACATCTCCTTCCACCCCGTCCATGGCACCTTCAGCACCGCCGGCTCGGACGGCACGTTCCACTTCTGGGACAAGGACGCCAAACACAGACTCAAGGGCTACCCCAACGTGGGCGGCAGCATCACGGCCACGACCTTCAACAAGAACGGTTCCATCTTCGCGTACGGAATCAGCTACGACTGGAGCAAGGGCTTCCAACACAACACGCAGCAATACCCCATCAAGGTGATGCTTCATCCGGTACAGGCGGACGAGTGCAAGCCTCGCCCGACCATGAAGAAGCGGTGAACGAGCAGGGGTGGTTAATAGAAGCGATTTTTCCTGAAGGGGGAAGGGGGCAGACGCATTGGATGTGGGGTCTGGCAGGAAGGTCAGTCAATGGATACTCCGGGGAGGCCAAGCTACCTTGAGAGCTGTTCCGCGCCTTCGTAAGAGATCGAGAATTTTCATGCTGCCGAAGAGGCAATTGGCAGCCGACAGCATTTTGGAATCGCGCAAGGTAGACTCACGAAATGGAGTGTTGGGCACAGGGCGATACCACAAATTGGCAATCAAAAGTTACATTCTAATCACAGCATATTTCACATCTGGAGCAAGACTGAATGTAGTGGTTTGTTTGCTTCTTAGATCTGCGAGAGATCCAATTGAGTCGTAGAATTCATCATGCTTCTCGTACCCGGTGATGTCTGTCTCCCTTGGTACCCGCCCTTCCCTTGAGTTGCTATTAAAAACCCATATGAGTAAACCTAAACAGAAAACTCGTTGCAACCGCTATCCTGGCCACGCAGCCCCGAGTTGACATGTAATAATTCCAACCGCTTTGCTTTGTTCTTTTGACACACACATCATGACAAATCATCGCCTTTCCTTCTCTTCTGCCTCATCACCGCTTTTTAGAAGGCAGGTTTCCTTCCAGCAACGTCATCGACCAGGCCCTTCCACAGATCCCTCAGACCAGGCTGGTGCGCGTCCTCGGCCGACGGCGCCTCGCTCTCGTGCGCCCACTTCAGCTCGACGCCGTCGACGCCGAAAGCCTCGACCTCGGTCAGCGCGGCGGCGGTCGTGACGTTTTCCGGGTGCGCCGCGACGACGGAGATCTCGGGCCTGGAGAGGGGCAGCTCCTCCTCCTCCCGCCCCTCGGCGGCGGCCTGCTCGTAAAGCGACCGGTGCTTCGTGGTGAAGGAATCCGGGAGGAGGGGCATGCGCATGCCGGCGAACTCGTTCCGGGCCGCGGGCTCGTAGGACATGGGCAGGGTGGTGAAGTCCATCGAGGCCATGGGGGAGGCGGAGGACGCTGAGGAGGCGAAGGTCTGCATCTGGCGGAGGGAGGAGGGGGATGCTCGGGTCGGTTGCGGGGTTGGGCGATGGGTTGTTGTGAGGGTGCGGGCGGACTGGATTGAGAGAGGTTTGGTGTTAGTCGTGTGGACAGCAGCAAAATTTGGTAAGGGGGAAGGGGGGGTGGGTGAAGAAACGTACGTCGTGCTCGAGGGTGGCGCGGTTCTTGAGGAGCTCTGCGTATTTCGGCATCAGGACGGCGCCTTGGTTGACGTTGTAATGGGACTCGAGGAGCCCGGAGGAACGGGTGGCTGTCGCGGCCGAGTTGATGGAGCGGGTGAGCTTTGCGACGGGGGCGGTGATGCGCGACATGGTGGTTGTGGTTTTGTGTAAGCTGATTGCCTGAATCTGCTGCTTATTGATTACAGAAGGAGAACGAGGTCGATAGGGGAGGGAGATGATTCTCTAGGTTGTATAAGTGTGTATAGGGTGATAGGTAGACGCGGACGGATGGGCGAGTTTGACGGCGGGAGGAGGAAGGTAGGGAGGGGGGAGTTGCACGGCAGATATACGCACGGAGGGAGGAGAGAGGATTGACACTGAGCTTCACACAGATGGGACACACACACACACACACACAAGCGCACACAGGCACACGCAACGAGCTCTGTCTGTCTCACACATACACACACCCCTGGCCTGGAACTTGGACGGGATGGGATGGGGATGAGATAGATGGGTGTGGACGGGTTTGGCTTGCCTAGCACCTGGTTCTGGATGGGACGAGATGGGAACGGGGAGTCGGTGCAATGAGCAGGCTGGTTACTTCATTACCTTAGGTACAAAGAGTGTTTAGGTGTACCTAAGTACCACTACCTACCTTACTTCAAGCTTCTGAGCGATGGAAGGTTGTGAGAGAGAGGGAAGGATACTTAACTGCGTGCTGTTTATAGGTAACGAGAGCAGGTGGATGTACCCGGAGGTCCGGCGACGGCTCCCGGGGACCGGTAGTGGGTGAGCCCAGGTGGGTGAGATACCCCTGCCCAGCAGACAGGTACACTAAAGTGCCCTGTATTGTTGAGGAGGGATCCAATCAGATCGGCAGGGGACTCTTTTTCGGTTGGTGGTTGACGGGTGGGGGGATGTACGTGTCGGTGGTGGTGGTAGCAGTGGTGGTGATGTACATTTTTTGTGGTCTCAATGCACGCCATGTTCATGTGTACACTATATGTAGGTGTTGTGCTTCTCGAAAGTACATGGACTGAGGATTTGCTCAGTCGTGGTCCCTCTTCCTGGATGCATTTGACTCTATACTAGTTGAACACAATTAGACCGGTGGCTACAGTGGCTAAAATGACAACCGTCTACGGTTTTCGTTTTCTAAAAGTAACTCGCAAATGACACCATTAAACGATGGAAATCTGGGTGGGTAGAGTTAGAGACCACAAGAAAAAAAACGCCCGATCGATGCGGGCGCGTGAGCTGACGAAGGGAGGGGGAATGGTGCGGTTGGTGTGGCATCGCATGGATCTCGGCCACTTTGCCGCGACCGCTGATTGTCTGGATCTGGATTCGCGCGGCTTTGGGCGACGCAGAGATGCGTGGACTGATACTCTGTCGGCTTTTTTTTTTCCTCTCTTGATCTCTGCATCTCAAATAGGAAGAGAGCGGATGGAACGGTTTCCGTTTGAGGAAGGAAGATGTTGGCGGTGTTGATCTTCTCACTGTGACAGGAGCTGGGAGCGGTCAGGTAAGTCAGGCCCAGGTCCAGGTAAATGTGAAGGTCAAGGTACACACGGCCTGGGGGGTTGAAGCGCCGCCTTACACTCTTCGTGACCCTGCCAAGGCGGGATGTACCTTAGTGCCTGCGTTGCCATAGCGTGTACGTGTGTGTATACTGTATAGGTATATGGGAGAGAGACTCAAGTTCGGACAACCATCTGGGAGACTGAAGGTGTGTTGAGTCTAACCTAGTGCCAACCCATCACCTGCGAACTAGCTGCTTTGCGAGTGTCATATTGGCCCTTTTCCCCCCTTCTGCACTTGTCAGATTATCAGTCGTGCAGACCGAGAAAAAGCGCGAAATAGCAGGCAGGCATTATTGACGTCCAGTGCCAGAGGAATGACGGGGCGGGACGGTCTCGAGAGAGAAAGAGAGAAGAGCAAACATCAGACAAACACGTTCCAGCGGTTGGCCTGGTTAGGCAAAAGGTGAGAAGGTCCCACGGAGCGAACCCGGTGACACCGATAAGAGAAGACGACGGGCTGGGATCTTAGACGACTCTCTCAACAGAAAACAGAGAGACATGCTTACCCAGACGGTGGCAGATGAGCAAAAACAGAAAATAACCTTGGAACTTTGCCAGCCGGGATCGACCCCTTATCGCATCAGCAGTCTACGTGTCTGAATTTCCACACTCTTTGCTATTCTTGGTTCTTGTTGTTTTCCTAACGACTATTACCTGGTGATTTCAGGGGGGCTCGCTCTTTGCCAATGCTTGTTGAGCTGAGCTGCCCAGAGGCTGTGCACAACTGCCTGCCCTCTATTGGATCAATGAGTGGTAATTCCAGCGCCAAAAACCCTGAGTGTAACTTCCCAGGTTAAAGTGACAACAGTTTGTCTGGATACCTTAGGGGAAAGTCGAGGCGAGCAGGAACAGGAACACTGACACTGTCACTGAGCAGGGAAACACACTCATAGAGCAGGGGGCCAGAACGCGAGAAGCAAACCAAAACCTTCGAGACCACACGTTGAGGAGCTTGGGCCACTGCGGGTCCTCCGGTACATCGTGATGCGCCTGCTTCCCGTCTCCACCACGCCTTTTCGTAGCAGCCCTGCAACCTCTCCATTCCTCTTACTCACAGCTTCTTCGCTCGCTCATCACCCACGACACACACGACCAATATGCCATGCGAGGTGCTAAGGCACGCCTGGTCTGCCGCACGATTGTTGACCGAGAGACGCATTGGCGGCTTGTTGACCGTTCTCTCTTTCGTCAACACCTCCTCTTCCAGCGTTTCTAGTTTCAACTGAGCAAAAACAAAGATCGCAATCAAATCAGGCCCTCGTCCATGAATCGAGCTCATCTTTTTCCCCGGGGCTTGCACCAGGCGTCCAAAAAGGGTTGGTCTGGCACCGTCCAAGACAGCCTGGCGCTAGCATTCAAGCTCCTTGTGCCGCCTGCGCCCCCATGATCGCCCGCGTCGGCTGGGCACGCCTCGATGTATAGGTACAGATACCTAACAGAGGGTGCTGTACCTTGACACTGACACTGATATGTTCTGGAAGGGCGACGCCAAAAATGGCCCACGATGCACCGGTGATCTCTGGATCTCGAAGCAAGCCCCCTCCCCAGACCGCTGCAATATTGCCTTGTCTGCCAAACCATTACACTAAAGCATAAAATAAATTGGCAGGCTGGAAGACAGGGCGAGAGAGACAGGGTTCAAAGGGTCCCCCGGGTCGAATGTACCTGCGGGCGGCGGCTGAGAAGCTGAGAGCTCCCTCACCGCTTGTGGTTGGTTTCCGGGGCTGGCTGCCGTTTATCGAATCATTTCTGGAAATGCATCCGGCGTGATTGGCCAGAGGGACAGACGATCGGCGGACGGCCAGATCGTTGGGAAAACCCTCCACGCTTCATCTCCACCCAAACCTCTCTCCACCAACTCGACTCGAGTCGACACACAGTACGCGGGAACACCGTTACGACAAACGACTCGAGACATGGACGGCGCGTTCGCTACTGTCGCTACTGCTGCGTGATAAGCACCACGAAGCCTTGTCACGCATCCACGACGGTTTTACACCGGCGCGCCATTCTCGGAGTAAACGGCAATTCAGCGTCTCTATCGTCCACCCATCCATCCTTTCATCGCCCCTACTTGCTCACCGAAGGGGACTTATGCAAGCTATACTTCGGACGGCGTCTCGTTTTCGCTGACGAACTTGCTCGAGACTCGGCGTTATCTTACCTCATGAAATCATCAGGGCCACGAAACGTTGAGGAACCATGGCACCGGTGATGACGAAAACAGGATGAAAGGGCCGCCCCGGAAGAGGGCCTCAAACCCGAATAATTCTGATACCCGCGCGACGCATGAGGCCAGCACGCAGAGAAAACATCATGCCGCCGAAGTTCAAACCGTCCGTGGGACCGTGGGGGGTTGCTTGGCTTTGGACCATTTCCCAGCGCCTGGGAAACGGGAAGACCACCAAAACGAGTCTGTGCGAGAGCGAAGAAGACACACAACGGGGAAAAGCCGCCCAACAGTTGTATTTTTAGCATGGCCGTGCTACGACTGTCGGGATTCTCCCGCGGATTAAGCTACGCCGGAACGCGTTCGAAGTATGGACGGATTGCCAGCCCTGCCGGTGAGCGGGAAGACGCTTCGTGGCTGGCAAGAAATGATGCAGGGCCAGCTGAACCCGGGTGGCTGATTTGGCAGACGCCTCGCCCGCGTCCGGCCTGGACCCCTCGAATTCTCTACGCGTGAGTGCAAATGGTGGCAAGTGACGATCTAAGGCGCGCCTAAGGGTTGTATGTGACTGCAATGTGTGTCTCAAAGAAGGCAAAGAAGGCATGTATATGCGAGATGGAGATAAGGGGAGCTCAGCAAAAAGCAACACCTTCTGGCCAGGCTGTTCGAGATTAGGAATGTATGATTCCCAGGCCGCGGATTTGCTGCGAGGCGGATGGGTGGCTGTTGTGTGGATTGTACCGCCTCACCGCTCATTCCAGCCTTGGGCGGCTGTCATTGGACTGCTTACACATTCTCGATACATCAGACACCAGAGAGAGCTGGGGCTGTCACGTCCATTACCTGCCGCAACAGTGCTGCAGGGAGCACTCTTTCCATGCAGGACATAATCTGTAATCTGTATCACCTTGGAATTCATTTGACTAGTACTCTGACGTGGGTTTGTCCAAGACCAACGCAGCGAGACGGGCGGGGCCTGGAGTCGGTGATCGTAGGTTACACCATCAAACACCAAATCCCCATCCATTGGACATTCATTACACGACGCCTCACAGGGCGAATAAACAGCAATGGCCCAATTAAAGTTGATTGATACCCCGCCCATGCGGAAAAGTGAAAAGTGAAACCCCCTGAAAGTGGAGTTTGATCGAGAGACTTACATCTCATTTCAGTCTAATCAAGCTACGGACTGACTTCTTCATACCGCGATCCGACGAAGCGAAACCGGAACGGGGAGAGCCAATAATGAAATCTCGGTCTCCCAAGACATCTCCGGCGTCTGTGCCGCTGGCTCCGGAGGGGGTCCCTGTCCAGCCGGCTCCGGCTTTTGTCTCGCTCGGCATGGTCGTGCTGGACGAGATCCACTTCCCCGACGGGCGGGTTTTGCCTGAAGTTGCCGGCGGATCTGGGTTCTACAGTAAACGGCCTCCCTGACCCTTGAAGCATTTGATGGGAGTTTGGTTATTGACGTGATGTGACGTCCTCGTAGGTACCCTTGGGGCTCGCCTCGCTGTCCCGGAGACCGAGGCCGAGACCATCTGCTGTCTCATCGTGGCTGGAGATGACTTCCCTGCTTCTGTGATACAACAAATTGAGGGATGGGGAGTCAAGGTTCATTTGCAGAAGATTGAAGAAAGTTCCTCTACGAGAGGGTTACTTCGTTACAAAGACAAAGCATTCGGAGGTTCGTTGCCCATGTCCTCCATCAAGTGACATGGAAGACCGAGGGGGGCTGAGATGAACTTCAGCAAAGACGTTCGAATACACATCGCCGCCGCTTCGCCCCCGACTAAAGGAGTTGCCAGAACACCTCCTCCGATCGACCGTCGTCCATACGCTGGCATCTACCAAAGACTTGACGCAACAAGCAGACGAACTAAGAGAAACACGCCGCATGACAGCCCCCGCGCGGCCGTCAATCATATGGGAGCCCTCGCCTCTCCATTGCGACTACAGGCAGACAGAGACCCATTTCTCCCGCCACTTGGAGGTCGCGCGCGACAACGTCGCCGTGCTGTCCCCCAACGACGAAGAGCTCCTGAGCATGTTCGAGCCCGGCATGTTCACTCCGGTCTGTGCACGCAAAAACGTGCTGGAGCTGGCCGCTGCCAACGTCTCCTCGAGAGACGAATTCGCGCGCGGCGCTGACGGGGATCACGCCGCCTCCTCTCCGAGAACGGGAAGTAAAAGGGGCGGCTGGGTCACGGTGGTGAGGTGCGGCCAGGACGGTTGCCTCACGGTTCCCCGGTGGGGCAGGCCTCTGTGGCTCCCCCCGTACTACGACGCCGGCTCGGAAAAGGTGGTCGACGCCACGGGTGCCGGGAACGCTTTCCTGGGTGCGTTTGGTGTCGCCCTCGAGAAGACGGACGACGAGATCCTGGCATCCGCGTACGGCGCCGTCGCTGCCAGTTTCGCCATCGAGCAGACGGGGCCGCCGAAGAGGGAGGTCGTTGATGGGAAGGAGTTGTGGAATGGGGAAGAGTTCGGGGCGCGATTGGAAAGATATAAAGCCAAGGCTACGGCGCATACTACCGACCTGACAGATCCAGACTTTTTTATGTCCAGTCGGGGCTGCTCTAAGAGAGAGAAAAAACTGTTCAGTTAGGTCGTAAAGGAGTGGGTATCAAGACTTGTCTATTCTTATTTTTCTTTTTCTCTTTTTCGTCTCGTTTTTTTTCCTCTTCTCTCTTCACCCCAAATCAGAACACGTGAATCATAAAGTCCCTTAGCCATACCCGGCTTCCCGTTTACCGAATGACCTGCGTGCCCTCAGCAGGCTCCAAGATCTTCCATTGGCAGCCGATGTTCTTGTTGGGGTTGTTCTCCTTGAGGATCTGGATGATCTTGTTGGCGATCTCCTCAAAGTTGCTCGTGGCAAGGGCGAGAATGGTAGGACCGGCACCAGAAAGGCACACGCCGAGGAAACCGGGTTGCGTGCTGGGAGACATGCTCTCGACGATCTGGCCCAGGCCGGGGATCAGAGTCTGACGGTAAGGTTGGTGGATCTTGTCCTGCATGGCGAGGTGAATGAGTTCCGGATCCGGGGGGGAGTTGCCGAGGGCGACGGGGAGGAGGGCTATTCTTTGCATGTTGAAGGTCTACGAGTGTTTAGTCAGAGAGATACAGCAAAAAGAAGTCGTAGCCGAGGGACGAATACGTACAACATCAGGACGGGTGTAGTGAGGCGGCAGGACCTCACGGGCAAGATGTGTGGGAACCTGGAAGTCGGGGATGATGGCGATGGCCTTGATCTCCTTGGCCCAGGGGAACTTGATGTGGTGGCCGATGCCGTGGGGCGGCTCCGGCGGGGTCTCGCCGGTGTCGACGCCGCCGGCCGGCGCCGGGAGGACTTCACTGAGCGGGATCTCGATGCGCTGGACGTCCTCCGGCTTCAGGGGGCGGAGGTAAGTGCCGACGAAGCCGCCGTACAGCGAGGCGCCAACGTTATCAGGGTGTCTCTCTGCTGGCGTGTCAGCCAGAGCTCTCAAGTCGTCCGCTACACGGGGAGGAACAAAGTACCAATCATGAGACAGAAGTCGAATAACCTGTCGAGGTCGAGGTGGTCCAGATGACCGACCTCCTTACCGAGCATGACGCCAGCAACGACGGCAGAGCCGGAGCTGCCCAGCCCGCGGCCGAGGGGAATCGGGTTCTTGATGTGCACATGGGTCTCGACGGGGAACATGCGCTGGCCGTGGCAGCGCAGGACGTAGAGGGCGACGCGGGTGATGAGGTTCACGGAGGGGTCGAGGCTGATGTCGGGCGTGCCCTCGCCCTGTCCCTCGTAGGTGATGCGGCAGTTCAGGGGCTCGGAGGAGGTCTGGACGGAGCGGTCGATGGTGACGTGCAGCTCGAGGTAGATGGATAGGGCGAGGCCGATGACGTCGAAGCCCGGGCCGATGTTGGCGGAGGACGAGGGCGTCTTGATCACGAACGTCTCCTTGGTCATGATGGGCAAGCGGTGTAAGTTGAGGAGGAGGGGTGAGTCTGAGTGTGAGTGTGAGTGTGAGAGATGAGGGGTGAGGGGTTGTTCTCGATCCGGTCCGATCGACGCTTTCGACGGGTTGTCTCCTGGGAAAATTTGGGTTCCCAAAATAAGATTCCTTCCTTCGCGATGTGACGCCGTTGATTTGACCGTAAATGAGCGTGAATCGCGTCTATCTCCTGAGTTTGACCGTGACTCAAAAAAATTGAGAGGCCCGATCGCGGAGGAACTCGACGGCGTCTCAGCGGCTCCCTTTTTTTTGGCGGGAAGCCCTACGTTGAGTGCGGGGTGCTTTTGGACGGTTTCATTGGCCAATGCGAACGTTCTCCTTACTCCTTACGGGGGGCGTTCATCTTATCGTTCCCGTTTGCGGCTGCTATCACAGTGGTCTCGCATCACGCTACCTAGGTTCTCTCTCTCTTTCTTTCCATCTCTTGACGTTAGATTCTCGACTTTAAGGTACTTGCCAATGGCAACCGTCCTTTTCAACGTCATCTCATGTGTTAACATGTTTTTGAGAGTATGAAAGCCACTCGCAGACGTCAAACAAGTTATTGTTGAGCCTGCAACAAGATGGCCTCGATCAACGTCGTGACCCCCAACAAAGCGCTGGAATTGGTATTCAAATCATGCCACTGAGTCAGTGGTGGAATCGCAATGTCTGACGGCCGAGCTCTTGAATCTCGTCTGATGATGGCCATGGGATATCCCAGACCACTGTCGATCTCTTCGGAGCTGTCCCATCAACGCCTTTCTTATCTCACAGTCAGTCGTCCGAGGTCCTAGGTACGCACGCAACGCAACGCCGGATCAAACGATCGGCATCAACCCGCTGCACTATCTGAACGTCACATTGATATATGCTCCCTTGGATTGATACCAAGCCAAGTCGCATCTTCGCCTTCTTCTATTGATTGCTGCCCTCGAAAAGCTCGTACTCGGTCGGGGTTTCGATGTTAAACCCCGGAGCTATCGATAGCATGCCCAGCCAGCGCTGCTCTGAAAACACTCTCAAGTGGATGATTAACCCCCGCCGCCGCCAGCCATCCACGGCCAACCATCAGATCTCGTTTCCGCCAGAACCCGATGAGCGATGCGGATGGATGCTGCAAAAAAGCGCCCCCGAGTCCCTAATCATTCGCTTTACCTCATAAAACTGAGTTCAACACTGCTATCCTGAGGGAAACTTCGGCGGAAACCAGGCTTCACCCTATACACGCATAGTTCACCTTCTTTCGGGTCCAACCCTATATGCTCTTACTCAAATCCATCCGAGAACATCAGGATCGGTCGATGATGCGCCGAAGCTCTCACCTGCGTTCACTTTCATTACGCGTAGGGGTTTGACACCCAAACACTCGCACATAAGGATTGCTGGTCCACCGCCTCCACGATTCAACTGGAAACAGACGAAAAGCAAGCGGAGAAACAAAACACACAAGACCTCGTGTTTCTGCCGAGCCAACCGCAAGCTCCACCTGCTCCATCATCAAACAGTGCCCGTCGGCAGCGCCCCGTAGAAGCGATGAGGAAGCCCATGGAAACCATAGAACTGCATACCGGCAGGCTGATCTCGCAGATGCCAACAACCTCTACGGCCGAAGTTCCCCGAAATAGCCATTTTCAGCTTCAAGGCAGCAAACAAGGAAAAGAAATCCATCATCATGGCTCCTTGGAGGCTGGACTAGGCGCTCCCTCGCGTCGGGCTTACCGCGGAGGAGGGACCACGGAAGACCTGACCCAAGGTGATCGGCCGGGTTTCTCATTCACCCGCAGGGCCGCAGACGAGAGTGAGGCCTTTCGCGCGCGTCGATCACCGCGCTTGCGCGCTTGTAACGTTGCTCGACGGTCGTCAGCGCAAAAAGGAGCGAGTCCTGTCTGTCTGCATCTTCGGCCGAGGCTTCGGTGTGGAATCTTTCACCGTCGCGCGGAGCTAGTTCACCCTAGCTAGCGGCGACGGCGTCCTGATTGGCGTCATGCGCATGTTGTGGTCGGTCATGCTGCATGCACCGCGGTGCTTCTGGCAGGATTCTTTGGGGCTCGGCTTCAGTTTTTTTACGTGAAATACGTGAGATACGTGCGTCAACGTCCGCCACAGCCGTAAGCTCACGGCAAGCTAGCTAGCAGTTGGCTGTTTTATTTCCCCTTAAATCCATGGGCCGAGAAATCAAGCATCTACGCCTCATCCTTCCGAACCGACCACTTGGAGAGGAAAGAGAGGGAGAGAGCACTCAGAAGCTGAGCCTGACGAGAGCCCCGATGAGGTCGCATCGAATGCCTGCGTTGGCGAAGAAACGGTTTCTGGGAAGAAAAAAACACGAGGCGGATCCGAGACCACCTGACGTTGCGTCCCGCCTCGGCTTTCTGTGGAGTAAGGCGACTAAGGTACGGATGCTCCGAAAGAAGAAATGTCGTTCGAGGCGGTAAAGAGGTAAAAGCCCGAGTGTAAACACACACTGGAAGACCCTGACTCGAAGGAGATTCCCGTGCAGCTGACGTTGAAAGTCGGTTGATGTCCCACTCTAAAACGGCGGGGAGAGGAGGCTGGCAAAAAATGCGAAAATGGGGCAAGAGAAAGTCGCATCGAACCAACGAGCCCTCAGCCCGCAGCCCACTCGAGCAACTAACCTCAACTAGGCGTGGTTATGGGGTATCTAAAAACAGACGGATGACAAGCAATCGCGGGTGGTCAGTCGAATACGAGGGGAGAGAGAGAGAGAGGAAGAGACTCCGAGAAAGAATCCTCGGCTTTTGCAGGGTCCTTGATGTTTTTCCCCACGACCAACAACATCCAAGATCTGTGATCGGCACTTTTCCTCACCTTTATCGTGCCTTAGCCCGCCTCTGCTAGCGTAGCATCGCACCTTCAATACGAATTCACGGAACCCCGGGGAAGCTTGGTCCTTTGCCCCCCCTCCGGCAGTCATCGACTGTCATCCCATACGATGTGACATGCGGCATGGAGTCCCGCCAAGCTTCGGCAGCAAGGGTCCTGTACCGCTTCCATGTCACGACATGACGCTATTGCCCGAGAGACCACAACGTCATGGACGGATGGTTCGCTCGCCCTTTGGGGAGTAGTCTCGCCGGCTCGGGTCTGGTGATGGAGCTGTAAGGTAAGGTAGCTTCCGCAGTTATGGGGCTGTGGAAGCGAGGGAGGATGAGGAGGAGAAGAAGCAGGATGAAGAAGAGGCGGGATGGATCTCGCAGTCGTCGAGATTCTATAAAGCCGGCCGACGAGCTCGCGACATTCGACTCTTTTATTCCTCATCCTCATCAGCTTCATCTCCAGCTTCATCAACTACCAACCTCATCTACACAACTCCACCTCTCAAAAACCAACCCACACCAATCCCCAACAGCCAAAATGCAGTTCTCCAACCTCCTCGCCGTCCTCTCTTCCGTCGCCGCCGCTGCGGCCGTCTCCGTCTCCTACGACACCGGCTACGACGACGGTGCCCGCTCCCTGACCGCCGTCTCCTGCTCCGACGGCGCCAACGGCCTCATCACCAAGTACGGCTGGCAAACCCAGAGCCAGGTCGCCAAGTTCCCTTACATCGGCGGCTCTGACGCCATCGCCGGCTGGAACTCTCCCAACGTGAGTACTACCACTCATCCATCCCAAAACCTCATTTGGAACCATCAACTAACACGCAGACAGTGCGGCACCTGCTGGCAGCTCACCTACAACGGCAAGAGCATCAACGTCCTCGCCATCGACCACGCCGGCTCCGGCTTCAACATCGCCCTCGGCGCCATGAACGACCTCACCAACGGCCAGGCCAACCAGCTCGGCCGCATCGACGCCCAGGCCACCCAGGTCGCTCTCAGTGCCTGCGGTCTGTAAAAAATAATAATTACGACTTGATGTTTTTACGAAAAACTAAAGCGTTAATCGGCATAATGAGCGGTAATCGCGGGGAGGGACAAAATACTTGCATGGGAATCGGCGCTCTTCAATCATTTGGCATCAGCATCATATCACACGATACATTCCTTAGAATATCTTAAAACATAATGAGAGGTGGCTATTTCGGCCTCGGACACATTCAACCACTTGCATGCAGATTTGTGACCTGTGATATTACTTAGTTCGGCTTTGATCTTTGATAACGCCACTTGGGTACCAGACAAAGGCTACATTTTGCCTGTGCCTTTGTGTTTGAAGTCCTCTAAAGGTCTTGTATCCTGAAGCCAGTGATGGGACCCTAACCTGACGTCGCTTCCAATATAGCCTCGAGCATCACGGATGGGATTCTCAGGGTAAGTTTTTCTTTATACGATAGAGCTCAGGTTCTTCTGAAGGCATTTTGTATCCTTAACATTCTTAGCTGTAGATGATCAACTCGTAAAATGTCCAATACTCTCCCAGGCTCTTAAATCCTCGCAGTGGAGCTACGGGTTGAGATACTCAAGGTAGAACTTGAACTCAAGTGCTCTCGCGACATTCTTATAGCCTAGGAAAAGATACCATGAGCCTTAAAACATGTGAAAGGCTTGAATCCATGACAACCAACTTTGCTCTCACACCACCGTAGTGAAGAATTCCATCACGCGTCCGTAAGAGATTTCGCCTGGCCAGACCCGCCACCTCTATCAAATGCCTACGAGATTTATGAGGTTGAAATGGTCGGGCCCTTTTACAACACTTTTCTTCAGCTACATTGCTGACTTCGTTACTGGTTCTTTGGCAATCACTGTTGGGGTTCAACGTGAGTCCGCCAACATCCTAGTTGGTGGCTCCGTCGCATCAGGTTTTGGTCCTTACACCAGCAGTCGTCACCCAAGTCAAGTTTCTTCAATATCATCAGCAAGAACCCTTGGGATATCCTTAAGCCAATACTTGCCCCAAGCTACTGAGGTGAGCTTCTTGCCTTCTGGCTGTCAACAATCGCTTGACGCGACATTCATACCCCAAGGATGTTAGTGTGTACTAAGTCATTATATGGATGCGTGGTATGGTTTAGACCAAGGTTCTATCATATCCTGATTTCGGGTCAGCGTCCTGCCGTGTTGCACAGACTTCAAGCAATGTTCGATACGCAAGATGTAACGATTCGAGCTTCGATGAGGCCGTTACAGGGTTATACTCGTTATCAGAAATACGCGGTCCTTTAACTTCAATTAAGTAAAGTCTGGTGGAAATATGAGGGACGAGGTCAATGCCAGGTTAAACAGAAAGGTTGGTCATCTGATGCCGGCCGCGTCGATATAGATCGAGCGATCGCTCAAAGATGATGTTCACCCCGAAAAAGCCCTGATACGCGCGAAATCATCTCATGAAACCCGACCTTCTTCTGCTCTATGCTCTTCTTGATGTCCATTCCCCAGACTTGCCGTTGGGTTTCTCGATCTGGGATTTAGATATTCCTCGGGATGATTCGACCAGTAATCTCTGCGGTAAAGGGCTTGTTGCAACAAATCACCAAATGCAAAAAGCCAGTTCTGTGGGATAGATGTATGAAAATAGCTCGGGGATGATGTCCAGCTTCTGTCCTGAACGACGCGGCGGCATCGAGCAGTTTTGCAGCCAAAAGTATCTGATCTCATGGATGTAGCACGTCCTCATCTCACTGAACCGAAGGGACTTAAAGGCGCCTTGCTTGGCATGGTCAGCCGAAGTCACTTCGGGCGAAGAACTGGCCACATCGTGGGTTTCTGAAGTCGAGACGTCAGACAGACCTCTACTAGGAGACCAGAATCTTCGGGATCAGGAACAGGAAAATATTTCTGTTATTGCATAACCTGCAAGTCCATCGTGCAAAGGACAGACTGGCGAGTTTGGCGCAGAGTCGCTCTTTTGATGGGCAATCTTGGACATCAGGTCCTTCGAGATGGCCGTCCAAATCCAAATACAGGCATGATACTGCATTAAAAGCAAAGCATAGTCATGTAGAGAAACCATCGATATTATATGCAGCGGGCAATGTTTGCCCTTGGCGGTGCGACTGCATCGCAATTCGTGTATTCTCGCTCTGTTGTTACTTGCGCGCAACATCAAAGTTTGCATTCTGTCTATGTAAGCTAGTTTCCCGAAACCTGTACTTTGAATGAGGAAGAATTGAATTTGTTGAACGAAGGGTACCTTAGCTCGTTCTGGCATGTGATGTGACCCAGGTAGAACGCGTTCCGAGACGGGTGGGTCGTACCCGGGCAGAGGGCCGAGACCGACTCCGATGTGGGTCCGGATCCGGGTGCGGAATAGGTATCGGTGAAGAATTTCGGCATAAATCTGGGTCCAAAGAGTCCGAGCCCAAATGTCATGCGGCGACTCGCGAAGGCTCCAAGTCTGCGAATGGTGAATGGATGAGGGGCATTGTGGTCGTGGAGGCCTCCCCCTCTTTCAAGGTCAACCGGACAACAAGCGTCAAGTCTTTGACAGTCAGCCCCTATTCTGATGGTTGCGGCTTAAAGCAAATGCCGGAGAAACCAGCCCTAGGCATATTATTGTCAATTGGAAGTCTCCAGGGATGTTCCACTCTCTTAGTAGTCATGCCTGAAAGTGCATGCAAAGGCAGTGTGATGGGAAGTTTGCCGAGGTCTCAAGCATCATCTAGATACTGAAGATGGAATTTAGTGACGAGAGACTCAGGAATATGCTACTCTTTTCGGTGCTGTCTCATCCAGTGTAGCCAACAAAGGTCCGAAATAGCTTACTCCTCAGGTAGCAGCATGAAGAATGGCTCTTGCAATGAAAAATAGCATGCACGTGAATGGAGGGGCAGAAATACGTACCCCTCAAATTCTGCAGGAGCGGTGAGGTAAGATGCCTCCATCGAGGTTTCCTTCAGGAGGGGTGCCTGGACCTAACCCCGCCTTGCAGGAAATTTTTCGATTTTTTTTCCACCTTGGAGACGCCTTCAATTCGTTATCTTATCAGCTGTGGCGGGGCTAATCTCGAAATTTTCACGCTGGTCCCCTAAAAATTTGTGTGGCAGTCCTGGCCAGGCACTTAATTTTTTTTTTTTTTTTTTTTTTTTACCCCCTTCGTCGCGGTACCATAGGTAGGCGGCTCGGGCATCAACACAAAAACAACTGGCCGACACCCAGTCCGTTTTTTTTCCCTGGATAAAATTCGTCGCGCCGGGCCTTTTCCTTTTCTCATTTTACCCCTCTTCCCCTCCTTCGTCCTTCTCGTCTTTCCTTTCTTTTTGCGTGTGAGGACGAGACATCAATAACTTCAAGATGGATAAAGGAAACTTGGTCCAGCTGCTCCAAGCGAGCCAGATTCGTGAGTTCCTCTCCTCCCCCCAGTTCTGTTGTTGTCGGCCGCCCTGTGCCACCCTGGTACCAAGCCCCGTTGAGCCAGCCTCTTCAATTTTTTCCGCGCCGCGGTCTCTCGCTTCGTGTCCCTCTCGCCTATTTAAAATTTGCTTTTTCTTCTTGCCCTGTGGAAAACAAAACTCTTCACGAGCTTCGACTTGCTAACTTGTGCTTTTTAACACAGCCGACACCGAGAAGGTTAAGGCGGTCACGGCCGAGCTGCAGAAGAACTACTACTCCAAGCCCGAGTCCCTCCTCCTCTTGATTGAGGTCACCATCTCCCACGATGATCCAGCCATCCGTCAGCTTGCCTCTGTGCAGGCTCTGCGCCTGACTTCTCGTCACTGGACCAAGCTTTCTGCTGACCAGAAGTCGGCCGCCAAGAAGCACCTTACTGACAGCATTCTGAACGATCAGTCTGCCTCTTCGCGCCACTCCAAGTCGCGTCTCCTTGCGGGCGCTGTCGGTCTCGATCTCGAGGATGGCGAGGGTCAGGACTTCCTCCGTGAGCTCCTCGCCCTGAACACCTCCGACAACGTTGCCCACCGCGAGGTCGGCTCCTACATTCTCTTCGCTCTGCTCGAGAACGACCCCGTTCCATTCCACGAGCACGTTGGCCAGGTCCTCAGCTTGCTGCAGAAGACCATTAGCGACCCCGTCAGCGTCGATGTTCGCCTGAACTCCGCCAAGGCTGCCGGCGCCATTCTGGTGCTCGTTGACGTCGACGACGACGCCCAGAGCCTGCAGATTCTCCAGTCCATGGTCCAGCCCATGGTTGAGATCCTGAAGAACGCCATCCAGAACGGCAACGATGACCAGTACAACGATCTCTTCGAGGTCTTCCAGTCCTTCATGAGCTACGACTCAGCCTTCCTGGCCAACTACCTCAAGGACATCATCCAGTTCATGCTTGACCTCGCCGTCAACACCGAGGTTGAGGAAGATGCGCGTTCCCAGGCTTTGGCCTTCCTCGGCCAGGCCGCCAGGTACCGCCGCATGAAGATCCAGGGCATGAAGGACATGGGAGCTCTTCTCATGGTCAAGAGCATGCAGATCGTCGCTGAGATTGACAACGACGCCGATGACGACGACACCTCTCCTGCCAGAACCGCTCTCAGCCTGATCGACCAGCTTGCCAGCGATTTGCCTCCCAAGCAGGTCATCGTGCCTCTGCTCGAGCAGTTCCCCAACTTCGCCCAGAACGCCAACCCTGGCCTCCGCAAGTCTGCTATCCTTTCCCTCGGTACCGCTTCTGAGGGTGCTCCCGACTTCATCGCCACCCAGCTCCAGCCTCTCATGCCCCTCATTCTGCAGCTTCTGAACGACCAGGACGTTTCCGTTCGTCACGCTGCTCTCGTTGGTCTCATCCACTTGGCCGACGAGATGGCCGAGGAACTCGCACCTCAGCACGAGGCCCTCATCGGTGCCCTCCTCACCAACCTCGAGGCCGCCGCTGGTTCCTCTGAGAAGCAAAACATCAGCATCATCCGTGCCGCTTGCGGCGCTCTCGACTCCCTCATCGGCGAGGGTCTCGACGAGCAGCTGATCAAAAACTACGGCCCCAAGCTCATTGCCCCCATGGCCAACCTGCTCGGTCACGAGGACTTCAGCGTCAAGTCCGCTGCCGCTGGCGCCATTGGTGCTATCGCTTCGGCACTCGGCGGCGAGGGATTCAAGTCATACTTCAGTGAGGTCATGGGCGCTCTTGGCCACTATGTCAACATCACCGGGGGCGAGGAGGCGCTTGCTCTCCGCTCTTCCGTCTGCGACTCTATGGGCCGCATTGCCGATGCTGTTGGCGCTCAGGAGTTCCAGCCTTACGTCATGGACCTGATGAAGGCCAGCGAGGAGGCTCTCGGCCTCGACAACGCCCGCCTCAAGGAGACCAGCTTCATCTTGTGGGCCTCTTTGTCCAAGGTCTACGAGAAGGAGTTCTCTCACTTCCTGCCTGGTGTCTTCAAGGGTCTCTTCGACTGCCTCGAGCTTGACGAGGACGAGGTCTCTCGCCCTGGTGTCAAGCCCGAGGACCTGCCCGATGGTCTACTCCTTGCCGGTGGCAAGAAGCTGAAGATCAAGGCTACCGAGGAGGACGACATGGACGAGATGGACGATGACGACGAGTGGGACGACATGGATGATTTCTCTGCTGTCACCGCCCTTGCTCTTGAGCAAGAGATTGCTCTCGAGGTCCTTGGCGACGTTATCACCCACTCCTGCGGCCCTGAGGCCATCAAGCAATACCTTGACCAGGCCGTCGAGCGCATCGCCGCTCTCGCCGAGCACCCCTACGACGGTGCCCGCAAGGCCGCCATCTCCACCCTTTGGCGCTTGTACGCTCGTGTCTGGCAGCTTTTCGAGGAGCAGACTGGCGCCAAGTGGGAGGCCGGCATTCCTCTCAAGCAGCAGCCCGACGCCGTTCTCGTTGGTCTCGGCGAGATGGTCGTCAAGGCTACCCTCGCCACATGGGCCGAGGATCCCGAACGGTATGTACTATTTAAATTCTTATTTCCTATTTGCCCTCAAAGGATGAGTAACACACGTTATACCCAGCTCACTCAGACGCACAAAGTGCGGGTGCTGAGAACACGTTTGATCAAGTCTGATTCATTGGGCCATTTCATTACATTTGATAGCAACTCGCTTTATGGCCAGCATTGCTAACATGTTCACAGTGGTGTCATCACCGAGATCAACCGCAACATCGCCGCTACCCTCAAGACTTGCGGTCCTGCCATCCTCACCCACGAGGAACTGCTTAAGGAGAGCATCACTGTCCTCGGCTGCCTCATCACCCGCTCCCACCCCTGTCAGCAGGACCTCGGCGACGAGGAGGAACAGGATGCGGAGGGTTCTTCCGAGTTCGACTGGCTCGTCATCGACACCGCCATGGACGTCATCCTTGGCCTTGCCACTGCCCTCGGCGGTGACTTCGCCGAGATGTGGAAGGTCTTCGAGAAGCCCATCCTCAAGTTCGCCAGCTCCCAGGAGGCTCTCGAGCGATCCACCTCCGTCGGTGTTATTGCTGAGGCCATCAAGTACATGGGCGGCGCCGTCCACCCCTTCACTGAGAGCCTACTGCCCGTCCTGACTCACCGTCTGAGCGACGAGGACTCCCTCGCCAAGTCCAACGCTGCGTACGCCACCGGTCAGCTCATCTTCAACTCCACCCAGACCGACAAGACCATCCCCCAATACCCCGCCATCTTGCAGAAGCTCGAGCCCCTCCTGTCCATCCACGAGTCTCGCATGGTCGACAACGTCTCCGGCTGCATTTGCCGCATGATGATGGTCAACCCCAACGCCGAGTTCGTCGAGCGCGTCCTCCCCGCCGTCGTTGACGTCCTGCCCCTCAAGGAGGATTACGAGGAGAACGCTCCCATCTACCAGGCTATCTACAAGCTGTACGACCAGCAGAACCCCACTGTCCAGCAGCTTACCCCCAAGATTCTTCCCGTCCTGCAGTCTGTTCTCAGCCCTCCTGAGGACCAGTTGGACAACGAGACCAGGCAACTGGTGCAGAAGCTTGCTCAGGCGCTTCACTAGAAAGGCGTTTTTGATGGATTGACGGTGGTGCCCCCGAAAATGGAAGGGCTCTTAATGAGTGATGAGTGGACGAGACCCCAATTTCTTGATGTCTGTAGATAGGTTCATAGACTGCCAGGATGTATACCCTGGATGATTCCCCATGCTCTATCGACTATTTTTTATGTTCACATGAGCCTTCGCTTCAGAGTGATTATGAATTCCTGTATTGGAGATTGCATCAAATAAGGGTATATGTGAACAAATAGACAACAGACAAGTAATAAATCAACGATCGCCGCTCAAAGAAGCGCCTTCTCGCCTTGGCTCAAACTTTCACCCCCAGCCGCGACTCTCAACAGCGTCTCTTCCGCAAGCTCCGTCGAACTCCCCGAGCCCGCAAGCCTCCACTGCGCCGGCGACTGAATATCAAAAAACACGGAAGAGTACACTTTGAAAGCCCGCACCGGCTTCCCGCTCGCAAACACTTTCCCAAGCAACTTCCACCCCGACGGGACAGCCCCCAGCGGTGCCAGGAGCCCGTCAATGTAAGGGTTGAAGTCGACCGTCATCATGTGCCTCTCGGACTTTACAAAATGCTTCCCCTGGAACTCCCGAAACGCGCGGATGTCCTTCATCATGCCCTCCTCGTCAGGCAACCGCAACCGCCCTCCCAGCACCGCCGTGATATACCGGGCCTGCGCTTCCATGATGGGGGCCGCCGGCCCCGCCACCTCGATCTGGCCCATGACGAACAGGTTCCTGAACCGCGGCGAGACGAGCAGCTTGTACAAGTCGACGTGCGGCGCCGGGGGCTTCCTGGCTTGCGATCGCGGTCGGGGGCAGGTAGGGGTGGTCTGCGTGGTGGTAGCCGGTGCAGAGGATGACGACGTCGGCGTCGAGCGCGGTCCCGTCGTCGAGGAGGATCCCGGTCTCTGTGAAGGAGGCGACGTCGGCGCGGTGGAGGTCGAAGATGCCCGTCTGCAGCTTCTCGGTGAAGTCGCTTCGGACGGTGGGGTTTTGCTCCATGATGTGGTGCGACGGCTGCAGGGCCTTTGGCTGCTTGCCGACGGCGTGTGCGAAGATCTTGGTGTATGCGAACGCTTGTACGCTGAAGGGGAGCCAAGTCGCGCTGGATCGACCTGGGTTCGGCAACGTCAGAAGGCTTCCACACCCGTAGGGGAGTTGCCATTGCACACACACAAAGACTTACTGTTCCACGCTTCCACCGGCTTTCCGAGCAGAAATCTGGGCAGAACCCAAGCACCACGCTTGTTCACCAGAGGCCCGATCTCACACGCCACATCCACAGCCGTTGACCCGAGCCCGACGATGACGACCTTCTTCCCCTCGAACCGCGTCGGCGTGCGATAATAGTGACTGTGAAGCACCTCCCCCTTGAACACCTCCCTGCCCTCAAACGCGGGGATCCTGGGTTTGCTGCTTAGCCCGCTCCCGCAGATGAGCGCGTCAAAGACCAACGTCTCCTCTCCGTTTCCACCACCCCCGACGCTGCCGTCGTCGTCGCGAAGCCGAACCCGAACCTCCCAGCCGCCCTCCTTCGTCGGTGCGCATCCCACCACAGTCGTGTGGAACCGCACGTGCTTCTCCAGGTCGAAATGCGCCGCGTACTCTCTGATGTACCGCAGGTGAAGCCTATGGGAGTAATAGATCGGATACCGCGCCGGGTCGATGGGAAAGTCGCTGAAGCCGGTGGTGTCGCGACACGAGTTCAGCACGACGCCGTCGTAGATTGACGAGTGCGTGTCCGGGCCCGGGTCCGGGTCGTAGAGCCACTGTCCGCCGATGGCGGGGCCGCGCTCGAAGCACTGCACCGAGAAGCCCGCCGCGATGCACTCCTTGATGGCCACGAGGCCGCTGGGACCTGCGGAAATGCTACCGGGTCAGGAAAACCCATCCCACCGGGAAAATTGGTTAGAAAAACTTTACCTGCGCCGACGATGGCGATACGCTTATTCGGTGACGACATTCCTCTTCGATACGAATTCACAGCAAGGCGGCAGCGGCAGGATTGCGGTGAAAAAAAGGAAAAAGGAGCGAAAGGAACAAAGAGGAAAGAAATCGGATAAAGGATAAACGAGTCTATAATGGGCTCCTAATACCACGAAGAAACTTTCCTAGTTTAGATCCGCGCTCATTTCATCCTCATCCCCCCCCTCTTTCTTTGACCAAAGTCCCGTTCCTGGAAAGCTGCCTACTGGTCGTGGGATTAAGTGCTGACGGGCGCTCACCACCACCAATCTTAACCACAATCGAAGACGAGGGAGGTGGTCAGCATAGTCGACGAGCCTTCTTGGACGAGAAGAATCCTCCGACAACCAAAGATCAGTCAATTGGTCGGCTGATTCTATCAACTTCGGACTCGAATTTTGCCCCCCATCCTGCCGAGCAAACGGAAAGCCCTTTTCCGTCAAAGGATTGCAAGCCGAGTTGGGGACTTTTTTCGCATGCAGTCTGACAATCCTGTTGCGGCGGCGCTGACTGATAACAACTCGATTGAAACATTGAGTAGCAAGTCTGGATTTGATGCGGTTGAAGAGCACCAACTCGGGAGCAGGACGGTGTGGGGTCCGGCCACTCATATCGGAGGAGCCCCGGTTCGGGATCGAAACGCCACCCTCGGACCGGGGGACAAGGTGGCCCAGGATTTCGCCGGCAACGGCCCCGACGGAAACTTGCTAAATGTAGCTGGTGACGCACCTCCTCGGATATCGCGATTGTAAGTCGAGGCTCGACAAGTTTTTATTTCCTTAGCCCCCCCCCAAAAGGTCGTCGTTTAATCCGCTTTCTGCTCAAGTGACTTCTTTGTACCTAACCTACAAGTATAGGTCTAAGGGATTAAAAAGCTTAAAGTACCAGTTTGATCCTTTCCAAGGGGTACCTATAATATAATACAGAGTCCTCCATCTCGTTTGCCCTATATGCTTTCACCCAAAAGTAAAGCTTAACTCGAGGTTTTCCAGTATAGTCAACATGAGAATGAACCGAGGAGTTCTTCCACGTGTAACAGAGATAGCACCAGTGATGGACACCCCGAGCCCAAGGTGAATGTCACCCTAGGCGAACATCATGGCTCTCTATCCATCCCGAGCATATATCCTCCTCGCCCGTCTCTTCAGCCAAAGCCGGTACGGCCACTCAGACGGCCCAAGCAGACCCAAAACATTCCTAAAGCAAGCATTATAGATACAGCCCTGAAGCCAGCCGACCCCAACCGTACCTCCACTGCCGAAGAGGCGATTCCGCACCGCATTGAACCCCATAGATATGGCCCATGCTAAGCCGTCTTCCCTAAAGGAGATCCCCAAATAAACGCGAACCGGCTCTGCCCCCTTACCCTTCTTCTTCTACCTTATCCGTAGATCGTCCAAAGCCACGGTTCATTAGCACTATGACCGGCAGACTCGGCAAGAAACGCCTCCAAAATGCGCAGATAGGAAGAAAAAAGGTCCTCCTTCCACCGTCGGTCCCCCCCTGAGCGAATCACATTGACAACGAATCTGACATCACCGTTTTCTTTTTTTCGAGAGGCGAAAAGTAAAGCACAGCACAGCACGACATACACACATCGCGAATTAAATGAGTACATGCAGCCACGCGCAAAAGCATAGACGGAGCTAACGCGGCTTATCGCTCCCCAGCCAAAAATTTGCCGGTCATACCGCGCCTTTTCTCGCCCAGTGTCTAAGACAGCCACACCCCACTCCCCGCAGTTTCTTTTTCCTCCTGTCTGCGTTGTGGTTGACTGGTGGTAAATTATACTGCGTTGCCCACCGGGCGAAATAGTAATAATACGCCTCCTTTTTTCGTTGTTTGGCGAGGAACAGGTTGGCAGTTGATTTCGCACACCGACTTGCTTACCCTTTGCGCGCCGTCGACCGGGCTAAGATGAGTCAAATCGCCAAAGACTCTGATCACACTCCATGTCTTCCTAATATGAGACGAACCAACAAGTCTAAAGGATAAGACCCAAAGCCGAGACGGAGGGGGAGAGGAGGGGGGGCCTAACGTCCTCCAATCGCCCGGGAGGACATGGCAGTGCCGACAACAAAGAAGAAGAAGAAGAAGAAACCTCGTGTGTACGGTTACTCGGCGCGGCGTAGCCAGATCAGGAGTGCACCTCCTCCCCATGCCACTTCAAGTGCATATGCAAAATAGAAAAAGCAAGTGTTGTGCGCTGAGGCGATGCGTGGAGAGTTCTGCGCACGACGCGCTGTGGTGTGTATGCATGTACAACATTTTTTTTGTGTGTGCCCCTAATCTTCTATGGGCGCGTTTCTTGCAAGCTGGTAGGTAGTAAGGGGTATGGTTCTGATGTTCTAGCTCGTGATGAACGTTTCTTTGAGGGGGGGTCATATGGGTTGGTGCAGATGCATGGTGTCACGACCTTCGAGTGTAACGCTTGACGGGGTGTGGACTGTACAGATAAACCCGTGATTTAGTGATTTGAGAAACAAAAAAAGAGTCTAGCGCCCGAAGCAGACGATATCTGACAAGGAGTGAAGAAGGGAAATTGTTGAGACCGGAAAATTTCAGGTTGATTGCATGATGCGCCAAGTCGCGAGACAGGCGGTGGCTTGCGAGAATCAACCCACGGGGAGAAACCACGGAACTACCTGCCTTCACCCCAGTTTGCATAAAAAAGGAGGATAGGTGGAAATGACCACTATCAATTGAGAGATTACTACTGCGTCTTTTGAGAATATATGACAGTCGGGAAAAAATAAGACGTTTTATCCAACACGATGCTCTCTCGCGAATGAGCATGTGAAAAAATCAAACAAATAAGAGATATGTCTGGGGTTTGTCGTCCATAGAATTGCACGCATGATGCCGCCCGCGCCGTGCCCTTCCCTCTACGCCCCTCCATGTAACATTACCATACCTCGCTGGTTGTGCGCCGTGAAACGTTTTTCTTTCCTTTTTTTTCTTTCCCTTTCTCGAGTTATGCATGACTCGTGTGGTTTGCCCCTCTTGGAGGCAACATGTTCGCGGTCATGTTCAAGAGTAGTTGACATACTCCTGTGGCGTGACGGGCCAGGCGTCGACTCCGTCCTGGATCACGACAGACATGCCGCCCATGATGTGGTTCTGGATGTGGCAATGGAGCAGCCAGGCACCCGGGTTGTCGACGAGGTACCGCACAGCCATCCATGTGGAAGTGTTGACGGCGTTGGGAGTGGCGAAGCCGTCTCTGCGGGGAGGGTCGACGAAGTTCCATGCCGAAGGGTTTGCGGAGGCAGCTTCCTGGACGGAGCTCCAGGTGAAGTTCCCTGTGCCGGAAGCCAGAAGGAACATCCTGTTGCCGTGCTTGTGGATCGGGTGAGGCGGTTGGGGCGGGTTGCTGGCCTGGAAGACCAAATCGACCCAGGTGTTGTTCTGGGTGGACACGACGGTAGGGTCGACCTCGTCGGCCTGGACGTTGAAGAGGACGGGGTGGTCGTTCTCGTAGTCGGCCGGGAGAAGGAGCGTGTTGTTCAGGGCCCAGTAATAAGAGCCGCCCTCGGTGCGCATCTCGAACTTGTGCATGGCCTGGGCCTCGCGGGGGATCGTGATAGGCGGGTAGGGCTTGGCGTTGGCCTGGCGGAAGACGCGGACGGACTGAGAGACGGGCTTGCCGTTGTCGCGAACCCAGGCGGTCGACTCGACAATCTCGGGCTCGTCCTTGCCCTTCTCACGCCATTGAAGCTTGGCGACACCGCTGAGCATCTGAGTGGCAATGACACTCGCGGCGCGGATCGAGTAGTCACCCTGCTGCTTGTACTTGACGAGGACGGAGTAGCGGTCACCGTTGGTCACGGGAATGGCCTCGACTTCTTGGGGAGTGACGTAGGCGCCGTCCATGGCGTACACCCACATGGTGTGGTTGTCGATGGAGAACAACGCAGTGTGAAGGTGATAAGCACCAACTAGGTCGAACGCAACCCACTTCTCGCTGTCACAGTTGCTCTTCTCAACCTTGAAGGTCTCGACACCACCATCGCTGGGTTCGCATCCTTCAAAGACGCCGGGGGGAATCTTGCTCAGGTCACCCTGACCACGGGCGATGACGGCCGCGGGGATACAGCTACGAGATGTCAGCAAAAGTCAATTAGAGTTGCAGGGATCGGCTTACGCTTTGTCAGTCATCCGCGCGCCAGCGACGTTCGCCAGGACATCCCTACGCTCCGGGGTCAAGAGGGCGTCAATCTCATCGGCACTGCGGCAGACAACGCTGCCCTTTCCATTGAACAGGAATGAGTCGTAGCAAGAGAATTGGATGTTGGCAGCAGCGGACAAATCGTGAGTCTCTTCGGAGATCATGTGGCGGTGGTCAGCAAGAAGAAGAGGGAAAACCTTCTTCTCGGCCTGTTCCATAGCATGAATGGCGGCACTGTCGCTGGAAATCAGGCTGAAAGGCTTTTGGTGTGAAGATGAAGGGTGAATCGTGATTCCTCCGTAGAGACCGTCCTCAATGAGACCTTCGTAATGTGCGTGGTACCAGTAGGCACCATACTGTGTCGCCTTCCACTTGTACTCAAAGCTGTTTCCAGGTTGAATGGGGCGTTGGCTGAGGCCGGGAACACCATCGGACCAGGGGGTGTTCAACATCTCGATACCTGTCTGGATGATTAGCCATCAACGGGGTGCCATCGGGATAATAGACTTAGGCTTACCGTGGTAGTGCACGGTGGTCGGGTAGGGCAGGTTGTTCTTGACCTTGACGGTAACATCATCACCCTCATTCAACTCCAACCTCGGCGCAGTGAACTGGCCGTTCACCAGAATCATCTTCCTTGCAACTCCATCTGGGGAGGCCGTTTCCCACGTAAGATCCAACTCGAAACTGCGAGACTCGGCAACGGCACCCAGCGCCAGAGCCAGGGTCGGAAGAATATAGCGTAAAACTGACATTTTGGCAGCTATAAGAGAAAAGAACAAGAACGAGTGAGTGGATAGGATCTAAGACTGAGATCCAAAGAAGGATAATGTGCTGGTGTCCTCCTAAACATTTTCACTTGGGGCAGGCGAGGACGATCATGATATATAGGAAACAGAGAAAGAGGCACTCGCCTCCAACTAGTCCGACGGCAGTACAAGCCAAGGGTGGGTGATCTGCCGTCTACCGTGGCGCGGTTTCGCTTTGGGAGGAATCCGGAAAGGTCGAGGACACCCCGGCCGCGACGGACAGGACGGGTACCAGAGAGGATGCCAAACCAGCCGCAGATCCGACTGCAGTCCCTCCAGAGGCTCACAGACTGAGCCGTATGACCAATCAGCTAGATTCAATCTGCCTTCTAGTCGCGAGTCGCGAAAGGTATGTATTCTGGGTCAAAGCCACGAACACCTACTCGTTCTTAGCCACGTTGTACCTCATCTGGGCCATCATGATGCGGCGTGGGTGCGTTCTAGCTGCTCCTGTCTCTGCTCTCCAATTTCTTTGACTTCTCGGCAAGTTGAACAGCTGGCTGTAGGTCCGTGTGTTCCTGCAGATGCAGGGTAGGGCATCGAGCTACCTCTCAGAGACATATTAGAGGATGCGAGGATGCAGCAGCTGAAGTAGATGATGTCAGCACAATTGTCGAATAACAAACTGTGATTGAGAGAAAAAGAAAAGAAAAAAGAGGCAGAAACTACTAGAAGCGGTCGCGAGTCAACAGACCATTTGCCTCGAAAAGCCCAAGATAACAGCAAACCAGCTGGCGATCATGTTAATATTGGATCTGTGATAGTGTGTGTTTCTGTATGTATGTATGTATGTGTGTGTGAGTGTGTGTTAGTCCACAACAGCCGCCAGTCCAATGATAGGCCAGGTACAAGGTACCAAACACACAAAGGCGAACAAAAAGCATCGGACGCCAAGCAGGGGTTTGAACGCTACCAAGATCAGGCGGCGTCCGGCTCCTAAGGTATTCTGAAAGTGAACACGGTTCGAGGTTTGGCGCAGCGCCAACGCAACCCGCCCGGCCGCCATGCCGGTTGCAATTTCAGGAGCCCCGGATATCGCAATGGTCAGACAAGTGGCTTCAGCTGACTATCTGTCGTTGAGAGTGATCGGGCACACGCACCGCTCTGGTAAAGTCGTGGACTACTCGACTCGAGAGCGCTGTCAACGAATCCGCAGCGTTATTGTGCACCTCCACGTCCATCAAATAGTTAGTTCATGCCGAGAAGCTCAAGCGCCACACCATAACGCTCCTCCTGAACTTCAAGCGAACCATTTGACGTCCATGCACTTTTGCACAATATGCATCGGTGTTCCGCCTTCTCTATTTGCGTCCATAATTTCAAGACCGGCGGTATCGAAGACGCTTCGATTCTGGCTTGCATCGAACCCGCGAGGCACGATTTCGCTGCCAAACCTGCCTCTCTGACCAGGTGGCGCACGTCGGCCAGGGCCCCGTCCATGAGCCATCCGCCGCCACCCAGATGACTCTCCGGCTTTGCACCGCAGAACAGATTCGAGGCTTGTTCAGCCCGTCTTCGATATTTGGAGGGATAAGGAAGCAGTTGATAGCTCGCGGGTGGCGAGTCTCGCTCTGTGCCATTAAAAGCACAGCTGAGACACATGAGGCTTGACTGCAAGTTCCCGTATCGCCACAAGACTCAATACTCCTGTTAAGGTTGTGCGAGTTATGGCCTGATATTCCCGTGGACGGGAAACAACGGCTGCGACTCCAATCCGCTGGGAACGAAGACTCAGGTACTTTGATAACCACCGCGTCACCATGTGCCCAGGCCTTCGGCAAGCAGCCTGTGCAGCGCAAATGCGGCGCAACTTTCATCCAATGGCTGGGCAAAGTGGGATGACTCTGTCCAACCCACCATCCTGGCCAATGATAGGTCGTATGTTTGGACTTTGACGACACTGGACGAAGTTGTCACGGTCTCCATGTCGTACATGCCGTTCGCGGCGAGGCACATGGTTCTGTTGCACCAGTGATCTGGTTCACGCAGAGAATTCTGGATAGAGCTCATCCGATCAGAAAGTGCCTGCTGTTATTCGATATCTTGAGGTGACGCGTTCCATGCGCAGCAACGCGCCCTCGTGTACTGCGGATGCATGTCCACGAGGCGTCTGCTTTACGAAGAGCGTGCAAATTAGTTGCCAGACAACCCGAAAGTGGCCGCCATAGAGTTCCAAAGGATCTCACGGTGTTTGAGATGCTTGACTGCGGTTCGCTCTCTAAGCATTCTCTGCCAAGGAATCCTCGAAGCAAGCGCAGCTGCGCAATCGCCGCAATCGACTCCATCGTCACCAGAGCCCGTCTTTAATCGTTACGATGTGGCATCGGATTTGTACTGAAATGGCACACAGCCGTCAACCTCGGCGGCAAAGAACTCTCTGATGGCCAAGACCTAAGGGTTGCTGCGGGTTCTTCCTGAATTGTGGGTGAGTGATGCACAGCCATATTCTGACGGCGACGACACTTCTCCGGCATCACGCCAAGAGGGCGTGATGTCCGCTTTGTCATCGGCTCTGGGCCACCACTGACCACACAGATATGCACAGAATCTCGGGATGTGGCGCGCAAAACAGGTCTCGTTCTCTCGGGGAAGTCAAGCTTGGCCCCTGACACTTGCTTCGGCCTCCAGAACGATGTAAAGGACAGCAACCCAGCGCTATCATGGCTGAAGGGTCTTCCGTGTCCTCTGCCTCAGCTAAGTTGAAAATGTCGGGCTGGGGTGACGTTGGCTCCAGCTGAAAACCCGTGCGTTCGGAGGGAACCGCCAGGCGACATCGAGAACGGTCTGTCTATGGGGGACGATTTGATTCTGTCGTGCGACTCATCTCAGGGCATTCGCATTTCATCGATCATTTGGGACGGAGACGGCTTTCATCCTTGGCGAGAAACACGCAGGCCAAGAGGCTCTCGATCTCTTCAGCCAAAATGGGTGCTTCCCAACCACCAAAAATATCCATTACCAAGGCCGAACATGGATTTTCTTGGCGACACTGCAATTGTTGACAAGATCGCGGCGAAACGGCCAGGAATAAAGGGGAAAACCTGAGAGCATCCAACCGAGTGACCACCGAAAGTTGCAGGCTGGGAAATGCTAAGACGAAGCGCACCGACAAAATGCACCCCTCGACGGTTAGGGCGTTTGAGTCCAGGATCGCTCGAGATTTAGCGCAGCAGGTAGAGACTAGCGAAGCTGGAATTCCTGCAGACCACGAGCAGCCATGATGCTTCTGAATGCATCGCCGTCCATGTATCCGTAGACGTAGGCAGGGCCGATAAGGCTGTATCTCTGCGAAGACTGGCGGATGACGAAGGGGACATGGCTGCCAGAGAAGACGACAATCAGATCTCCGGGACGAGTGTCCCTTAGCCCGAGGCCGGGCGCTCCGTCACCGGCGTTCAAAATGAACGCGCGATGACTGTACACTTTCCAGACTCGCCGAAATGGCCAAGAAGCCGAAGCAACTGAGTCACTTTGCGTCTCGTCATCAGGTGGCTTTGCGACTCCAGTCAAGACTTTTTACCCTTGTGGATATCCGTCTTCCGGTTTTGCGCGTTCCACGAGGCCCATATCAGCGATGGGGATTCTCCATAGGTTCTGGATGATATCCTGCCTCTTGGAGCTATCAGCGAGGTTAGATACAACGAGAGTTTGGAGCTCCAGAAGCCATTTCTTGCATTCGTCAATGTATAGAGGTCAGTTTACAAGTGTATCCAATGTGCTTGCAGTGTCTTTCACATGCCCGATCGAAACTCCTAGGAGACGAATAGTGGGGTTTTCGAATGTGGCATCGAATGTCGTCGGTTGCCAAGTTGTCCCGCAACATGCATTGTATTTGTGCGAACCAGAGTCGAAGCTGAACTATCATTTTGGTAGACCAGTCCATAGGCCAACTGGCAGTGGCGGCAGAAAACCTTGTCGGTAAGTAATAGGACATGATATCTGGCCCATGGTCTTCAACCAAAGCTTTTATGACAAAGAACAATAGCTTCTCCAGCGACATGCCCCTTGAATGGTCGACTGGTATTCTGGCTCTGTCTTCCTTACTCAGCAAACCAAGAAGTCCGTATATACGGTCTCGAGGGTCAGTAGAGTGTATTGCGCCGCCGACGGCCGAGAAGAAGGCAGCCTGAAATAGTGACGTTCCCTTTCTGATACCGTTTTGGGTGCCGTTCCCTTGTGTGAAGTAGGCAACCTTGAAGTAGACTTCCTTCAACACATCACAAATCTCCAAATATTCTGGATTGGTGTCAATGTAGAGTACGATCCACTCAAACGCATCCCAGGCGCTGCGGATCTCATTCCAGGGTTTGGCATGGTCGCCGATGACAACGTATGCTTCCTTGGCAAAGACAGCCTCCTGAATGACCCAGACCCGTGTCCACCAAGGACGTTGAAATAATGTGCGGATATGAGCGAAGTTGAAGGTGGCTCCAGAGCACTCGAGAATGGTCCTAACAAACCCTTGGCATATCGAGGGCCCGTAATCGGGTCGAGCTTTCAGATCTTTGAGTGTACTCCCTAGGAGACTCAGTTGATGGAGTGCATGAACACTGGCGTCGTCTTCGGGCCACAGCCAGATGAGTACTTGGCGCGCACTGCTGTAGATCGTGCCCATCATCTGGACTTGATATGCCTTCTCCGCGTCATCGGCTTGCTTGATGCATATGGTGTCGATCCAGAGCTTGCTGACTTGAGATTTATCAAACTTGGCCAGTCGTTGAAGGGCTCGGTAGAGATTCTGAGTGACATTGACCTCTTGCCCCTCCAGCAGGATCGGGCGAGTTTGAATGGCATCGCCCCAGACGTACGAAAGAGCCGTGAAATCAGGACCGTCTCCCAAGCTTTCATGAGCAACGGTGCACCTAAGCCGACCTTCTGGTGCATCATGGACGTCGATCTCTAAGAGACGAATGTCTTGCGTGCTTTTCCGCAGTGGCTGGTAGCTGAAGGCCATAACGAGATGCGACCTGGAAATTTGAGCGCTATGGCTGCGAACCAGAAGAAATGACCAGCTCCGTTAGCCACGAGTCTAGCCACATCATTAGCCGCGTCATGACAGGCTCGCGGCAGATCTCTGTGGCTGTTGGAGTTCCCAAGTACAATTTCGTGCTGCAGAGGTGTCGTCTGCTGAGCAATCCAATGAGCATCAAGTCATGCGATGCATCCGAGGCAGTCCTCTCTTTGAAACGCCACAGGAGTCCTGCAGACCGAATCAGCCACGAACTTAATCTTGACGCTGGCAAAGAGGAGGCTTACTTCGAAAGCTGCCAAGAACTCTGTGCCAAAACTCGTTTGTTTCCAGGAATTCGGAAATTTGCAGCGATCCGTAGGGCCCCTGGTGACGCGGAGGCGAGACTGGAAATTAGATATCCGGTTGAAGTCTGCAAAGTTTCAGGGAAAAAGACGGGGAGAAAGTAATACACCTCTGTCGCGCTTGCTTGACCTGTACCTTAAGGCACGTGCGCGAGGTGGGGTTCCGTATTCGCATGCAAACGGTGCCTGAAGTTCATCAACAGCAGCTTCCATTTGGGTTGAAGTTGAGAAAGAGCCGTTGACTGATTGGACTGTCTAAGAAGCCACTGCCAAGACCGACACGAGCAGACATAGCAGCATCGTTTTTGCGGCTCCCAAGTGACATCGTCAGCGCTTTACGGTATTCCCGAAGTGAACCTACGCAACGTCGACGAGGTGATGTGAGACTGGCTCAGTTGGTATAGCAATCGTGGGTGGCTCACGTTGGGCAGCCAACAACCTTGGCTATCTCTCATCTTGTTCAAGCTTGTGGTTTTGGTTTCTAATCTCTTCCCTGGGACGACCGTGAGGTCTCCCTTGAGGATGACGGCCTCCGGCCTCTCTCCGAATGCCATGTGGATTTCTCCAGGGCAACGCAGCCGCAAAGAGTCTCTAGTGAATCGAATGCCTCAATATCCATGATTCGAAGTCAAAATAACGACTTCCGTTTCCTGACAACACTGAAAACCGTGCTTCCTTCGAAATCATCCCGAGAAGATCTCAGAGCTGTCATGTTTCACACGCGCCCAGGCAAGCTCGCATTATAGTAACTGAAAGTGCCCAGTCTCACCACGCCGCCAACTTGTACTGGTCAAATCCAGCTCCCAGACAAGCCCGACATTGCATTTGTTGATCTCAGCGAGCCGTTGGGTTACCGCTAGTTTGAAACGATAGGCCACCATGACTGAGATAGATATTGTTATATTATTCACACGTTTGTCCAACCGTTCCATGTGAAGCGACCAGGCCTCCTTCATCCCGTGGTCCATCGTCAGAATGCACAATGACCACAAGTGAAGTCTAGTTCACGATTCAAAGTCCGCATGTGAACAGGTGAAATACTGGAAGGATTTATACGTTTTATAAATACAGGCTTCCCGCTCCATTCTCTATAGTGTGAGAGCCTCAAAAACCATCCTCCAACAACAGGCCACACTCGTCTCTCAGAAATGACTTCGAGATTTCTTCCTCATGTCAGAAAAAAAGGCACTACATGAGATCGATTAGAAGGATTCGAGTGTCTTTGTATGGTGAGTCAACACGCTACCATGAAAGTGTCATTCCTGACCTCCTCAGGAGAGGATACGATGGAGCCGCGTTGCAACCAACATCACGGACACCATAAACCAAAGTCCGCGGAATATCAAGTTGCACTGAGCATAAGGGCCCTCTCCGACATGTCCAAAACTACATCAATCAGTCTCAGAAAATCAACCCTCAACCATTCTCAACAGTCGTTTCAATGCCAATCTCCGCAACGCCGTGTGGTTCAAAAGACAACATCACCATTGACTCCACCTCACCATTATCTCAACATCCCAAAACATCAGACGCCCAGTTCTATATGCCGGCAGAACCCACCGTTCTCCGAACAACCCGCCCGAGGGGTAACATCGTCTCAGCCCGACTCTCCGGCGTCATTCGTCCGTTATCCAATACGCGAACGTCACCATGACCCTCACACTCCCCTTCCAGAACAAACCGTTGCTCTATCTACCCGGCCCCCAAAAAAGCCCTCAACCACCATTGACTTCGTCCCATCTGGCCGACCAATTCCCCCCCACGCATCCGTCTAAAACGCCTCGTTTGCAACTTCACCTCACCCTTTCTCACCGCTCGTACATAGACCCTCATTCACAAAAACATCAAGTCAATCCAAGAAGACGCACCTACAATGTATTTCCCCTCGAAAACAGCCCTCGTAACAGGCGCGACCTCAGGCATAGGCCTCGCCCTAACCGAGCGCCTAATCGCAAACAACACCTTTGTGATAGCAGTAGGCCGCCGCCAAGACCGTCTCGCCGACCTCGTCGCCGCCCACGGCCCCGACAAAATCGCCGCCGAGCCCTACGACATGACGGACCTCGCCAGCATGCCCGAGTGGGTCAAGAAGTGAGTTAGGTACTTCTCTGAACCGGAATCCTCCCACACGACGCGAACCGGCATCAAATCACACGAGAAGTCATCTACACAGTAGTATGGCCCAGGAACCCCAACTAACACAATCCCCAGAATGACAACCTCCTACCCGACCCTAGACACCGTAATCCTCAACGCGGGAATCCAGCGCTCCGTAGACTTCACCAACCCGGCCTCCATCTCCCTGCCCAACGTCTCCTCGGAGCTGACCACAAACTACCTCGCGCCCCTGCACCTGATAACCCACTTCCTCCCTCAC
The DNA here is from genome assembly GCA_036785495.1 of Colletotrichum neosansevieriae. Classification (NCBI taxonomy): domain Eukaryota; kingdom Fungi; phylum Ascomycota; class Sordariomycetes; order Glomerellales; family Glomerellaceae; genus Colletotrichum; species Colletotrichum neosansevieriae. Next base: position 362,914 of record JAVHLV010000014.1, read on the forward strand.
CTCCAGTCCCTCGCTGCGTCGTCGTCGTCGTCGTCGTTGTCGTCAACGCCCAAGCCGCAAGCCCACATCATCCTCGTCTCCTCGGGCCTGGCCCTCGTCCCCATCCCCCGCTGTCCCAACTACTGCGCCACAAAGTCCGCCTTGCATTCTCTGGCCTGGACTCTTCGGGCGCAGCTCGCCGACCATGAGCCCTCCTCCCACATACGCGTCATCGAGGTCGTGCCGCCTGCCGTCAAGACGGAGTTGCATAGCGTTCAGCCGGACCTCGTGGCCGCGGGACAGGCCGACTTTGGAATGCCGTTGGAGGAGTTTACGGAAGAGATGTGGGCAGCGCTTGAGAAGGGTGATCAGGATGAGATTATTGTTGGGCCCGCAAAGCACTTTGCACCTGTTGAAATCGACAGAAGGAAGGCTTTTGAGAGAATGGCGGAGGGGTTCAAAAAGGGGTCGAAGGCTTGATGAACAGCACCTGAGATCTCACTTCACTCAATAATCATACATCTATGTGGCATACAGTCTGTATTGAGCCAAGTACTATACTAACTACATTCCCGGCCTACCAGCCGCCACCGTCATCTTTCAGACCTTCCAGTCTTACACGATGAAATGACTGTGAGGTCGTGCTTGTTTTTTTTTCTTGATATCTTGCAAACGACTTGCACGAAGACTGTGAAGAGAAACGAAAAGCAAGTTTGTCTCATCCGGTCTTGACCTGTTCCATCTCAGGAAAGTTGGTCAAATCCAGTCGCGCAGAAACGGAAGTTCCATGTCCAGCCGAGAAAAGATGGGAAGCCAAGCCTGGCCAACTCTTTCCGTACTCCCCTTTCCCTATGGTATATCGTTCGCACCATCGAAGCCAAAGACTGCATGAGCCTCTGAGGTGTTGCTCGTCCAAAGCCAAGCGGGGAAGATCAGTGATAAACACTTCCGATACCTCGACGACCTGGAAAAGAATATAAAAAATGAATTTGTAGTCAACCAAGCCTCGAATGCTGGAATGAAAGAGCCGCCAAACCCCATGAATAGAACAACATATGATTCGTGAGAAACACGCCTGACCATCCAACCCATCGTTTAGTCCTGCCGTCCAAAGGGTTGAGGATCAACCCGCCCCTTGTGCAGGTCATCAAAAAGAAAGACATAGATGGGGCGCATAGTCGTCGTAACGTCCGGATATCAACAAGCCTACGCCAGAATGCCGCTCTTTCTCTTCTCGGCGCTGGTCAAGACCAGCATTGGCGCCTTGCGCTGTCCGTCCGTCACCTCAATCCCGGCACGCTGGGCCGAGTTTTTGAAAACGCTAGCGAAGCTGTTCTCGCCGCTCTCAGCGCTGCTGACGCTGTCCACGCTCTTGCGAGCTCTCTGACGAGAGCTGGGGCGATCGGAGCCAATTGCACCCCAGCTACCGTTGGTCGAGGTTCGTGAGCTGGGCAGGGAGCAGTCGACGTCACCAGCCAAGCTGCCGGATCCGCTGCGGCCAGAGTCAGACTCGTTGTCGGTGATCGGGGTGCTGGACTCCTCCTCGGCACTCTCGGAGACAGGGCTCATGCTTCCGCTAGAGCTGCCAGTTCCCTTTCTGCGCTCACGTCCAGCACGAACCAAGTTATGGACAGCAGAACGGCGGGCGCGAGAGGCGAAGTTCTTGCTACCCTCGTGCTTAGCGGTGGGCTTGGCCTTCAGTTCCTCGATTGAAGGGGGTCCACGGGGTTGACGGATCGGGTGCTCGCCAGCACGTCCCTGGCCGGGTCCATAACCGCCGGACAGGGGAGTAAGCGGGAACGAGGCCGTCTTAGGGCCAGCGGACTTGGGGGGCTCTTGAGAAGGCGATAGGGCGGCTTGGGTGTTAGCGTTAAGCGCCAAAGACATGCCCTTCTTGTGGCCACGGCGGAAGGCGTTTGCCGACGGAGGAGGCAGAGGAGTAACCTCAGAAGGAGACTCGTAGCGCTTAGGAGGGGTTGCGGTACGGAACGGCGTGGCGTGATTCTCGGGGGGCGGCGACACCTGGACACGGGGGGTTTGCTGCTGTTGCTGCTGCTGCTGAAGCTGCAGGGCGGCATAGATCTGAGCAAGCTGAGCTTGCTGATCGTTCTGACCCTGGTCGACGTAGTAGCCCTGCTGGCGGGTGACGGGGTCGTAGTACGTGTAGACCTGCTGCTGTTGCTGCTGCTGCTGCATGCCGCCCAGCATAGATTGTTGGAGACTCTGAAGCTGCTGCTGCTGCTGATACATGGCGAGCTGCTGTTGCTGAATTTGCTGCTGAGCACCCTGCAGGTTGAGACCTTGGAACTGCTGAGCTGCAGCCTGGACGCTAAGGAGCTGCTGTTGGAGACGCTGCTGCTGCTGGGCAAGGTACATGTTGGTGGCAACCAGCTGGGCATACAAGTTGGGATCCATCTGCTCATCGTCGATGAGAATCTCAGGTGGTGCCAGAACCTGCTCGGTTGTGTACTGGTTCATGTAGGCTTGCTGAGCTTGCTGCTGCTGCTGCTGCTGAAGTTGCTGCTGTTGCTGCAATTGCTGGGCCTGCAGTTGAGCCTGCTGAGCCTGCTGCTGGTGCTGTCCATACCGGGGGAGAGCGGTCTTGGGTCCGGCGTACGAGTTGTTCTGAGCCTGGGCATACGCGTTGTTGGCGGTAGCGTTCCTGGCAAATGCCTGGGTGGTGGGCGAGGGCGCTCCATTGTTGGCACCGGCAGGGAAGTTAGTAGCAGTCGAAGACTTGGGGGCAGTTCTAAGACCCGCAAGCAGGTGAGATCTGCTGGTGCGAGGAGTCGGGGCACCATTTTCGATTTGGTTGCTGGCGGGAGTGGTGTTGGAAAGGGAGAGAGGCTTGACGGGGCCACCACGGCGAGAGGCGAGACCTCCGCTAGGCATGGCCAGGCCGTTAGCCGATGAAAAGTTGTTGGAATTCATTTGAGCGAGACCGCCTGCGTCCATTGCTCAGTTGGGTGTTGTTGAGCTGGCGGAAGTGCCTTATGTAAACGAGTTCTCAAACTCGAAAGGGTGTGAAAGAATGTATGGTAGCTCTGCAGGCAGCTGGAGCGACCGGGTCGAATTACAAGAAGGATAGTGGGCGTTTGAAGATATTATGGTACTCGAGTTTTGCGGAAGAGAGGTGTTGACAGTGATGTATCTGGCCGATCCAAAGCAAATCCCGGAGCTGGCCCAGGGAAAAAAGTAGCGAATGGGCGTCGGCGGTCGCCTCGTGGATTGGTGCCAAAAAGTCAAGATCCAAAATGGGCAATCTTCTTGATTGATTCGAGGTGATGTGCGATGTGTTGTTGAGAATTAAATGGTCGCGGATCGAGCGTCTCGGATAGGGTGAAAAGATCGTAGTGATGAAGGAGTGGGCAACAGAGAACTGTCGAAGGAAGGAGTCAACTGCGCTGGGTGTCGAGCTCTCAAAAATCTGGCGACGGAAGTGGTTGTGGTCAAAGGTAGGCAGGACCACAAAGAAGCACTTTCTTTGTCAGGTCGAAATCGAAGGCGCAGGGCTGGGTCGTCAGGCAGTCTGAAGTTGGCGGGAATCGCCCGACTTCTTGGGTGGGAGGAAAAAAGAGTGCTTGAAAGCTTGTGAGCCTTGCAGTTTCCCGAGCTTCCGATGGAGCGCTGGTGAAGATTACGAAGTTTTTCAGTGGTATTTGACGACGGAAAAAGAAGGGTCGGAAGAAGTCGAAGTAAAGTACAGTCGATTAAAAGGTGTTTCTTGGATGGATTGGACGTTGATGCAGATGCAGATTGCGACGTTGTTTGTGGGAGTGTGACCGTTTTGGACGATGGTTGTTGTTGTGTGCGTTGGTGGGGTGGCGAATGTGCGATGCGGTCGGTTGTGTTTGGTGAGCGAAGCCTTCCAGAACCCCTAAGAATTTTTGGCTGGGTGTTAAAACGATGCGAGAACGGATCTCAAGAGAATGCGAGTGGGTAATCTTTTTTGCTTTTTTTCTTTTCCTGATTTTTCCCTTCTAAAAAGACGACGATGACGAACAAATCGCAGACCAGAGCGGCGGAGGGGAAAGAGGAGGGGGAGAGAGGGTTGAAGGAAGGAGAGAGAGAGAAAAAAAAAGGAAGGGCGGTGTGTGCTAAAGAGAGGAAAGAGCGAAGGAGAATTAGCAGATGGGGGGGCCAGCAGCAAGTGAACGAAAGATATGGAGATCCATGGATGGAGTGGAAGAAGATAGATGGACAAGCAAGGGGCGCGCCGGCGGCAGGAGCAGTGCAAAGTGCAAAGTGCAGTCAAGGTGCCTCCAATAGGGCAAGTGTGGACAGGTGCGGACAGACCAGGACGAACCAGGGCAAGAGAGGCAGGAGCAGGGGGTGGCAGGCAGGAGCAGGAGAAAGAGGGCAGGCACAATCCAGGGGAGTCCAGAAAGAAGTGGAGATCAGACAGGCCAGAGGGGCCAGACAGGGCCCAGGTCCTGCCAGGTGCACCCAACTTGCCAGCCCAAGGCGAACCTGACCAGTGAGGAAGGAGCCAGCGGCGACGAAGACCAACCAATAGGACAGCCAGGAGGCGAAGAAAAAAGACTGTCAGAAGTGACAGGGGTCTCTCAGATGACCCCACTCTGGCACCATCGGGTGTATCCATGTACTCTTTTCCTCCTTGCGCTTTCCAAGTCGTCAGTCGGTGCAACTATGGAAGTCTTGGTCATGCGAAGGGAAGGCAATGCAGATTCAGACCCTAGAAATTCAGTCAAAACCCGCAAAACTGTCGGTTTGACATTGCAACGACGACTGTCAACATCAACGAGGGGCGCGACCATCACGGCAGGCCCCGGTGGTGACCCAAATCAAAAGAATGCGATCCAGTGGGAGGAGACACGGCCAGGGATGACGGCCACGACGTCCTAGATCTGACGGACCAACGAAAGGCAAACAACTGGATGGGGTTCTTCATCCTCAACACGTCACGTCACTGCAGATGCTCTCCTCTACACCTCACGCAGAACTTGAGATGAAGAACAAAGAACACAGGAAGCTCACCTGCCGGACTCTCGTATATCCCGAATGGAAACGAGGTGCTCAGCAGGCTGCATATTGGCTCCTGAATGAGGTGGCCAGCCAGCTGTGACTCCCGATGCTGGATGGTGTTGCTCATCCATCAATGCTCAGTTTCCATTCACACGCTACTGCTTCCCCTAATGCAGCTAGTCAGTGTGATTGCTTCACGCCTTTTCGGCCAATCACCGCTACGTCCCTCTTTGGCCTGCAAGCTGGAACGAAATACGTGACTCAAGAGGAAAGCTAAATTCTGCTCTCCTCATCTCGCAACAGCCGGATGTAGTGTACCAAGGGACGAACCTCCATGAGTGGGTAGATTCGCGCTTCCCATCTGCACTCGAGCTGCAACTGACTACTTCAGTTTGCTGCTATTATTGTGGCTGCCAGAACTGCTGCTTGGGGCTGAACATGGTGGCAAAAGGCACTAGAAGAACTGCTGCTGCGCCTGTGCTGGCGCACTGCTCCTGCATCAGTAAGGTACCTAGCTAAGGTATGCAACGGTACAAACGATAAGGCACCCAGCACCAAGACACACAACCGCCGCCGCATTCCGTCTCGGCCCATGAGAAAAGTTCGGTTCAAAACGAGGGGTCCCAACCAAATTCCATCTTTTCCGCCACACATTTGCGAGGCCTGGCAATGACTCCCGCTTGCATCAGAGCACGAGCAAGCATGCCACCCCTGCGGCTCCAACGACATCTCAGTCTCATCGTGATATATACTGCTTCTGCTTACATTATCAGAGTACAAACGGACGCCTGTAGCTCAGAGACCAGACACCGGCATCAGCGAACAGAGGACTATCTGCACCTTGCGTGGAAGCCCGGAGTACAGCATGTATGACCGTTTTCAGGGGCTAAACTCTCCGGATCGCTGGCCATCCACCGCCGCCGTTGGCCTGGCCGCTGGCAGACTTACGTTCTCGCTTTGACTACGCAGCTACATCGAACATGCTTCCATTGCTCCTTTTGGCCATTTTTACGACCCGACAATATGGGACACATTCGCCATAGCATAAGGTTGCGACCCAGCATCCGTTCCGCCAAACCCTTCTTCTATTTCTGTCATGGTCAACACGGAGCTCGCCCACACGGTAACCCACTCCAAAAGCACCAATCATGTCCACAACTGTTTCTGTCGCCGCAACTGCTGGCACGACCAGCCCCATCGGTCCCTTCCAGCCGTTCGTGCCCTACTGCTTACGCAGGTGCGGTTCCTCGCATAGTACGGACACGCCTGCAGCCCACGGCTACCTTCCGTCAGGACTCAGGAGGTAGGTAGCCAGTTCATCAATCAGCAACAGCATCACTCTCAGTCAAACGCTGCCAAGGCTCCCCTTTTACCACTACAATAGAACCAGAATCTGGGGTCGAGGGGAGCTGATGATGATGCGAGCCATGGTTAAGTTGTCAACGGCTGCGGCAACGACACCCGATCGGGGTCTGCGCGCTATCTGCTCCAGTTGGACATTGTTCGCGCTCAGAGTAACACGGAGTAGGTCAGCATCCAGTACGGCTGCGATTGGGATATCTTGGACTTCGTCGGTCATGGCTCGCCTGGTTCCGTCCACTGACGAGAGCGACCTGGAGAGCAAGTGGCATCCAAGGCGATTACAGACGAGCGCATGGAGCCGACCACACCGGCAAAGAGGGCGCATCGCCGCCGCACACAGGACGACAGCTCAGATTTGCAGGCGAGCGGCGGGCAGGGCACCGACTAGTCGGCTACCATCTCCATGGCAAAGCTTTGACTGCAGTCCGAGGGCTTTGACCTTTCCAGGGGTTCTCCCGCACGCCGTACGATGCTTTCCACAGATGCCGCATTTCTCCCGCCAAGGCTTGCCATCTTAACGGTAGTCCATCATCCGTATCCTTTGCCAGGCGCCGTTCCACACATCCATTAACTAACATTCTCCCGGTCATCCCGCTCGTTCAGAGAGCTTGTTTCACTCCAGCTGATAGAGAGGTACCTGTCCACGGCCAACTCCGACACTATACACAAGTCTCCCACTTTCCATCTGCACTCGTCATTCCACGCAACGACCTTCAAGCAGTTCAAAACAGCATGGGAAGCTACGACGTTCGAGGCCCCCAATCAACCTGACGATCCCCTCGGGATGATGTGTTCCTTACAGGCGAATATTCCATCCATGGCTTCCGATTTCTTTAGGAAAGCTTTGTGCGACCCAATCTACCACTCAATGCGGAATACATTCGCAGCCCGACTGAGCCCCGAAGCTGCTTTGAGTACTCACTCCGCGTCCCGCCCGGACCAAGACTACGACAGCGGACAAAGAAACGGACAATAGCGGCGATGAGCGAATGGGTCGACGAACTTGATGGATACGAACCTGCGTCCCCAGGATTCTCCACGGAGACTTTCTCTGGCACCGCCTCTCGTGTCCCTACTGCTTTTGGCCACGCGTGCCAGGGAAGACCACGCCTTGCAAGGTTGCCAGCAAGGGGCAAAGAACCTGAGACAAACCCGCAAGAAAGCCCTCCCCGAGTCCAAAATCCTGCTATCGGCCTGTGCGCCCGGCAGGATGTGGGCATCAAACCTCCTGAAAAGTGACACGGGGTAGCATTGTCGACGGAGCAAATCCACTTAAACTGTGGCTGTCAGTGAGGAATAGGATTCGAGGAAGGTCCCGAAAGGAACCTTGCTGTGAGGGCATTTTCGTCCCAACTGCTCGACTTCAAATTTCAGACTCTCCCGGTCGTTCAGCTTCGTGGCTTCCGTACACGGCTTTTGTAGCGCGAGCGCGCCGGTAAGTTGACATTCGAGACGTACAGGTGGCCCTCGCAAAGGGATAACTAGAAGATGCCAAAGAAAGTAGATGGCGGCGGTGCAAATCAAAAAGCAAAGCTTCATGAGGTCAACCAAGCGGCATGGTTCAAACTTCAGCCTGACTCTACAGCGGAGTGACGGCGCCCTCAGCACTCGCGTATACCCTACGTCGCGCCTCGAGTTAAATTACGTTGGCTGAATACGGGCCTCGCGACGCCGCAGACGCGTCTTTCCCAGGCCGTAATGCTCAAAGAATAATTTGTGGCTCCTCCCGCACGAGTCGAAAGCCGCCACAGCCAACTAATCCCAAACCCTCATTAAACTTACAATTGTCTCCTACGTTGTTGACAACTTGACAGCAGCTGATCGCGAAGGCCGCCCCGGTTTTGCCGGTTCTACGGCAGAGCAGGAAATTCATCAGGTCGCGACGCGACATTGGTGGCCTACGATGGGCCTAGCCTCGGCGTTGAGTAGTTACCCAGGGCATTTTGCGAGGTTTATGGAGAAAGACGAGCAATCCTTTCCTCGGGCACTGCTCATCTTAACGTTTGGGTAAACTCTACCGCACGCCCATTCCAAGTTGCGCGCCGACAATTCTCGTGATTGGCATCGCAATTGTCAGAAGGCCCCCCTCACGTTCCCGCCATCCTGAAATCCTTCAGGCTCGTTCAGTTTGTTCATGTTCAACTATGTTGGCTACACGATCGGCTTGCAAACTGCAAGGAATCCCCTCATGAAACGGCACGCATGCGGGGTTGACTCGGGAGAGATAGACTAACTAACTACTTAGGAATTGAACCACTGGGGCAATAGGACCCTCGCCCTGCTTAACCGACTTCACTGCCAGCAGCCTCCTGCAAGCTGCAAGCCTGCATCTCGCCTTTGAGCGCTTAAGCTACCGCTGCAGTGCAGCTTGCGCCGAAAGATCTCAACCTATGAGAGTTGGTGCGCAGACATGAAGATCGCCAACGTGGCTCCAGTCAAATGAATCTCTGCATTTGCCATTTGATCGCCCGGCCCAGCGCCCTGGGCCGTTAACCGCTGGCGCCCTTGACGTCAGTTCTGACTGGCGTTAAGCAGCCCATTCAACGCTCGCCAAAGGGTCGGCTTTGTAGTATAGAATTCCAACGCATCATCCATACAGACGTCTTGCTCAGATTGCAAGCGGATAGAGCAAGCGCTGCTGTTGTTCTGGTTCCTCTTCTGGTGCTACCGCGGCTTCTGATCATTTTCTGACGACATGCCGGTATTCAGGCGTCAAAAGTCGCGCAATGGTGCATGATTGGGGTTTTCAAAGCCATATCAATCCTGAGTTCATGAACTGGGCACCTGGGGCGTCGCCTTGAACGACATGTGCATTGGCGAACCTGGAACTGCGTAAAAACGTCTCGCTGTTTTGAATCATATGAACAATGCATGCTGCCCATCCGGAAGATTACTCAGATTGGAACCATTGATCGGAGCTCCCCAGGACCGGCTTCGTTTCGTTGGCACCTCCCTCTTGGCAAGGCAACACGCTCGAGGATGCTTTTTTCCATCCACGAATAACATGCACGAACAACATGCTGATTACATCGATCCTCCGAGGGTCCGTCCATTGCTTCGTGCCACTGTGCGGAAGAGCGGGCAAAGACCTCTTCAAGCTATTCGATGGAGCTAACAAGAGAAGGTCCAGAGAGTCACCCGCCTTGTTTCAAGCCTCATTAGAATGCTGGTCTGCCGGATGAGATGCATGATGAAGGTCTGAGAAGTTGTGCTTCAACCTCATTGTGATAGAGCACCGTCGTTCAGCTGGAACCACAGCATGCGACACCAACGGGTGCGCGATCTTCGACCGGATGCTTGTGAAGTGGTGAAAGCTCGTAAACTTGGGCGATCATCTCGTACAGCCCATCTCATTTACGGATGTCAGACTTTGTATCTATTGTTCAGGGAGACCGATGGCTTGAGGTCAACGTCAGTCGACATCATGCTGTCATCGATACGATTGGATCAGGCCCGGACTGAAGGAGACTGGCTTGGTCGCTATTCTTGGCTTCGTCCGTTTTCTGCCTTCAAACCGGCAATGAGTGCGGGCTTGCCGAACCACATTTAACTCGAGGAGAGCTTCTGTAAGGAGACGCGCGGCGTAACTCCGTGGTCTATCGAGCCTCCTCAGGCAAGACTGTTACTATCAAGGTCTGACAGTGCCCAGGTCAATCAAGAGCATGGCTGTCATCGCTAATCAGACCATGGCCTAGCCAGAAGCCGCCTTCCCAAGGGCCTGCTCGACATGCCACAAGTCTGCGGCAAAAGCAGCAACCAAACTCTGCAACTGGACTTTTGTACGAGTAGATGCCCTGTTTCGCTCCTATTAAAGACGTCAGCCGATGCCAGTTTCCCACGGGCTTCACGACAAAGTTACTACTATACCACAGGCAGTCCTACACACTCTGTCGTAGGACATGAAGATAGATTTGACCTTGGTAACATTCTCAGATGCAATCGCGCTATGGTGGGTTTCTTCGCGAAACGAGAGACGAAGCCGCTGTCACCGCTTCCGCCGGTCTTGTCGGAAGGAAACCATCGATTGCACAGTCGTTCCTCGAAGGCTTATGCTCAAGCAGGCTGCCCTATGACGACCTGCTTCGCCAAGGCCTCATGCTAATAAGCAACCCCTCCCACTAAACCGTTCTCGAGTTGGTCCTCGCATTACCCAGACCAGCCATGCCGTAGGGCTGAGGAGCTCTCGATCCAGAAATCCCGTTGCGCACCCGTGCCGCTGACTTTGCTTCGACCGACGACATTCAGCCAATCAAGTGGTGAGTCTTGGCGAGCATCGTATACCAGACCAATGACTCCTCCCCCTGGACCACAGTCTACGAGTGACGGATCCTGCGGCTCTCGTCACAAAACTCACTCTATCCCAGGGTCCTGGATCCTCCCGTCTTCCCTTGTTACGCTGGTCGGAGGCTGCAAGGACAGCGCCTTGGACGGGGGATATGGTCTGTCCCAACCGCCTTCATTCACCATGAAGTAAGTCACATTGATGGAAAACCTCACGCAAAGGCCAACCAGCTAATCTGGACGACGACGTGATGCAGACAAGTATTCAATCAGATACAACTTGCCACAATGAGCAAGCAAATCGTCGGAGGAATAGGGATGGGGGTGTAAGCAGCAAAAGGCAGCTGACGTGCGCATGGTCATGTCTCCCCTCCCACCGTGGCGACCCCTATCCCACGCGTCGAGTCGAGTCCCGTTCCTCCGCCTCCAGCATGCAGCTTGCCTTTCTCCTCACGATCTCACCTACATCCTTCCTTCGTCTCTCTTTTAATCTCGCGGAACAAAAGGCGTCTGTCATGCATGACAGACGGCCGGCGTCGTCCATCGATCGACGAACACACAGAGAAACCTTCGGTCTCTGCTCGCAACCCCCCTCTCTCACTCTTCACACCACACTCCGTTCTCCTTCCTTCATTATTCTCAATCCTTACTCGCTGATTTCTCCAGAACACCCACAGCGGGTTTGCTGATCAAGATCCTGCACGCCACCGCCATGAAGACTAGGTCCCCCCGACCCCGTGAGCGGCATGCAACACGGCAGCCATCATCTGGGACGAGAATGAGGGGAAAACTTGTATATCATATGAAGCTCATTCTGGAACTTGGCCCGCTCATGTCGTTCCAACGCCAAGGAAGGGGCATGACCTCATGGAGATTCTCGACTCGAAACAACACGTCCACGTTGCCGAACCGCTCAGCAAGCTCACGGATTACTGACCTATCCATCGCGGCAGATCCATCAGCCACCTGCCCTTCTCCAGCCACTTGAAAATTGCTAACCAGCGCATCTATACCGCGCGATCGTCAAGACGCAGCTACACCCATCCTCCTGTTCCGGTATATGATGGTCCACGACTTCCCAACAACAGCACCCAAACAACACAAGACACCATCTACCGCCTCGTCCGCGTCCGTAATGGTCGCCGGCCGGGGTTTGGGGTTTCCATGGAATGTTCTGAAATATGACGTGAGATCCTTGGAAACTAGAGGAGCGGGGAGTGACACATCACGAACAGGCAGGGGCGGAGGAAAGGAGGGGCGGCGGGCCAAGGGCCTTTTATAGTTGAGAGAAAGGAAAGAAACCCATACATGTCCAGGTACAACCGCGATAATGCGGCGCGGAAGAGCTCTCTTTCTGCTTTGCTCGCACCCGCTAAGATTGCGATGCATTCATCCGTCCTCATTGAGCGGGAACGCACTCTTCGACGTCCCCACCAGCTCCTCCCCCTCCTCCTCCTCCATCCTCCTCCATCATCCTCCCGCGAGCGATGGCAGAAGTCCCCGTTCGTGCAGCACCGCCGCCGGCAGGAGAAAGCGGTCCTCGGTCCCGAGGCGAGGCCGTTTCGCAGCTCGATTGTCGCGAAGGATGCTCTCCAGTTTGTAAGCAGCCCGGTAATTCCTTCGAGTCATGGGAAGCGGAGGCGGGATGGAAAGGATTATCGCCAGTCTGAGTCTGGATGACACGATGAGTCATTTCCAAAATCACGTTGGTGACGCGGATGCGGTCTGTCGTGACCGAACTTATGGATTCCGCAATCCGCAGGAACGTCTGTGATGTGTGAGTGTGTGAATGTTGACAGTCATCGAGATGGAGGCACCTTGGGTGGGTATCGTGACTGGCACCGAAAGAGGGAATGGCTACTCGCAATTCATTGCCACATCTGTGGTGAGAATGGTCAACTCGAGGATCCGGGACGCAACTCGAATGCCTGTGTCAATCACTCTCAGATTTTCTGGAAATACCCTCAAATTGTGATACTTAGCCCAGACTCAGATCATGCATCTACAGCTAAGCCATATCTCTTAGTAGTGACGCGTCAAAGACGCACCGAAAGTGCCTCACCCTCGAGACTGACCAGCGACGTTGGCGCGCCTGTGTCATGGTCTTCGAAGACTTGCGCCTTGTGTTCCGGCCGTAGCGTCGACGCCGAAAATATTATGAGACTTTCGGCGCAGAACAAAGCCTCAAGCAAAAGGGCTGGATTAATAGCTCGCGAGAGCCCGACTTTGCTTCCATTCTCAGACTCATACTGTCCTTAACTTACACACACAAACTACCTTTTGAGATATATTAACCTCATCAATGCGACCCGATCCCAGCTTGGATAGTCGAACACAAATCGACTTCGTCATAATCGTGAGTCATGATGCGTGAAAAAAGAAACGTTGAAACAAGATGACCCATCGTGCCTTTTCAACCGCCGCCCAAACCGGAATTGCACACTCGCCGTCTTCGATACTCAAGTACAAGATTGACCAAACAGTACAGGATGTTCCAGAATCCCCTCCCAAACATGAGGCCCGTGGGCATAGACAGTGAAGATATGAAAAGAGTAAGAGGAGCCATGATATCTGAAATACTGTAAATGAGACCCTCCGAATTAAGATTGTGTGCCCACCCCTTTTCGTCCGTCGTGATGCTGAGAAAGCCCTGTTCTAAAACCGCTCTACTCCTCGACACGTGAGGGAATAAACGCTCGCTACGTATGGACAGCCCATATTACATCGCCCGATTCTTACCTGTGAGCACGGCTCGTTATTTCTCAATACCGTTTCTCTTCTGGCAGGACGTTCTCGCCGTAGAAGCCGCCGTGATGACCATCGTCGCCAGATGCCGCGCAGGCAAGACAAACACCACCGCCGTAAACCCTTGTGTGACGCTTCCAGCCGGCGCCGCTGTCATCGAACATAGAGATGATCTCGCCTTGCACTTGAAACTTTCGAAAAGTTCCGTCCTCAAGGATTTCTCCATGAATTGGTGGAGGTCCAGGGAGCATGGGTGATGCAGGTGGGTAAGAGGAGGGAGAGAAGGCAACGTCGGCTTCATCATACTCAAGACCAGTTGTTGGCGTTGGTACGCCGATGGGCATCGTCTTGGTGTAAGATCGCCGTCGGGGCGTCGGTGACGACCGTGTCGCCTGAGTACTTTGTGTCCCCGTTGTTTTCCCCATCTCCTTCTCTGTGGATGACATGTAATCGGGGTAGGGCTGTTCGAAGAATGAAGCGTCAAGCTCCGGCGCCGTACCAGTGAAACTCCTGCGGCGGTCATCGTAGGTGAAAACCGATGGAGACAGCTCTGGGGGCGTCAGCGGTGGGGGAGGCGGAGGCCTTGACAGCACAAATCTTGTCCGCCTGAGCTCAGCAAGCTTTCCTGGGCCAAACATGTTGCCTGTCGATGGCACCTGTTCGCTAGGCTCATTTTCGTCCCCTCCCTCTGCGTGTTTCTCATTTTCAGCCGTGAGAGCAGCATTTGGGCTTAATTTTCCGCTGAAAGTGTCCTGCTCAGTTATAGCATTACTGCTGACCCCACGTGACTTTTCTGTCATGGCCCAAACCTGGTCGTGGGGGAAGTGGTGGTGAAGTTGTTGCTGACTGACCAAATGGCCAAGACGGTTACAGACTTGTCCTTCTTGTCGAGACTTGTTAATATCCTCTTTGCTCGGCTTTGACCAGAAGACAACATGGAGGAAGACGATGAGAAGAAACAAGATGGTGAGACCAGTGAGACCAGCACATGTATGAGAAGCTGAGATGTGGTGGTAAGTCGACGACGGCTCTTCTAAGGCCAGCTCAGCGTGCGTGACAGCGGGCATGGCTGCTTAAAGGGTCGATTATGGCAAGTGATTAGGTTTGGTTGGTTGTAATCGGGGGTTCAATCCTCTCCTCTGTGAAGGTAGAGGTACCTTCGTCAGTGGACTTAGAATGCGGTGCGGTGGCACGTCTGGTGTATGCCTGTGTCTGGCGTCTAGGCCAAGACCTAACCGTGGCTTGCGAGTAAGGAGACAGTGCTGCTGAACATAAGCGACTAGGGGGTTGGGATGGTGGGCCTTGGCCGCCGCATCTGCCGTAAGTCGGGTGGAAAGGGTGCCGAGGAAAGCTCCGGGTTGGACGGCTTTCTTTGCGTATTCAATGGCAGTTATTGAATGACGAAAGTTGAGTGGCGTCGAAGGGAAGAAAGCGAGGAAGACGGATTCCGAGCATCTATATGGACAGAAGTTGTAAGTTTTTGAAGGAGCTATTTCGAGAGGATGCCGCGCGCTGGGGGTGGCGCGAGGCTCACTGTGCCGCGAGCTCTGAAACTCACGAGCAGAGTGCGTGAATGGTTCCAATTGTCGCGGCGAGCGACTACATCCAATAATTATATAACACGGCGAACTCACAAAACAGATCCCGAAGTCTCAAGGGTTTGCTGGCTGAAAGGAGTCGGACGTACGGTTCCACGCTTGGCGGATGCAGGTCGCAAAGGCGAAGGATGAGACAACGGAGGGATATTTTTTTCCTGTATGCGCAGTGTTTCCAAATGACAATGGCTTTGTCTGTCAGTAACGAAGACAAGATTCCTTTGTGCCGCAGGTGACAACCCAACAATTAAATGAGGACTGAATGACGGACCAGGGCCTGTAATCGCAAACGCAGCGGTGGGGTGGCAGGATTGCGGGCAAGATGGGAAGGAAACCGTATCATATATATAGACACGATGTCGACGCGCCATGTCGCGGAAGACGAGGCACAATGCGGGCCAGCTCGCAAGCAGAAAGCATCGCCAGATCTCGGCAGGGAAAAGGCTGGTAGAAGGAATGAGATAATAGATCAAGATGGAGGGGTTCGAGGCCACGGAGGAGGGTGTGCGGCAGCAGGGAGGTGTGTGGTGAGTTGACGGACGGCATCCTTGGCCTTGGCTGGCGCGGAATTCAGGTTGCACATCCTAGGGTTCCTGTTTTCATCGCGCCGGCTTCATCTTCAGTCAGCCTCTCTCTCTTGAGAATTGAATAAGCGAGAGCTCAGAGCACACCAATGACACTAGTCAGGGCCCACGGGCAGCCATCGTTGGTCATCTGTCACGATGGCGACAACGCTGCCCTTGTTGCTTGCTTGTTTTGCCGCAAGGCGGCGGCTGTAGAGGTGTGTGATTAACAGCTTCGACTGGCCGTCCTGAAAGCTGGAGACGCCTCCAAGTCAAGCCGTGTTGCAGAAGCGGGCGTGTATGGGGTTTTCATGGGTGCGCATACTGCGTACAGGCACAGGGTGGGTAAGAGACCTGGCGAGGGAGACGCCATGATACTCTGAAGATGCGGTCATCATGTATGTTGGAACTTGGAACGCGTTTGATTTTGCTGTCTGAGTTGGGTAGACAGGAAAGGACCCGTTGGCCCCCTACGCCGCACGCTCTCAGTGTACTTTGGACGGGCTGGAGAGCGATTGTGTCAGCACCAAAATTGGTAATGACCAGGTAATGTCGCCCGGGCGCGCCTCTGATAAGGACAGGCCACGATGAGTGGAACGGAGAACGAGAAATCAGAGGGATACCTAGCAAAGGCGGTGTAGAATTCCCAATTCTTGACCGCAGATTTGAGAATGACAGGTAGCCGCGGATTGGAATAGCTCGGACTCTTTTTTTCTTGTTCGCTGCAATCTGAGCCATGTTCTTTGGACGGACAGCGACATTTGGGGTCGATTTTTTTCTTGAAACAACGCCAGGGGGATTGTCAATAGCAGATCCCTGTCGTTCAGCCCAGCAGGATCCTCTTTCGACTGACCCCGTCCGTGGGCGTCCGCAGCAGGTCGACAATACCAGCTGGACTGGGGCCCGGCCTTGGTCTTAGTGCGGTCGTGTACGCGCATTCTACTTCGACGGCTCTGGTATGACGAAGCACTGCCCAAGCTTTCACGAAGAATTGCGACACGGCCGAGGCTCGAGCGGACAGACTGAGCAGGCTGATATTCAGCGCGCTACGACAACAGCAAGTTCTTTTGCAAGTCGATGGCGACAATCGGTACGTTGCACATGATGGGAGTGACAAGCAGCATCGTGGTAGCCGGGCAACTGATGCTGACCTATCCACCCGTATTTTGACCTGCGGAATGGAGACAGAGTCACAGTGGCGGCTCGGTGATTTGTTTCGTTGCTGTTATATTCGGCTGATGACCGTGAAGTAAGGGTCCCTGGATTCCTTGGTGCAGCGAGCTGCGATGGGAGACTGGGGAGAGCGCAGATGACCCATCAAGCGTCAAGCGCTCGCAAACGAGGAAAGACATCGGGGACCTAGGACGTTTGTCGCAAAACGAGTTAGCGTCGGCGAGTGGAACGGAGGACCTGTTCAGCTGAGGTGAGCCCTACAGCCACGCCATCTGGAACCCCTGCCCTGTCTAGTTTCGCAAACGCAAGTACCATGATTGCGAGCTTGTTCCTCTTCTAGGCCATTTCCATCGAACGATTGGCTCGTCAGCCAGCCCTGTGGTGCCGATCGATGTATCCCCATTGAGAAGATGCTCTCTTGGGAGAGCGCCCCTCCGGGCAGTGAAGGATGGCGATGTACAGTGGTGGATGTGGGCGTTGACGAAACCATGGGCTTTCGGAGGTCGGAGTAGGCTTAATTATCTGCAGACGAGACGTCTTCACCGTTGAGATGGAAGACGACACGTTGGGGCCAATGTGTTGCCGAAAAGTCGGCATGCCGATTGAGGTCGTAATGGACAAAGGACTTCGCAGCCGGTCCCGAATGTGCATGACATGGTGCATGAGCAAGTACCGGGACCTGACAAGTGTGTGTGATGCAAGATTGCAACGGAGCGGCTGCGAAGAGGCGCGCTTGAGGGTTAAGCGACGGTGGCCATGGCCCATGGGCGGTCTCGGAACCGAACGATAGGTTCTGAGACTCTGAGTTGTGTAAAACCTTCGTTGCTCACCGTAGCGAGAGTTACGGACCAGAAGAGATCGCCGTAAGTTGAACCGAATAGGCTGAGGGTATCTGACATGGCGGGGTTGTGTCCCATATTGATAGATAGTAAGTTATCGGCGGCTTGATCGACGGACGAAGATGGCAGAGGCGTTTGTTTCTGAAGTCTTGATTGGGCCAGGCTGGTTGGGACACGACAGGTTGTTCGTGTGGTTATCGAAGGATCGAAAACATTGGAGAAGCTAATCTGGAGATGGCTGGCAAGCATCGCCGAGATCCTTACTGAGGTAAGGCAAGTGGAGGAAGAAGCATTCCCACATTAAGGTATGGGATCAGACGGCTGAGGAGGGGTTGATGGGCCGAGAGTGACGACGAGGCAGAGGCGAAATGGCGGAGCGACGCGGAGAAGAAGAGAAAGAGAGCCCGAGCGCGAGAGAGAGAGACGACGGGCGAGAAGAGAGGCTGAGGTCAAGGGGCGGACTGGAGCAGAAGAAGAGATGGACCAGCTAGAGCAGGAACTACCTTAGGTAGACGCAGATGGTGTGGAGTGCGATAAAGAGTGATCCAGTTCAGTTGGCGATGCATGGCAAGGTGTTTTTGTTCTTTCCGATTTTCAGCTGCTGTGGTCTCCCTGAGTCGATCGTACGGTAAGTATCTGTAGGTAAGTAAGGTAGGTAGCTCATTCGTCGCGACTGCCCGCTTTGAGAGCGGAAATCACTGTTATTGGAAGGCGCACTTCTCCAACCAACCTCAGGCACCTACCTACCTTGAGGTACCTAAGGTAATAAGAGTCAAAGTCGAGGCCTCGTTCTTTCCATCGACATGAGGTTACTACCTATGCAATATTCAGCCACTCCAGGTCTCTCCCTCCCCCCTCTTTCCCCCCTGGTTCCCGTTGGATCCCTTGTACAAGACAACCACGATTGCTTCCATTTTTGACAGGCACCGACGACACTACGATTGCGGCAGGCGCAACTGCCCGTTTAGGCAAGGAGAGCCCCCAAAGACAGTCGTCCAATCGTCGAGACATGGGCCCCACCCGTCCCGACGAGAATCAAGGAGCTGCAGGCGATCACCCGCGTGTATTTTCAGCGCCTGCACGAGTGTCGTGTCTCTGCAACGTCAATGGCGACTTCCCAGAGACAGGACTTGTCGTCAGGGGCAAGACGTCTCACTCGCTGCACCTTAACTACAGCCAGGTACAGAGTAAAGCAGGTACCTTGGTTCAGTCGGTCTTGACTCGCACCTGCCGATTCCCGCTGTGCTTGGTCATCCATGAATGGAGAATTTCTGAGACCCAGAACCCGTGATCTCCGCTGCATCTGAGATGAGAATGTCACTACTGCCTGCCATCTACCTGCACCATCGAGGTCGACGTATATAGAACCAGCAACTACAAGCAAATGACGGGAGGTAGTGGCTACAGTACCCCAGAGCCAAGGCACCAACAACCATCTCAATCAAGACATCGATGTCTTGGATCGTCCATTGGTCATCGAAGGGTCTTGGTCTTGGTTGTTGGAGGCCTTCCGGACGGGTTATTCCCGTGACAATCACTTCCTATGGCCCTCCTGGCCGTATTCGGACGACGGCAGCGCGGCTGGCTCTCGCATTTGCAGTTATCGTTACAGTTGCGTTTGCATTTGCAGTTTGCAGTGTTGCACTTCAGCCTCCAAAGCAAATGACACCGCATTTCGGCCTCTGAAAGAACATCACCTCCGAATGTGTCGAAGGAGTATATTACCCTACATGAAAGCCGACCACTCGTCTGCGTCCCCTCGACTACGACGGCCGCACATCCTCGACACAGCCACACATCCGGACCCGCAGCGTCTCCACTTACGCCGTACTTTTCCGCTGCCTTGAAAACATTCTCTTTCAGCACGGCTGGTCGCCAACATTATGGTAGCGAATCACTTGGTAGTAGTGACGACCTACGCCCGCCCATTTCTTTTGCCCGTTGGCCA
Organism: Colletotrichum neosansevieriae; assembly: GCA_036785495.1. Taxonomy (NCBI): domain Eukaryota; kingdom Fungi; phylum Ascomycota; class Sordariomycetes; order Glomerellales; family Glomerellaceae; genus Colletotrichum; species Colletotrichum neosansevieriae. The sequence goes on from JAVHLV010000014.1 coordinate 382,385, forward strand.
GACAGGGACAGTCTCAGCCAACTCAGCATCAATGATGTGCTCTCCGGTTGGCCTGCGCTTCCAAGACGGCGACTACGCAAGACCCCAATCCCTCTCCTCCGAGAACGACCGCCGAGCCACGGGTCCGACGCGGCGCCAGCGGGAACTTTGCTCCTGTTCCTCCTCACGTCCGGTACAACACGTCGACACTTTTCTAAGAATCTACGCAACCTGCCGGCATTGCTTATTCGCTGTCCGTACTGCCTTCGGAGGTTGCCATCGTTTTTCACCCAGCCATGCTACGCAACTCATCAAGTCGTCATTCCATTGACGCACATACGAGCCCAGGAAGGATACGAGAGAAAACCCGCCCGTATCAATCGCCCCCTTACGAATCCTTCTATCGCCACTTGTGGCAGGCGTCGTCACTTTTTACTTCTCGGGCCAGTCGGGACAAACATGTTGCACCAAGACTAAACCTACAAGTCATTCCACTATTTCGCAGCCGGCTGAACAAAGATTCCCTTCATGGTCTGCAGCGGCTGACATTCCAGATGTGCCAGTATCGACGATGAGTCTGTTCAGCTGACTTCTTCTTCGTGCCAGACGGAACCCGCACAGAGTGGAATACGAATTGGGCCAGACATGACGACCATTCTTTTCGTCAAAGTTGCCCGCAGCCCGCCGCCCGCAGCCCACACGCAAACACCACCAGAAGGCCCAGAATAGAGCTGGCCCCTTTTGACGTGCAGGGAACATAACATGGGGCTGGGGCTTGCATCGAACAATAAGCACGTTCCAGACTACCACCTTACATCAATCTCGTATGCGTACCATACACCAGGGAGGAGGCGATGCAGGACAGGCCGCTGTATCCTCATCACTACACATGCTAGCTCCCAGCGGCACGTTTTAATGCCTCAAGGGGCCTAGAGATCTGCGACGAGAAAATTTGCCATTGTTGGCCACATTCACGCATGGTCCCTCGTCTTCTAGTGCTTACCCTAGCCGTTGTCATCTCATTTTTACCTCGAGATGCAGCGCATATCACGCACAGTACCATGCATGAAATCTGCATCTTCCACTTGTGCCACGCCTTCTTTTAAGCACACAGTCAACGGACTAAAGACGTCAGTCCTCATGGGCGCGCGTCTACCCCGGCCAGTCAAGCTCCATCACCAACAGCCGACCTGCTTGACTTGCAAACAACCTTCAAACGTAAACCTCGCTCCGCGCCCGCGTCCGCGCCCAGCCTCAATAATGCAAAGCCATTCAGGGACCCCTCGTCCCCTTTCAGCCTTACGAAGATCCGCTGTCTTTCTTACTTGCCCGCCCACGGTGCCTCGTCAGCGTGTTAATCGTCCCACATTCACTAGCGTCCTCATACCCCTAGATCAATCCTGGTCATTGGTAATCCATTGGCTGACGAGTGATAACGGATTACCTTGCTGGCAGCGGACGAAGCGTGGCCGTCTAGAGTTTTCCGCAGGTTGATCAGGCTCGTTCGGATTGCCTCACACCTTTGTCATTCAGTCATGTCATCACAGCTCGGTCTGCCTATGGGGAACATCGCTTTAGGACCCTCCTAGCCGCTTCTTTCTGTCCTCGGCCATTTGGCAACTGCTTGGATCTCATTCGTCCGCACCCTGCAACCCCTTGAAGCCGCAAGTAAGAAGCCGTCGCGCCAAGTCGTCGAATTCTCCGTGCCGACTATGCCTGACCAGTAAGCGCATTATATCACGAAACGACCGAAAGATCAAAAAATTCTACAATCGCCTTTGTCACTCATACGGTGAGAAACTAGACTGTAATGTTTCCTTGTTGGAACCTCGAACACCTGCAACCCGAGCTTTGATTACTCACGAGGCTCAGGCAGACATCACCAACTCGCATTTCTCGGAACACTACCCTCAACGTGAGAGGTCAACTTACGAACTCTCCAGTCTTGGCTTCGCTGCATACTCGATGACCTCGATCCTAGCCCCTCGGTGTTTGACCAGGATTTTGAAGTCCCTTCTGGTCACCGTGCCACATTCGGCTGATGATTCATGCCAAGCTTACCTCCAGTCTGCGATTGTGAACTCCCTGGTCATCGTTCTTAGGTAAGGCGGGCTTTTTAAATCAAAGTCAACAACACAGGATCTGGCCTTTGACATCCAAATTTCGGTGAGCTTAACGTCGCTGCTTAGGTTGGCGAGCAGCGGCATCCACAAATCCAGTTGGATGCCGGCGCCCAGCTTACATCACAACCCTTCGACCTCGAGTCAGCTGGAAGAGGATCCTGGCATCAGGAGGCTCCTCTTGATCCCGCAGCATCATCACCACCCTCATCATCGTCATCAGCCCGTTGAGTTACTCAGGCCTCACCGCGACTTTGCAACTCGATCCCCTTCACGACCGCCATAGACACGGGGCGCATCCGGCGCAGGCACAAACCTCAGGCTTGTCTGTCAGACGGAATACTCCCGCGACGCCAGAATCCTGATTTCTTTTCGTCTTCGCCCATGGCTGAGCTTACTTGCACTTGAGTCCGCCCCTATCTCCCCGATATGTCCATCTCGCATCACTTCTCGCAACGGGACGACGCCCGATGCCCAGAAATAGTGATATTTCCTCACAAAGTCTCACCCATACGCGGGACCGACGGCTCCGAGATCACGCTTTGTTCCGTCTCCGCCGCATCCAGAACGTGGAGGCGTGTGATACGGCTGACTGACTGAACTGAGGAGGGGGCGTCAGCCAGCCTCATCAGTAACCAGGCTGCCCGTTTCGGAAGTTTGATGTTGGGCGATGAGTCACTGGCCGTCGCGATGCTCAAGAGAATAGCGAAACGGGTACTTCTTCCGGGCGTGTTTCGTCTGACAAGATGGCGGGTCACCCAGGGATCAGGGTGGACCATGAAGACGCGTCCTTGCATGTGCGTGAAGAAACTACTGCACCTCGCGTCGAGTCCAGCCTCAGATGCGCGTCCGCACAAAGTGATGTAGCTAGCACTCGTGTTGGCGTGATGTGGCAAGTCAGCGTGAGAATGGATGACCGAGTTCCAGCGACAGCATCGCAATTATCACGAGGAACATCTGCGAAGAAAGTGGATTCCGCATCGCGCGAGGTGCATGATCAAAGCCTCATCAATTGCGGTGTCTCTCCCGCCAGGCATTAAAAGACTAGCCAGACAAATATCGAATCCAACCAATGCTGATTCCCTCAACCCACACAAATCCCTCGCTCTAACATTGTTGCCCCCAACGCCATTAAGGGAAAAAAGAAAAGAATTTCAAAGCAAGATTGCCTGCCGATTCTCCTAGAAAACCCCTTTTGTCATCGTGAACGTTGGTGAGAAGAACCATAACAAAACCCCCGTGACTTGTTCTGCACATGCAACATCCAGAACTCCAGAGGAATACATACACTCCAACTTTCTCAAATCACGCTCAGAAAGCACGCATCGTGGGCACTCTACACTCCGCCGATGCCGATGCCCAAACTCATGCCCACATCCATGCCATCAGAACCGGGACCGTCGTCAGGTAGATCGCGATCTTCTTCCAGAACCGTAAGTAGGTTGTCCAAGTTCGCATCGAGGTTCTCCGTGTCAGCGGCGTCTAGGCACTTTCGAAGCAGCCGGCGGTACTTGTCAATATTCTCTCCTGTGCCGACCATGCTGAGCGCCTCGACGTAGTCGCTCTCGGACTGCCGCTGTTCCGAGAGCATAGCTTGTAGCTGACGCGCCAGCGACAGTCGATCCTCGTAGCTGGCTTCATTGACGTTGCCGTTGAGCATGCTGATCTCCTGGTCGACGGCCTGCTGGACGTGCAGGCGGTTCTGGTGGGTGATGAGGGACATGACCTGGTGTTTGGCAAGATTTGCCTCGCCCATGATTTGCGACGCGCCGTCGTCTGCTTCGAGCTGGGCTTCCAGCTCTGCCATTTGTTGGCGTACGGCGGAGAGTTCTGCTTGTGTATTTGAGAGGATGCGACGTGCTTCTTTTTCTGCTAAATCTTTCTCGCGTATCTCTTCGTCATAACTACCGGCGAGGTCTTGAAATTTTTCCATGATGAGCGGTGTGAGCCGTGATCGCACGGTGTTGGCGGCTTCGGAGTTGAACGAGGCGAGGGCGAGCTTCTTGCTGCTTGCTGTTCTTTCGGGCATGGCATCCCTGAACGAGACGTGCCTTTGGGAGTCTGGTGCGAAGGGAGAGGATGACCGCTGTGGGCCGCGTGCCTTCTTTGTCGCATTGAGCTGAGCGATGAGATCTTCCGCTCTGATGCCCTCGTGATTGGGGATGTTGGTAGACGCCTGGCGGCCGAGGAGTGCTCTGATGCATTTCCTCGCGTTCCGCTGCGCTGCCAGGTGGAGGGCGGTGTTACCTTCATTGTCCTGGGCGTCGATAAGTTGTTGTACGTAGGCTGATTCGTGTGTTTCTTGGAGCTTATTTAGGATGTTGTCCAAGTAGTACCTCGAACATGAATGGCTGACTACCCTGCCATTCTTCATCACCGCCGCATGATGGATGACTGTGCTCCCTGAGTGGTCACGTGCGTCGACAGTATCGAAGAGCTCCTTCATCACCGCTGGGAAAGTCTGCTTCTCGTAACAGTTTGTAAAGTGAACCGACCGCATGAAGGGGGTCTCCCCCCTGACGTTCTGCACTGCCAGACTGGCGCCGAACCGGCGGAGTTGTTTTATCACATCAACGTCACCCATCGCTGACGCCCAATGTATCGCGGTATGCTCCTCTGAGTCGATGATCCAGTTTGGTTGGAAGTTGGGGGGCGGCTCAGGACGGTATGCAGGCTTCTCGTTTCTAGAGAGAAGGAAGTAGTCCAGAAGCTCGTCTCCATAAACAGAGTGCTGCTGCTGCGTCATATCCTGGATGGCCTCTTCCCTCTTCCTCTTCCTGTGACCGGTCGAGTAATGCGACATATCGAAGCGGTCGTCGTCTCCCATGTACGAGGCTGAGACGACCGTCAGGTTGTCAGGGGTATCATCTTCGTTCGCCAGGCCGTCGACTGCCTCGTACTCCTCGGGTTGTGTTGTGCCTTGCATCGAGCTGTTAGCAGAGGGCTGGGCTGGCGGTTGCTGCTGGAAGGTCGTACTGGGCCATTTAGGCACTGCGGGCTTCTTTGGTGCCTTGGGTTTGCTAGTATGTCGCGGGGCCGGGGGAGGACTCTGGTTGCCCGGGACATATTCGAAGATGAGACGGAGGCGGTCGTAAATGTTGTTGCGCTGGGCAAGAGCGACACCCTTTTCGAGGGGGATCCATGTGCCCTGATATTTTCCATATCCTCCCTGGATCTTCTCATGCTTCTCCTTCTGGACCTCTCGTTCTAGGATACGTGTTCGAGCGGGCTTATCGAAACCGGCGGCCTTTAGAATATGTGTCGCATTGATCCAGTCATCCTGCCGCCTTCGCATGACATGTTCTTTGAGGTCGTCTCCGAATTGGAATTCATAAACGGGGATCTGGGAGAGACTTGTGTCAGTAATTGGAGCTTGGCCATGAGCGAGTGGCCTGAGTATAGAGGTGCATCGTTTTGCATGACATTGGGGACGAGGCTGCCCCTACAGGGCAGATTCAAATGCCCGATGAAATGCAGCATCGCGAGGTTCTGACATGGTGTGGTCCTGGCTTGCGAAATTACTTACACCACTGTAGGTAGCGCTGTAAACACCGGGGAGCGCATTGCCCTTGACCATCATCAACTTCGTGGAGCAAGGGACAGGCCCTGCTTTCTCGGCGTAAGCGGTTGAGGAAGCACTTTGGCAAGGTTCGTTGTGGATGGCGACGAAGAAAACGGGCAGTGAGGAGGTAATTGAAGAGATCGTGTGGCGCTTGATTGGGCGAGAAGATGCTTGCGAGGGTTCAGCGAGGCTTGTGGTGAGGTCCTGGGCCGGATTCACGGATTTTCTTTCACCACAGTCGAGTGGATGCTCTTTCTTGGGACGGGGGGTGAGAAGAGGACGCGAAAGTCGCAGCTCGGACGCGCCTTCTACGCGAAGACAATTAAACATGGGGGCCTCAGGCGTGAAGCAAGCATGGTGCTCTTGTGGCCCGAGCGCTCTCCCTTGTGGGAAGCGTGGGGCACCTCTTCTGGTCTTTCTCCTTCTGGAGCCAAAAGCGTAAGTCACGTGCGTCAGCTTCGGAATGAGGGGGTCCAAGCTTAGCATTCCTTTCAGCCAGCCCGTTGTTTTACCTTGCCTTAGTCATCCCTAGAGGTGGAGACAGGTTCCCTTTAGAGGCAGCTGCTTCTGCCAGCTGAAATATGACAACATCTTTCATCCAGCGTTGTAGTCGACAATCTCTTGGCATCGGAAAATTGCATGTTGGAAGTTCGAGATAATACCGAATGAACACATCTTTGACGTCTGGCGGACCTGCTGAACTAAAAGAAAAAGAACCATCCATTGTTGTTTCTGTCGTCCGTCATCCGTTGTCCCCCAACATCCAGACCCCGGCTCCCCCCCATCTGCAGGGGAAAAGGAGGACTGACTGGTGTTATCGCCAACGAAGCAAACATGCCTTCTGCAGACTTGCTGTTTGTCAGCTCGGACTTTTCTTTTGGGCTGCAAAATAGCTCGTGAATGCAGCGGCTGACGTCCAGTCCTCTCTTGAGTTTTTGAGCAAACACGGTCTTCCCAGCAACCCAATACAACCCAATAAGAAACCCCAATTTCCAATGCCGCTCTTCTCATCCCATCTGGTCAGCCCGCCATTGGGCACGACAACGCCGTGACGTCTTTGGGTGTCGCATATCTACCCCGCCGCGATGGTGGGGTCTAACCTCTGTGAAGCCCACTTCCAATGTTTGCCGATGAGTCCATCTAATCACGACATTGCGCTTTCGGCCCAAGCTGGTGCAAACTTGACAATTCGGCATCGGAGCTTTGCGGCCTCATATAATCACACATCTGCTTCCTTCTCCTCCAAATCTTTACCTGTAGTACTTGAAGTCTTTTCCTCTATCAAGGTAACCCCTTCTCTGCCTAGTCGCCTCACTTCTGCTCGTCTGAACTCAAGGATCCCCTAGCTTCCACCATGCCTCTCGTCGCTTCAAACCCGAAAGACAGAATCATTCTGGGTCTCATGACCTTCGGCCCCAAGGAATCCGATGGCGCTAGAATCACCGATCTGAACACTTTCAACAAGGCTCTTGACGTCTTTCAGGCCCGGGGCTACTCCGAGGTCGATACGGCGCGCGTCTACGTCGGCAGGCAGCAGGAGGCTTTCACCCGCGAGGCCAAGTGGAAAGAGAGAGGTTTGACTTTGGCCACTAAAGTCCAGTATCCCGCTTCGGCTGGCGATCATGCTGGCAGCAAGGTCGTCGAGTCTGTTGAGACCAGCCTGAAGGAGCTGGGCACCGACAGCGTTGACGTGAGTTCATACTTGAAACAGTCTCTCGCAAGGACTCAGCTAACTGATCTGCTCAGATTTTGTATCTCCACGCAGCGGTATGGGTTACGTCTACTTTGTGTGACATGGCACACTACTGACGCTAGCTTATAGGATCGTGCAACTCCTTTCGCCGAGACTCTTGAGGCTCTGGACAAGCTCCATAAGCAAGGCAAATTTGTCAAGCTCGGCTTGAGCAATTTCACCGCCTTTGAAGTGGCCGAGGTCGTTTTGACGTGCAAGTATAATGGCTGGGTCCGGCCTACTGTTTACCAGGGCATGTACAACGTCATTACTCGTAGTATTGACGCGGAGCTGATCCCAGCCTGCCGGCGCTACGGACTCGACATTGTCGTGTACAACCCCATCGCTGGCGGCCTATTTTCGGGCAAGATCAAGTCCAAGGACATCGTTCCTACCGAGGGCCGCTTCTCTGACAATCACGGCACGGGCGGAAACTACCGCAAGCGCTACTTCCGCGAAAGCACATTCAAGGCGCTGCAGACGATTGAGGCGGCGGTGGAGAAGCATGGGCTGAGCATTATCGAGACGGCACTGAGATGGACGGTGCACCACTCGAATCTCAAGATCAAGGACGGCAATGATGGTATTCTGATTGGAATCTCCAGCGTGGAGCAGCTCGAGGACAACCTCAATCACCTTGAGAAGGGCCCTCTGCCCGACGAGGTGGTGCAGGCGTTGGATCAGGCTTGGCTTATCTCCAAGGCGGATACGACCAATTACTGGCATCTGGATTTGGAGTACAAGTACGACACCCGGGATGCCCTGTTCAGCGCGGGTGCCAAGTGATGCGGTTGAAAGAGACCGATAGGTGGGAATCTGGAAGCTTTCAGATCTGAAGGGGGAACTGCCGTAGAAATGCAGGCATCATGGGTATTTTGTAGCCATACTCGCACTGCAGAAAATTGGACAGATGGCTCTATCAGATGTCAAATCCGATGCACATGGTGACTCCGTAGATGTGATGTGATGTCGGATCTGCGATGCGGGATGAGCGTTGGTTTGAATTGTCGACTGTCAGCGTGGTGTGGTGTGTGTGGCAGCGGGCCATGCTAGTCATGCCGTCAGCATGCGTGATGGCGTCGCCTTTGAGGCCCTCTGGTTGTGGTGCTTGGTACCAGGGCAGCGGTCTGCTAGGCCGGTAACAGGAAGGGCTAGGATTCGTAGGGACAGACACGGCGCGGGGGCGATGGGACGCAGGTGACAGAGTTGCGGAGTTGTCGAGTTGTCACGACGGTCATGACCGCAACCTGTGACGGGCGCGAGTTTTGGCGGAAGGGTGTGGTATCGGGGTACTTGATTCGTACATTCCAAGGAGTTGATAAGGCAGGCCGAGCGTATGTCTGGCTTTTTATGTGTTAAGGGTGCGGCGGAGAGACAAGAAGCATGGTTTGCGTGTCACAGCGGTAAATCTCGAGCGGGCCGGCGCCTTCGTGAAGGTTGTTTGTGTGCGAGGGACAAGTGGTGCGTGGGTTGGGTGGGTGAGACGGATGACTTTTGAGACTTTGGAGAGTCCCGTCTTGGGGATGGGTGAGCACTTGGATTATGGATGGATGACCGTGGACTTCTGAGGCAAGATAGAGTTGGTCCTTGGGACCAAAGACCCGACAGACAGATGACACACGACCATGGAGAACCTGCCTTCCTTACCACTACGCAAGTACCTTGCCGAGGTACCTGCCTCTCCAAACCTGGAAGGCACGCAACGTGGAAGGGAGGAAGGGAGGAAGGACGGAAGATCAGACTCTCAACTCAAGAGGAGGAAGGCCCTTCCGCGCGAACCGCCCACTTCACACTTCACACACCATGACACCCGTCCTTCCGGCCGGCGCCCAGCCTTCTAGTCTACCTATTTCAAAGGTACTATGTAGTAAGGTACCTAAGCCGTCGAATGTCTCGGCGACGTAGGCCTGGCCTATCAAAAGCCATAAAGGGGCCTACTGAGGGCATTCCTCCCAATCAGCAGAGGCCGTTGGCTTAATTATGTACCCATTAGCTACCCAAGGTATGCAGACTGCGCGCCCCATGTGAACTTACGTACCTGCCAGTGCGGCCCCGGCGCAGAGAAAGGGCACCGACAACACTTCAGTTCAAGGTATTCCTGCTTCCATTGTCAAGGGGACGATGTATACTATGGTACACCTTTCCCGCAGTTGACGTATCCAGTGTGGCTTTTATGCACGCCCAGTTCCCAAGTATCCACTCAGCTGCTTGGGGATTCTCCACCGCCCTGCCCCGTCGTGGGTGCACCTGCAAGAAATGCATGTTGTCTAACTGGCAAACTGTCACTGTCCCTATCCTGTCCCTCCCTATCGATTCTGAAGCTGCCAAACGACGCACCCAACCTCACCTTACAGACTCGACTCGACTCGACTCGCATGCACTCGTACTGAACCGACGCCCTCGACTCACGCCTGAGCCTGTTTCTGCTTGTTCTTGCAGCTCCCATTCTCAGTCCCTCCTTACCTCACCTATCTTTTAGCCTGTTGTTACCTTACTTATCTAGCCTCCTGTTCCCTTGCCTCTCCCTTCTTACCCTCTTTTACAAGATCTACCTCTTATGCCTCCCAGACTCAACACCGGGCCGGACGGATCCCTCAATCTTCCTCACAACCGCGGTCATCCTTCGCCTGCCCTACCAACTGCGACCACATGCGATTCCAACATTTCAGATTACATCGGCAGCGGAACCAGTAGCCCTGGATTGAGCCCCGGGCTCGACAGGCGCCTGGCCGAATTTGATGCTTTGCGCAGCGGCGACGACGAATACTTCAAACACAACTACGACGACGACGACGAAGAAGACGACGCCATGAGCGACACTCACCGCCGACCCGCCCTCCTGCGGAACCACGACTCTCGCTCCGGCCAGCCTCTCCTTAAACCCAAGTCTGACGACGACCTCCACGATGATGATCGTCGCGGTAGAAATGGCTATTCCACTCGTTCCCGCGGTGGAAGCCCCTTGATGAACCCGAACCTACCGACCTTCTCCCGCGGCTCGACCCTGCGAGCGCATTCCCCCTCCACCGTCAAGGCGAACGCGCGCAAGAAGTACATCTACGCCGCCTTCTTCCTCATCCTCAGCTTGTTCTCCTTCGTCATTCAGACGGAGCTGTCGGCATACATCCAGCAAGAGCTAGGCTGGGATAAGGCATATTGCATGCTATACCTCACCCACGGCTCTTGGTCCATGCTCTGGCCCGCTCAGTTGCTGATTCTTCGCATCCAGAAGCGCGACGTCCCATGGTCGGCCTTCTGGCGCCGTCATACTGAGCTACTTCACAGTACCGCCATTATGGTCCAAGACCAGACACTGGACTGGATGCGACCCAGGCCGCAGAACCGCATGTCACCGATATTCCACCTCATCAAGACCACCGCCTTCGTAACGACGGCTCTGACAATTGCCGGCTTCAGCTGGTACATCGCCGTCAACATGACGACCCCCTCAGATCTGACCGCGATTTACAACTGCTCGGCCTTCTTCGCCTACGTCTTCTCCGTCCCATTGCTCAAAGAGCCCTTGCGCCTGGACAAGTCACTAGCTGTCCTCGTGGCCATTGCCGGCGTTTTGATCGTCGCTTACGGCGAGACGACTCCCGGAGAGGACGACGCCGCTCACCAAAAGGCCGCTGGAGAGCGTCTGACGGGTAATCTGGTCATTGGCGTCGGTTCCGTGCTCTACGGCCTGTATGAGGTGCTGTACAAGCGTTTCGCATGCCCGCCCGACGGTGTCGCCCCGGGCCGTGGCATGATATTCGCCAACACGTTTGGATCATGCATCGGCGCCTTCACACTCACTGTTCTCTGGGTCCCATTACCCATCTTGCACTGGACCGGCATCGAGACGTTCTCTCTACCCACAGGTTACACCGCCTGGATGCTGCTCGCTAGTGTCATCATGAATGCCACCTTCGCGGGCAGCTTCTTGGTCTTGATCAGTCTGACCAGTCCGGTCCTTTCCAGTGTTGCTAGCTTACTCACAATCTTCATTGTCGCACTCACGGACTGGTTCAGGACGGGTCAGCCTCTAAGCTTTGCAGCCATGTTGGGTGGCGTCATGATTATGGTGGCCTTTGGTATGCTGAGCTGGAGCACGTGGCGTGAGATGACGGAAATCGAGGCCACCAAGGCCGTCGACCTCACCGACAGCGGCGACGACAGTGACAGGGATGAGCGTCACGACTAGATTTGAGCTCAGCATTTGCATACGGTGTTGGACAACACCAATGGCGTTGGTGGGCGTCGGCCATCATCTTTGATCTTTGGGTTTCTTATGTGTTGAATTCGGGCATCTGGCATCATTCGATGGGAGTCGGCGGCAACTCTTGGCATAGGACCACTACTGCATTCTGATCACGGCAGGCGGAAACGCGTCATCGGAGTGCGCGAAAAGAGGAGGAATACATCGCGTCAACGGGTCATATTTGTTTCATTCACTGCATACGGGGGAGCCTCGTCTCCTCTGTCAGTTTCTCATTTCTCTTATCTGATTCACTTTTCGCCTCTCTGCATAGACATCATGTTTGTAGGATCTGGTTATCAGAGGCCTGTTTAGAACGCAGCAAGATGCGAGTCCATGTCGCTGCTTGATGGTAGTCTCGTGTTCTTGGAACAAAAGAACGGCAAATGGTACTGCAAAATCTGTTTTTTTGGGCTGCGTCGCAGCTCACAACCAACAAAACTCACTTACTTTCTTCGTCTCTTCTAGTGCCTTTCGCCACCCATGTTCAGCCACACTTTCTTCATCTCGTCAACTCACTCGTTGCAGCCACCCATCCTTACTTGCCAGCAAACTCTTCATCTACTATCCCGCAACTAGAGCCCAATTGTCAAACCAGAGCTTCAAGGTGAGCATGCAGGGAGCTTCAGGACTGGAAATAGCTAATTCTATTTTGTTGACTTGAAACAGGGGCGGACTCCAGCGATCAGCCCGCGACCCCGAGATGAGCTCCACGTCCTCCCATGCCCTCCTATCCTGGAACCCGATCCATATAGAACCCTTGACCCGCAGTTTCGAGATTCTGATGAACTTCAGACGCGTCCTTGTCTTCACTCACGCACAGCAACATCCATAGGCCTCACGAAGTGACAATGCCGTCACATACGACCATACCCATTGTGTCAAATCGACCCCTTAGCGTACGCAGTGACGCGCTAAGTGTCAAATCGACCCCTTAGCGTACGCAGTAACGCGCTAAGTGCACGCAAAAGCAGCAGTAACTATAGCGCAATAGCGTGACATAGATATTAGCCACTTTTAGGCATAAATAATATATAGATCTATATATAGAGATTTCTAGATAGCTATATATATAATATATTATTATTTTATACTCTATACTATATAATTTAATAATTAATAGTTTAATTATTATATATAATACTAATTAAAGCTATCTAGATAAATCTATAGTATTAAATTTACCTCTATATTATTAATATATAAGTTTATAGTAAACCCTTTATTATTAATATTATTATAGTTTCTAGCTTCTTATCTATATTGAATAGTCTAGCTAATTAGCCTCTATAATAGGATTAAATCTAATATAGATTTTAGATAATAAAACTATAGAAGTATATTAATCTAGAGAATATAGAGAAGGAGAACCTTAATACTATTCTAAATACTATCTTAAAGAAGCTAAAGCTTTAGAACTATTTCTAAAAAGCTAACTTCTTAATAACTAATATCTAGAATACTAAGATAGGAGGATTATCTATTCTAATATTTAATATAGCCTAGCTAGAGTTAGAATAAGTAATATTAATAAAATCTAAGTTAGTATAGTTTTTTAATAACTTAATAAAATAAGACTAATATATATATATAATATAGTTATTAATATATAAGAATAAGATAAAGAATATTAAGAACTTATATAAAATTATAGTTTAATTTAAAAACTATATTTAAGAAATAGTTAACTCTAAGTATTAATTAACCTGCTTTATATCTTAAAACTTTATTATAGATATTATTATCTATTTAAAGATAAGAGCTAGAATTAATAATACTTAGTAACTTAAGATAGTAAGAATAGTTTATATAAAAGTTCTTTAAGTTTTTTATAAAGAAAAGATTATAACTTAGAAGTTTATTATTAAATAGATTAATAAATATAAATTAGCTATATCTAAATTAAGAATAATAGATATAGTAGAGAGTAGTAAGAAATTAAAATAGTTTAATAACTTTATTTATACTACTTACTAAACTTCTCTCTCTTTATAAACTATAATATATAAGTTAATCTATAAAAAGGAGACTAATAATAAAACTCTAAAGCTTAATAATCTTATTAAAAGTATATAAAGTAAAGTCCTAGAAATAGTTAATATTATAGCCTTAAAGTTATATATTATAAAGAATAGAGCTTTTAAACTAATAATAACTAACCTTTTAATCTACTTAGTAAAAACTCCTTAACCTTAAAGTAAGTTAAAATAGAGGTAACTTAATAAAGAGTTTAATAATTAATAAAATAAATATAAAAAGGAAGTTAATAAGTATTAAGTATATATAAATCCCTACTATCTATTAAAGTATTAATATATCTTTATTAATAAAGTACTTAATAACTAAACTCTAAGTAAGATAGTTACTAACTTTATAAAGAAGTAATATAAAAGAGAATTAGTAAATAAGATTAACTATTTAAAGATCTCTATAAAAAATTAATAACTCTTAAAGTAATATAGAGAAAAAGTAAAAGTTAAAAAGGTAGTATTTACTATAACTTATATCTATAAGTTATCTAAATTAGTATTTTTAGATTTAGGCTTAATAATCTATATTTTAAATAACCTTAAATACTTTAAAACTCTATATAGTATTTATAATAAAGACTTTATTTTTATAGAATCTAAACTAATACTAATTAAAGATTATAGATCTATAATAGTAAATATTATTAAACCTAAAGGTTATTTAGTAATATTATACCTCTTTAATACTATTTACTATAATACTATAATAAGTAACCTTATATTCTATAGATACTTAAAGAAGAAAGATATCTATTAAGATAATAAACTAGATAACTACTATCTTTAATAATAAAATAGTATATTTATTACTAAAGTACTTAATATCTATAATTAATATACTCTTAAGTATATACTAAAGAAGCTTTAAGTAATATTTTATAATAATACTATACTAATTCCTCTATAATATAATATCTATACTACCTTAATAAGAAGAAAGCTAAAAAAGAGTATTTATAATAACTAGTACTCTTAACTTAATTATATAAAAGAGACTATAATATAATATCTAGAGATAGTAATATATAATATAAGAGTAAAAAGCAGAATATCCCTAATAATAGTAAACTATAATATATATAGCTTAGAAAAAATAATTTAATAAGTATAATAAATACCTAGAGAGTCTATTATAATCTTAATACTAAAAAGATAAATAGCTCTAGACTTTTACTTATTTAAATAAGAATATAGAAACTTTATAACTCTCCTTCTCTTTATAGACTAACTATTATATTATATCTAAAACTATTACCTTAAAGACTACTTAACTAAAACCTTAATAAAAGTGTTTATCTAATTTATTAACTTAGTTAAAAAAGAGTTAAAAATTATAATTAAGGTCTTTAAATCTAATAATAAAATCCTAAAGTATCTAGAGATAGAGAGTCTTATCTAGATAATAAGTATTTAAATTAAATTATTAATACTAAATACCTAAGCTTAAAATAGAGATAAAGAGAGAATTATAGTAGTTATAAAGATAAAAGCTAGATATTTTTATTTATTATTAAAACTTCCTCTTTATTTATAGCTAGAGATCTATATAGTAGTAATCTATATATATAACTATACTTTATTATAGTTAAGAGGTTAGAAAACTCTATATAAACTTCTATACTAATCTATAAAGAGTAATACTACTATACTAAATATCTTTTATTTATAATAATATAGTTATAAAGTATTTACCTTAACTATATAAGCTTAACTTTATAAAAACTACCTTTAGTAATTTAACTCTAAGGCTTAGATTAAATACCTTATTAGCTATACCTTATTAAACTCCTACTAAGTATAGTACTTAGTAAAGCAAGAAGTTATTACTATAAGAGATATTAAACTTAATAAAAGTATAAAATTTAGTAATAATATTAATAAATAAAAAGATAATCTCTAGAAGATAAACTAAGAAAAGATATATAACTACTATAATAATATTATTAAGTTAATAAAACTATAATAAACACTAAACCTAAATAATACTAAAGATAATAAAGAAGCTAAATTATTATTACTAACTAATCTTATAGAAATAATTGCCTATATTACCTAGTAGGTTAGATTCCAGCCTCTACTAGGATTTATAGCCTAGCACTAAAATAACTATAATCTAGTTAGATAAGCAGTTATATAACCTCTAATATTATATAGCCTGCCTCTATTAACCACCTATATTATTCCTTTATACTAGCTACTTTCTAGATATCTCTCTTCTTAATATATATATCTTAAACTAATATTATACTCTATCTAATCCCTCTCTTTACTATACTAGTATTTTAGGAAACTAATACTAATTAGTAGTTAACTTTATTATTATACTACCTATAATTATAATAAATAACCTCACTATTATATTATTTATAACTATAAATTAGTAAGGTTATATAAATAACTAAAGAGATATTTTCTTTATCTTAATAATTCTACCTCTTAGATTTTAAATATTAGCTAATAGAGACTTTAGATTTAGCAGCTAAGTATATAGCCTCTATTTTTATCTTTTAAACCTCTATTTAATAATTATTTACTACTTGGATAGTTCTAGGCCTCCTCTTATTTAGATTATTATACTAATAGAGAGACTAGCTTTAACTACTAAGTATTTAGTCTCTATAATTAATCTATAATCTCTGAAGTTATTATTAATATTATAAGTAAAGTTTTAGATTTCTCACTATTATTAATAACTATAAACCACTCTATAATAACTTTACTCTTACTACTATAATTAATAATTATAATCTTTTATTATATAGTAAAATTATATACTTTCCCTCTTATATCTACTCTCTTTTAGCCTCTTCTACTTCTTATAGCTCTACTAGAACCTCTATTCTTTCCACTCTATAATACTATTAATAATTTTAGCTCTACTAAAACCCTACTACTCTAACTATATAATACTATTAATAATCTTAGCTCTACTAAAACTCTACCCCTTCTACTATATAATATCACTAATAATTTCACCTTTTTAGAGCCTCTAAAGCTTCTAAAAACCCTCCTCTCCCTCTATTTAACCTTAAAATTATAAGTTTTACTAATTTTAACCCTCTATAAGTTTTTTTAGCAAATTTAGTATCTTTTAATATATTTTAATATATTTAGCACCCACCTATACTACTTACTAACTATACTACCTTTCTCTTCTTCTTTCTCTTCTCTTACTACTAAAACTCTTTACTTTAACCTCTTATTTATAATAATAATAGTAATAACCTATTAATTAGTAATAAGCTCTAACTATTTACTATAAAAGAGTAATAGTAAGCCCTTAATAACCTATTAAAGTATCTTACTATAATCCTTTTACTAAAGTTATAAATATAGTAAGATTATATTAATTATATAACTTTATAGCTTTATCCTACCTATTCTAAGATATTTAGAATATTATAGCCTTACTTTTAGTAATAGCAGTCTAATTTAGTTTATTTATAACTACTTAAGCTAAACTCTCTAATTTAAGCTACTAACCCTACCTGTTATATACTCTTACTATATTTCTCCCTACTTTCCCTCTCTTATTTTAAATAACCCTTTATCCTTACTATAACTTTCCCTTTTTTATATCTTAATAACTCCTCTCCTATATTTACTACTTCTAAGATATTTTAGTCTCTCTATCTAAATCTTATATTAACTATATCTAAGTTATAGTAAGTAGTAAAAAAGCTTTTAGCTAGTAGTTACTTTACTAGTAATAAAGGTTTAGTAGGTTTATCTTAGTTAGCTTTATAGCTAGTAGTATCTATTTTTCTAGAGTAAAAAGGTATATACTAAGTTTTTATTAAAAACTGTCTAGATTAGTTAATAATATTATTTTAATTTTAAATTTTCCTCCTTTTTCTTATATCCCTCTTATCTTAACTAAATAATCTAAGAATTCCCTTATAAGGGTTAAGAATAAGTATATATAAGAAAAAGAGATAATCCCCTTATTAGAATATCCCCTCTAAGAGTTAATAAGATTAAGAGATATACTAATAAACCTCTTCTATATCTAATAACTCCTCCTCTCTCTAATAAACCCCTTCTAAGTTTATTCCCTTTTTAGGAAGCTCTTTTTAAAAAATAAGTACTAAGTATTTTCTTTTTAAGAAGTGCTTTTATAAAAGAAGCTTAAACTAGAAAGCTCTATTTAAGAAAAGGAAATACTAAATTTATAGAAGAGTATAGATAAATATAAGTTACTTAATAAATAAATTAATACTTAAAGCTATAGCTTAGAAAAGATATCTATATTTAAAGTATAATTATAAGTTTAATACTTAAACTCTTCTACTCTTTAAAGAGTATAGATAACTATAAGTTATCTAATATATAGATTAATACCTAAAGCTATAGCCTAGAAAAGATATCTATATATAAGATACTAATATAAGTTTACTACTTAAATTCTTTTATAGGTAATTACTATTTCTCCTTCCTATTATATCTAAAAATATCTCCTCTATCTTCTCTATCTAATCTTAGTATTACTTTATTATCTCTATTCCTTATAATTTTAAAGCTATTATTAACTCTAATATATATAGTAAAATCAGAGATTTTAATACTAAAAAGACTAATCTAGTAAAGATTATAAGCTATATTAGGCCTCTGGCCACTGCACAGTGATTTTACCTGCTTTGCAATAAACCTTCTAACTCCGCGCCGCGCCTCCTGACAATACACACAGCCTTTAGTCACATAATCCTATCCTAACTATAGCTGCACTTATATATGCCTATCTATAGCCTTATAACCCTTAACTTTGCAGTTTGATAATAATATCTATTAACTTATCCTCTTGCCTATTACCTATGCTACTATTAAATACTGTCTCTATTACTGCTTTATCTGCTAGCTTTGCTATTATTAGTAATGCTCTCTCTGTTTAGCATAAGCTATACTCACTAATATTTAAGCCCTAAAGGGCTGCCTCTGTTTTAGTATTGCAGAGGGTCTGTTTAAAGAAGGGCTACTCTATAGAGTGTCTAATAACCTGTCTAATCTCTGCTACTAAGTCTGCTTACTTATATAGAATAAGTTAGTATATCTATAAGTCCCTTATAGGGGTATTAATAAGAGCTCTCTAAAGGGCTATACTAATAATATACTCTTAGTATTATATAGGCTGCTTAATAAAACAGAGAGCCTTATAATTATATTAATACTAAACTATTATATAATATTTTGCGCGTTATTAATATTAATAGGTATACCTTATATATAGCTAGTATATTAATATGCTAGGTCTAATACTAATATCTTAGAGGACTTATTATAGGTTAATAAGAATAAGGAAGAGAGATAGATATAAAGCCCTGCTTATAGAGCTTTTTATGCTTCTAGCTATAAGAACCTCTTAGAAGGTTAAGGAGTTATCTCTTATATATATAGCACCTTGCTAGAAGGTTTACCTTTTAGGCGTTTTTCACAGCACTTTGCTAGAAGGTTTAGTAAAAGCAATTCCAGGCTATAAGAGCCTTAGTAGCCTACTTAGCTCTAATATAATTAGCTCTGTTATATATAGCATAGCGTTACCTATACTATTACTATTCTACTAGTCTATTTAGCTAGAGCATATATCTAACTTTATATAGTAATATTTAGAGGGTTTGCTTGCTAGCAGAAATATATTAGGTTTCTATATTATTATCCTTAACTAGTAGAGAGCATAGGTTAAAGTGCCTCTATAGTGTTTCCCAAATTATGCCTATAAACTAGGTAAATTTATTATAGTCTTTTTTATAGGGGGCTGTATTATAACTATAAACTTAATAAGCTATATTATCTACTATATTATAAAGTATACTAAGTAGAGTATCTATAACCTATAACTATAGGCCTACTTTAAAAATAACTTCTAGGATATTATTAAAGTCTTTAACTATATAGACTTATTTATTACTAAGGCTCTCTATAAAGCTCTTATTACTAATAGAGTATTTATTACTATTAACTCTAATTAGATAAAGAATAACCCTACTAATATTATTAAATAATTATCTTACTACTTCTAGACTAATAATAACTTTATTAAAGTTAAGTTATAATATCTCTTATTTATTAAAAAGTATATCTAAGATTCTAAATTCTTTACTAAAATTATTAAAGATATTAATAACTCTATTTTAACTCT
Source organism: Colletotrichum neosansevieriae (assembly GCA_036785495.1). Classification (NCBI taxonomy): domain Eukaryota; kingdom Fungi; phylum Ascomycota; class Sordariomycetes; order Glomerellales; family Glomerellaceae; genus Colletotrichum; species Colletotrichum neosansevieriae. Next base: position 402,184 of record JAVHLV010000014.1, read on the forward strand.
AATTATTTCTATATAGCTACTAAAAGCCTTAATAGTGCCTATTTCTCCCACCTATTAGAGCCCTATTAATAATTTTAAACCTACTAAACTCTTATATAAACTTATTCTAGTTTTAAACTCTAATCCCTTCTAGAATATTTAAAATACCTCTTAAGCCTATTTTAAGTAAAATTAGAACTCTTCTTTATATATCTAAATAATACTACCTAAAAAAGAGCCTTTCTTATACTAACTTTTAGATTTTATAAAGTTTTATAATAATAAAGATCTTAAATATAGTAGTAGTAAAATAGATATCTTAGAGTTTAAATTACTTATTTTTAAAGACTATTATACTAAAGTTAGTATTTCTCTATAATACTATACTAAGGCCTTCTCTCTAATATTAAAGAATAATATCTAGTAATACTACTTCTACTATATTATAAACTAGATCCCCTAACTTCTATATACTAAGATTATTAAATAATTAAAGAATTACTTTAAAACTAAAAAATTTTATATTACTAATAAGAAACTATAGAATAATACTATATTATCTAACCTTATATATAAGAATCCTAGAAAATCAGTTACTAAAAACCTTAAAATCCTATTTAATACTCTCTCTACTATTAAATCTATACTTAGCAGAAAGTATAATACTAATAATACCCTTTTATAATATAAGATCTATAATACCTACCAGGAAGTTTATAAGTATAAACTAGCCCTCTATAAACACTCTATAAACCTTTAAAACCTATATAATATCCTCTATTTATCTATTAGTACTACTTCCCGCTTTAATTAAAGCCTTACTATCTTATTTATAGCCTCTAAAGACTCTAATAAGTTTAATATAATATATATAAATTAATATTTCTAAAATAGTAACTAATAGTGTAATTTCCACTAAAATTGCTCTAATTATAGTAAATTTCACTAAAACTAGCTAAACTAATAAAAACCTCCCCTATATTATTAGTTAATATATAATAACTACTAAAACAGCCCTAAATACTACTAGATTTATTATAAGCCTAATTATTATTTATAGAAACACTTAGCTAATAAATATATCTAAGAGTTTAATAAGTTTGAGTCTAAATACTCTTAAAACCTAACTAAGAATAACTTTAATACCTTCCTGCTTAATTTTAAAGGTAATAATAATAATTAAAACCCCCCTATTACTAATTTAGACACTAATAGTAACACTAAGTAGTATTTATAGAACTACTACTAAGATATTAAATCTTAGTCTAGTTTACTCTATAAATTTACTACTTATATTACTAATACTATATTTATAGTTAATAGTAATAAGTTAACTAATTTGCTACTAAACTAAGCTACCTTCTATATAGTTATAGGCTTTAACCCTACTACTAATTCTATATCCTTTTTACTCCTAATATAGCTTATTTTATCTAAAACCTCTACTTCTATATAGCTATTTATACTTAATAGTAGATACTCTGAGAAAGTCTTCTAGAATATTATATTAGATTTAGATACTACTAGAGTCTCTACTACTAGCTAATAGTAAGTTATAGCTTTATAATATTCTTAACCCTTAATTAAGATAAATAAAGCTAATACTAGCTAAGTAAGAGTATGTTTTAGTAATAAACCTTATAAAAACTTATTTAGCACTATTATAGTTAATACTATATTTAGTTAAATAGTATTTTATATTATACCCTCTAATACCCCTTTTCTCCTCTACTTAAATAATATAGATTATTTAAGTATCTATTTTAATAACCTCTATAATTATTTACTATAAAATAAAACTATTACTCCTATTATCTATAAATAAAGCTATATCTAGCTTCTTCTTAATAATAAGGAGATTTTTATCTAAGCTAGCTACCTAATAGATACTAAACTTTAGCACCTCTACTACTAATTTAGTTACTCTTTTATTACTAAGTTAGCTACCCTTTTCTACTATACTAGTTATTCTGTTTAAACTATAGTAATTAAGTAGCTAACTAAGATCTGCTAATACTACTAATTAAATACTAGAATACTTTAATACTTTAAATTCTCACTAAAAGATAATTATAACTTTAATTATAAGATTATCTATAATATTATATACTTTAAGGGTAAAGTAACTCTATATATTATTAATACTACTATAAACTTTAATACTACTTACTTTTTGCCTAATCTCTTGGCAAAAACTATCTAGAAAACCCTCTACTTTTACTAGATTTATATCTACTAAAAACTACCTAATTATATTATTATAGATACTAGTTTAAACTTTACTACTAAAACCTTTAAAAATAATATTAAATCTATAGCTATTATAGTTAAAGTTATACTTATTAAAGCTTACTATTATATTAGTAAGACTAAATAATACTATAAACCCCTTTAATATATCTATACTATTATTTAGTAAGAAGTTTCCTATACTAAGCCTAACCTTATTTTCTAAATAGTAGTTAAAGCTATTAATAATACTACTAGCTTTAATAGCCTTATTTCTACTCTTCTTATCTTTAATACTTATCTATATATTAGTAATAATCTAATACCCTTACTAGATATTATAACTAAAGCTAAAGCAATCTATACTATTATAGATAATTTATATAAAGAGATTACTAAATATAAAATTAGTAATACTTTAAGTACCTATAATAATCTAAGTATAGATAAAGTTATCTATTTCTTATTATAATTATTAATATAAGTTTACTATAAAAAAGATAAATAGCAGAGTTCCTACTATTTAATTACTATTTTAGATAAAATAGTTACTATTTAGCTCCCCTATAACCTCTAAGACTTCCCCTCTACTACTATTAGACCCTTCTATAATAACCCTAATAATCCTAGTAACTCTAACCTTACTAATACTAACTCTAAACTAGTAGCTACTTCTTCTATAAGTATTTCTCTAGCTTTTTCTATACTTTAATATAGAAAATAACTTTAAGAGAACCCTACTATTACTAATCTCTCTTATATCTTTAAGTAAGAAGTTAATAACCTATTAATCTTTTTATTAATAAAGGAGAAAGTAGATTAGAAACTCTATCTTACTCTATATAAGTCTAGTAAACTTACTACTAATAGCTCTCTTTTTTAGAAATCCTATAAAAAGAAAATTAATACCCTCTTTAAATATAAAGTCTTTAAATTTAGAATATATAACCCCTCTAAGTAATATAGATATCTTTTTTAATCCTATATAGTTAATAAGATTAAAAATAAGACTACTACTCTATTTAAGAAGTTCTGCCTTATTATTTATAGTATAAATAATACTAATAAGCATAGTATTTTAATCTAATTATTAATAATCTAATATTATAGTATTTACCTCCTATTAGCTATTATACTATCTCTTAGCTCTAATTATTTAATTTAAATTAGAGATATTATCTAAGTATATATTTAGTTATAAACTACTCTTATATAAGATATTTATATCTATCTATTTAACTAAATTTATAATATCTATTCTCCTAGTACTATTATAAAGGTTATTAAACCCTTATATAGTATTACTAAAGCTAGTACTTATTAATAAGCTATCTATAATACCTATTATTATAATAAGTTATAGATAACTAGTTCTACTTTTAACTCTTACCTCCTTATTACTAATAATACTAGTTTACACTTTACTATTATTAGTATATAAATAGATAACACTATTAGACTTTTAACTGCCTCTTTTTTAACTCTTAAAGAAGAAGAGCTCTAGAAGGCTAAATTTATAGCTAAAGATAAGGAGAAACTTACTACTATTACTCTAGTTACCTTTAATAGTAGAATAATCTCTCTATTATCTATTAGAGTAGTTATTCTATACTAGAAAGGTTAAAGTACTAAGATTAACCTAGTATAGAAGGCTTAGAATATTATAAAAGCACTAGCAAAGTAATAGTATATTAAATAATATACTAGAGGAGCTTATATAGCTTTAATTTACTAACTAGAGACTTATTTTAACTTATTAACTACTATTTAATACTAGGATCCTGCTAATAAGGATATTATTGTTAAATTACCCCCTTAGCATATGCAGTGACGTGCCAAGTGCGCGCAAAAGCAGCAGCAACTATGGCGCAATAGCGTGACACAGATATTAGCCACTTTTAGATATAAATAACGCATAGATCTATGCATAGAGATTTCTAGATAGCTATATATATAATATATTATTATTTTTCACCCTATACTATATAATTTAATAATTAATAGTCTAAATATTACATATAATACTAATTAAAGCTATTAGAATAAATCTATAATATTAAATTTACCCCTATATTATTAATATATAAGTTTATAGTAAACCTACTACTACTAGCACTACTATAGCCTCTAGCTCCTTATCTATACTTAATAGTCTAGCTAATTAGCCCCTATAATAGGATTAAATCTAGTATAAACTCTAGATAATAGAACTATAGGAGTATATTAACCTAGAGGATATAGAGAAGGAGGATCTTAATACTATTCTAAGTGCTATTCTAAAAAAGCTAAAGCTTTAAAAGTACCTCTAGAAGGCTAACTTCCTAGCAGCTAATACCTAAAATACTAAAATAGGAGGATTATCTACTCTAGTATCTAGTATAGCCTAGCTAGAGTTAGGATAAGTAATACTAATAGGATCTAAGCTAGTATAGTTCTTTAATAACTTAATAAGATAAGACTAATATATATATATAATATAGCTATTAATATATAAGAATAAGATAAAGGATATTAAGGACTTATATAAGATTATAGTTTAATTTAAAGACTATATTTAAGAGATAGTTAACTCTAAGTACTAATTAACCTGCTTTATATCTTAAAACTCTATTATAGATATAATTATCTATTTAAAGGTAAGAGCTAGAATTAATAATACCTAGTAACTTAAGATAGTAAGAGCAGTCTATATAGAAGTTCTCTAAGTTTCTTATAAAGAAAAGATTATAACTTAGAAGTCTACTATTAAGTAGATTAATAAGTATAAGTTAGCTATATCTAAACTAAGAATAGTTAATATAGTAGAGGGTAGTAAGAAGTTAGAGTGGTTTAATAACTTTATCTATACTACCTACTAAACCCCTCCCTCTTTATAAGCTATAATATATAAGTTAACTTATAGAAAGAAGGCTAATAATAGAACTCTAAAGCTTAATAATCTTATTAAAAGTATATAAGGTAAAGTTCTAGAAATAGTTAATACTATAGCCTTAAAGTTATATATTATAAAGGGCAGAGCTTTTAGACTAATAATAACTAACCTTCTAATCTATCTAGTAAAGACTTCTTAACCTTAAAGTAAGTTAAAGAAGAGATAACCTAATAAAGGGTCTAATAATTAATAGAATAAGTATAAGAAGGGAGTTAATAAGTATTAAGTATATATAGGTTCTTACTACCTATTAAAGTGCTAGTATATTTTTACTAATAAGATATCTAATAACTAAACTCTAAGTAAGATAGTTACTAACCTTATAAAGGAGTAATATAAAAGAGAATTAGCAGATAAGATTAACTATTTAAAGATCTCTATAAAGGATTAATAACTCTTAAAGTAATATAGAGAAAAGATAAGAGTTAGAAAGGTAGTATTTACTATAACTTATACCTATAAGTTATCTAAATTAGTACTTTTAGATTTAAACTTAATAGTCTATATCCTAAATACTCTTAAATACTTTAAGACTCTATATAGCACTTATAATAAAGATTTTATTCTTATAGGATCTAAACTAATACTAATTAAAGATTATAGATCTATAATAGTAAATATTATTAGACCTAAAAGTTATCTATTAAAACGGGAGAAGAAAGAAAGAAGGAAAAAGAGTGCAAATGCTAGGCGAGAAACAAGACCTTAGATGCGATGTTGTTGTCTATGTGAAAACACTACTCTAAAACATAGGCGCAAAGGCGCGGTATTTATAGGCGCATTTTGCATAGGTTTCTGCACGTGGGCGCGCGCGGGCGCAAGTGGGCGCGAGTGGGCGCGCGCGAGCGCAGGCGCAGCCCACTGCCCTGTCTCAATCCTCCCCAAACCTATGCGCAATGCGCAAAAAAAAAAAAAAAAAAAAAAGGAAAAAAAGCTCCGCAGGATAAAAAAAAGTCCCAAAATCCAGTTGAACCCATAGCCTCGCAATAACGCAATGACATAACAACCTGTGCAATAACCATCTAGGCCATCTCTGCCTCCCTATTATTGATACTCAAATAATTGTCTTTTCCTCTTAAGTACGCAGCGGCGCGCATCGGAACCATGGCCTCTTTTGCCGGGCTTATTCGAAGCCCCTTCCGAACCAGTATATCGAAGTGTCGTAGTGGTAGGTGGGATCTGGCGCATCTAGGCGCGTGTGCAGGTGGGCGCGCAATAGCGTAATTGGGCGTAATTAGGCGTAATTAGGCGTAACTGGGCGCAGCGTAGCGGGCGTGGCGTAGCGGGCGTAGCGCAGCGGGCGCAGCGGGCTACGTGGGGCTTTTTCGGGCGCAAAAGTCGGGCGCGGTCGGGCGCGTGTGGGCGCAAGTGGGCGCGCGCGCGCGCGTAAGCGAGAAAAATTTGCGTTGCGGAGGGCTATTGCGCACACAGGCGCAATATGCCAAAAATAAAGCCAAAAGCGCAAAAAGCGCAAAAAGCGCAAAAACCGTAAAAAAGAGGTATCCAAGCCGAAATTGAACGCTGAGCCATAGATCGCGCGAAAGGTGGTCGTATTAGCTAGGGGGACGTCGGACTCCTAGGCCATAGGCTCAGTACTATGCTACGTGACAGTCATGCCCAACGCGAGGCTGAATAACCGCGGCGTGGATAGGCTGAACGTATCCTGGATAGACCTCCATTAAAACGGGAGAAGAAAGAAAGAAGGAAAAAGAGCGCAAATGCTAGGCGAGGAACAAGACCTTAGATGCGATGTTGTTATCTATGTGAAAACACTACTCTAAAACATAGGCGCAAAGGCGCGGTATTTATAGGCGCATTTTGCATAGGTTTCCGCACGTGGGCGCGCGCGGGCGCAAGTGGGCGCGAGTGGGCGCGCGCGAGCGCAGGCGCAGCCCACTGCTCTGTCTCACTAGTAATACTATATCTCTCTAACACTATTTACTATAGTATTATAGTAAGTAATCTTATATCTTATAGATACTTAAAGAAGAAGAGTATCTACTAGAATAACAGACCAGATAACTACTACTTTTAATAATAAGATAGTATATTTATAGCTAAAGTATTTAATATTTATAATTAATATATTTTTAAGTATATACTAAAGAAGCCTTAAATAGTATTCTATAATAATACTATTCTAATCTCCCTATAATATAATACCTATACCACTTTAATAAGAAAAAAGCTAAGAAAGAGTACTTATAGTAACTAGTACTCTTAACTTAGCTATATAGAAGAGGCTATAATATACTATCTTAAGGTAGTAATATATAGTATAAGAGTAAAAGGTAGAATACCCCTAATAATAATAGACTATAATATATATAGCCTTAAAAAGATAATCTAATAAGTATAATAAATGCCTAGAGAGTCTATTATAACCTTAATACTAGAAAGATAAATAGCCCTAAACTTTTACTTATTTAAATAAGAATATAGAGGCTTTATAACTCTCCTACTCTTTATAAACTAACTATTAGGTTATACCTAGAACTACTACCTTAAAGACTACTTAACTAGAACTCTAATAAAAGTGTTTACCTAATTTATTAACTTAGTTAAAAGGGAGTTAAAAGTTATAATTAAGGCTTTTAAATATAATAATAAAATCCTTAAGTATCTAGAAATAGAAAGTCTTATCCAGGTAATAGGTATTTAAATTAAACTATTAGCACTAAATATATAAGCTTAAAATAAAAGAGGAGAGAGGATTATAGTAGTTATAAAGATAAAGACTAGATACCTTTATTTATTATTAAAACTCCTACCTTATTTATAGCTAAAGATCTATATAGTAGTAACCTATATATATAACTATACTCTATTATAGTTAAGAGGTTAGAAAACCCTATATAAACTCCTATACTAGTTTATAAAGGATAATACTACTATACTAGATATCTCCTACCTATAATAATATAGCTATAAAGTATTTACCTTAACTATATAAGCTTAACTTTATAAGAATTACTTCTAGCACTTTAACTCTAAGACTTAGATTAGATATCTTATTAGCTATACTTTATTAAACTCCTACTAAGTTTAGTATCTAGTAAAATAAGAAGTTATTACTATAAGGGATATTAGGTTTAATAAAAGTATAAAATTTAGTAGTAATATTAATAAGTAGAAGGATAACCTATAAGAGATAATCTAGGAGGAAATATATAACTACTATAATAATATTATTAAGTTAATAAAACTATAATAGATACTAAATCTAGATAATACTAAGGATAATAAAGAAGCTAAATAGTTACTTCTAACTAATCTAATAGAGACTAATAAGGTTAATATACTAACTAAGTTCTAGCTATAAGATAAGTTTAAATACTTCTAAGCTTAGTTCTAACTTATTACTCTACTTTAATCTCTACTCTTATTATTCTTCTAAGTAATAGGGGATTTTAAGGTAAAGGGGAGAGGGGTTATTATTACTAAATCTAAGAAATTTAGAATTAATTTAAGAACCTCCTATAAGATAGTATTTCTAGCTAGTATAAAGCTAAGCAAATTAATTAAGTAGTAAGATAACCTCTATCTATATTTATAGTCTAGCTAACCTAGAGCTAGTAAGAAGTATAACTAGGTATTAAGCCTTAAAGCTAGAGGCCTTCTACTTAGTCTAATAGTATTAAATAATTCTACTAAGAATAGGTTAAAGAGGTATCTAAAAGGAACCTATTAGAGGAATCTGCTATTATTACCCTTATCTTATAGCTAACTAGCTAGTTATCTATTAGGGGATAAGTTTAGAGAAGCTGAAAAATTATATTTAAATAGTTATAAACTATTAAATTTATAGGTTAAAGTGCCTAGTATAATAGTATAAGGTTATAAAGTCTTTAGCTGCTACTAGGTATATACCTATAAGCTAGATAAGTATAGGAAACCTATTAAAGTTAAAGTGAGACTTATTATTAGAGGAGATTAATAGCTTTATAATCTGAGAAATATCTATACTACTATCTTAGCTAGTATATTTTTTAAAACCCTTATTATAGTTATAAACTAGTTTAATATAAACCTCCTATAATATAATATAGTTAATACTTTTTTTTATACTAATCTTAATAAAGAAGTCTATATAGAGATAGTGCTAGGGTATTAAAAGAGCAGATATATTCTAAAGTTACTTAAAGCTCTCTATAAACTTTGCTATTTATTACTCCTATAGTAATAATATCTAGAAATAGGTTTTATAGTAGATAGGTTTAAGTAAGTAGCTAGTAAAAACTGCTACTAGTATAATAGTAAGATTCTATTCTTCTTCTATATTAATAACTATATATTTATATATCTCCCTTTTAAAGAGATTAAGGCAAAATAGCTAATTAGTAAACTCTAACTATAATACTACTTTAAAGAAGAAAAGGATATTTAGTAGTTTCTAGAAATTAAGGTTATTTAAGATTAATATAGATATAAACTATAACTCTTATAGTTATCCTTTTTTAAGAAGCTATTAAAACTCCTAAATAGCAAATTAATAAGAGATTATAAAACCCTAATAGTATAAGAAGAACTTCTACCCTATAAAGAAGAGGTAATAAAGACTAATATTATAAGATACTAGTAAAAGGTAGGATTACTACTATATACTATAGTGATAATAAGACCTAATATCTTATTTATAGTTAGCAGACTTACCTGTTTTAACTAAAACCCTAGGCTTTATTACTAATATACTACTAACTATATTATTTAATACCTTATATAAATAAAGGGACTATATCTAGAATATAGAGTTTCTAAGAAATTAACTAAAAAACTTAAAGTTATATTAGATACTAGTTTTGCTAATAATATACTAGACTATAAGAGCTCCTAATTCTTTATAATAAAGCTTTTTAGAGGGATAATATTATAGAGGGTAAATAAGCAAAATATAGTTACTATATTAACTATAGAGGTAGAGCTTCTTACTCTCTCTTAAATAGTAAAGGAGGAACTATTTATAAGTTAACTTATTACTGCTCTATAAGTCTCTCTCTTAAATAATAAACTATCTAAATTTATAGATCCTATAGCTACTAATATACTAAAAGTTATAATCTAGTATAATAACCTATAAACTATAAGCTTTATTATAAAAGAGATATTCTAGCTATAGATAAAACTCTGCTATATTAATATCTATAACTACTAGTTATAATAGGAGGTTATAGAAGGGTATATTAAGGTTATCTATACCCCTTTAGCTAAACTAATAGCTAATAGACTTATAAAAGCCCTCTTATAGCAGTCTTATAAGAGATTTATTACTTAGTTAGGCTTTATTAATAAGTTATAAATAATTATAGAGGCCTGGAAGAGGGAGGAGTTATAAGATACTAATAGTAATATTAGGCCTAGATTTAAGTAGGCCTAACGCCTAACTTAAAGGGGTAACTCTATAGTTACTATATTAGTTAAATTAACCTGCTAAATATCTTACTAACTATAACACTAAACCTATATAAAAGGGAGGGTATTATGCTAATATTTAAGCCTTTAAGTATATAGTTTACTAGAAACTTTACTTATATAAGATTAAGTCTTCTTTACCTTCTTACTATTATATAATAACTCCTCCTTAGAAGCTAATAATATCCTTATAAGCTATACTAATAAGACCTTGCTATTAATAGCAATACCTCCTTAAAATACCCTATAAGAAGTAATAAAAGGTAATAGAGAGTAGCAATCCCTCTTATTATAAATAAGCAATCCTATAAGATAAAGCAGTTAAATAAGCTAAGACTAATAACTATAAAAGAAATAATACCCCCTCTATATAATAATCCCTCTTACTAATAAGATTTTTAAGTTAGCACTACTTAAATAAGTCTATTATTACTAACTTTCTAAGTATAAGCCTATAAAGCCTTAAATTAGATAAGAAGACTAAGTTATAATACTATAATTAAGGGCTAAGAGCCTGAATACTTTATAATAACCTATAGATAATACTAGGAGATAATATTAGAGAAGATATTATAAGATAGGTAAATAACAGAGTTATAAAGTTATTAGTAAGTGTATAGAATATTAGATAACTTTATATTAAATAGATATATTTAGATAACCTTAAATATGCTAGATTTAAAGCGCTTTGGAGTTAATTAGCAAACTTAGCTAGTTATGCTAAATTATGCTATATTATGCTATATTATATTAAAACTCAAGGGGTATATCAAATTAACTCCTTGGTATATATAGTGATGCGCTAAGTGTGCGCAAAAGCAGCAGTAACTGTGGCATAATAGCGTGACATGGATATTAGCCACTTTTAGGCGTAAATAACACGTAGATCCATGCGCAGAGATTTCCAGATAGCTACACATATAATATATTATCATTTTTCACCCCATACTATACAATTTAATAATTATAATCCTTAATAAGTACCTTTAGTAGCTAAAAGATAACCTTAATTATAGCCTAACCTTTATTATACTATTACTGCCTATTACTAAATTATTTATATTTATAAATAGATTATTTACTAATAACTAAAACCTTATATTATAGTTAGGCTATATTATTATACTAGCTAATAAAATAATAAATAATACTACTTTTATAATCTATAGTAATATTATCTATTATAGCTCTATAAAGTATAAATAGGTTACTTATAATATATTAGCCTCAGAGATCTATATTATAGTTACTAGCACTAATCTAGCCTTTATAATCACCTTAATACTATACTAAGTTACTACTAAGCTAGATATTACTAACTCTATACCTACTATAATATATATAGACTTATACTTACTATATAAGTGCTTAGTAAAGCTAGGCACTATAAAGGAAAAACGCCTTATAATTAATATTATAGCTCTCTATTAGTTATATAAGTATTATAAGCTCTCTAAGATCTAATAGGTAAATAGCAAAGATAACCTAGCTAATACTATAATAAAGGTGAAGCTTAATAGAGCTTTATGCTGCCTTATTAATAATAATACTCTTATAATCTAAATAGAGGGATAGGTAATATATATAGTAGAGAGAATATTAGAATAATAGCTAATTTAAGCTATTTACACTATTTATACTATTTAGAGCTAGTTTTAGGCTATTTAAGAAGGATTTAGGCAATTAGCTAAACTAGCTATTTTTCACTTTAAATAGGTATTATTAATAATATCTAACTTATTATTTAATTTATATATTTAGATAGGCCTATTAGATAAGTGCTAGCATAAAAGAAAAGACTACTAATATAGAAATAATTGCCTATATTATCTAGTAGATTAGATCCCAGCCTCTACTAGAATTTATAGTCTAGCACTAGAATAACTATAATCTGGTTAGGTAAGCAGTTATATAACCTCTAATATTATATAGCCTGCCTCTATTAACTACCTATATTATTCCTTTATACTAGCTACTCTCTAGATACCTCTCTTCTTAATATATATATCTTAAACTAATATTATACCCTACCTAACCCCTCTCTTCACTATACTAGTATTTTGGGAAACTAATAAATCTAATAGAGATTAATAAAGTTAATATACTAACTAAGTCCTAGCTATAAAATAAGTTTAAATACTTCTAAGCTTAGTTCTAACTTATCACTCTACCTTAATCTCTACCCTTATTACTTTTCTAAGTAATAGAGAATCTTAAGATAAAGAGGAGAGAGGTTATTATTACTAAATCTAAGAAATTTAAAATTAATTTAAGAACCTTTTATTAAGTTTATAGTTATAACGCAGCCCCCTGCAAAAAAGACTATAATAAATTCACCTAGTTTATAGGCATAATTTAGGAAACACTATAGAGGCACTTTAACTTATGCTCTCTACTAGTTAAGGATAATAATATAGAAAACCTATATATTTCTATTAATAAGCAAACCCTCTAAATATTACAAAGTTAGACATATGCTCTAGCTAAATAGACTAGCAGAATAGTAATAGTATAGGTAACACTGCGCTATATATAATAGGGCTAATTATATTAGAGCTAAGTAGGCTACTAAGGCTCTTATAGCCTAGGAAAAATATCTAAAAGGTAAACCTTTTAGTAAGGTGCTATAAACGCTACTATATAAGAGATAACTCCTTAATTTTCTAAGAGGTTCTTCTAGCTAGAAGTATAAAAAGCTCTGCTACTATAAGCAGAGCTTTATACTTATCCCTCTTTTTTATTCTTATTCTATAACTTATAATAAATTCTCTAAGATATTAATACTATACCTAGTATATTAATATACTAAGTATATATAAGGCATACTTATTATTACTAGTAATGTAAACTAGATTGCTATAGAGTTTAGTATTAATATAATTAATAAAAACTCCTCCTTCTTTAACTAACCTAGTCTATATAAAGAGTATATTATTAGTATAGCTCTTAGGAGAGCTCACCTTAATACCCCTATAGAGAACACTAATATATATAATTATATTATATAGAAATAAGTAAATATAGCTTTAGAAGTTAAATAGGTTATTATATACTCTATCTATTAGCCCTTCTTTAAATAAGCTCTCTATAATACTAAGATAGAGGCAGCTCTATAGATATTAGTAAGTATAGCTTATACTAACTACTTTAATATAGAGAGAGTATTATTAATAATAGTATAGCTATAAAGATATTAGTTAGCCTAATTAAATAAGAGAACTAATAGATAAAGCAGTAATAGAGATAGTATTAGTAGTATAAGTAATAGGTAAGAAGATAAGTTAATAGTTTAGTAGTTAGTAATTAAGTAATTAAAAACTATATTATTATTAAACTATAAAGTTAAGGATTATAAGGCTGTTTAGTAAAGCTAATAGATAGGTATGTATAAGTATAGCTATAGTTAGAATAGGATTATATAACTAAAGACTATATATATTATTAGGAGGCGTAGCACAGAGTTAGAAGGTCTATTATAAAGTAGGTAAAATTACTATATAGTAGCTAGAGGCTAAGAACCTTCTATAAAGCAGTATTTCTAGTTAGTATTAAGTTTATAGTTATAATGCAGCTTTCTGTAAAAAAGACTATAATAAATTTATCTAGTTTATAGATATAATTTAGGAAACACTATAGAGGCATTTTAATCTATACCCTCTACTAGTTAAGGATAATAATATAGAAACTTAATATATTCCTGCTAGTAAGCAAACCCTTATATAAAGTTAGATATATACTCTAGCTAAATAGACTAGCAGAATAGTAATAGTATAGATAATACTATACTATATATAATAGGACTAATTATATTAGAGCTAAATAGGCTACTAAGGCTCTTATAGTCTAGAAATACCTTTTAGTAAGGTGCTATTAATAAAGACTAGGGCTAAGAGGGCTAGAAAGGATAGCAAATAACATAACTCCACCTATAAACAGGCTAGAATAATAAAACTAGGCTTAAAAGATATATAAAGTAATTTACAGATCTAATTAAAAGAGATTACTAAAAATAAGCATAAATTTGCTAAGAAAATCCTAAAAAACTTAAAAATTAAGTATTAAGGTATTAATAATAATAATATTAAGTCCTCCTCCCCTCTATGCTCCTTCTCCCCTCTATAACTATAGTTCTTCTATAATAAACCTATATACTAAGAGAGCTCTCTTAGAAATTATACTACTAAGTCTTACTTATCCTATTTTAATTATCTCCTTAAAACTCTTTATAATATTATAAAGAAGAGTCTTAATAGATAAATAAATCTACTTATATAAAAAATATATAAAATCCTATTTATAAACCCTTCTATTTAATAGTTTCTTCTTAGTAAGCAATTTTGCTATTAAAAAGGTCTATTAGATACTATTATTTTCTATTATAAACTATACCTTAATAATAGCTTTAGGACCTCCTCTTTCTTATTATATTCCTTATTCTATTTTAAACTCTAATATAGCTAAAACTATTCTCTCTATTAAGGTAAGTGTGAGAAACTATAATAATATAACCTTTTAGAAGTATTCTACTCTATCTATTCCTATTAATTAACTCTCTATTAAATATAGTTTTCTCTATTATAGTTATATTTATCTAAAATATTAGGATATTTAGAATAAAATAGTATATCTATAATTATAACTTATAATTAAGGTTTAATACTTATACTTTAATTTAGTATTTAGAGAACTTATATTTAAAGTTAGTATTTTAGATAATTAAGTTTACTATCTAATATATTAAATAAAGCTAACCCTGGCAAATCTCTTAAAAGGGAAATTATAGGCTTATTATTATTTCTAAAGTCTCTTATATTATTATTTAGAAATAAGGGTTAGCTAGGTTTAGATATAGAGAGTTATATAGAGAAGAAAGGATTTTTCTTAAAATCTTATTAGCTATATAGAGTATCTTATAGAGTAAAGCTAATATTAATAGGTATATTATAGAATTCTATAGTAATAGCAGAAATATATAAGTTAATTAAAGGAATTTCTATATTAGCAAAGAGTTTTCTATCTCTCCTAGCTATATAGCTAAATTATAGTAATAAAATACCCTCTTAAAGAAATACTTAGACTTATTTAATATATCTAAGTCTATATATAAATCTATCTCTTTATTAGGTTAAATTAACTATATAATAACTAGTTAATAGGATTATTTTAAGATATACTAGAACCCCTATCTTATAGTACTATCTATTAAAATTATTTATAATATCTATAAATTATTAGTTACTTTTTAAATTCTATATAGAGTTCTAGTAAAAGTAATTACTATTTACTTAGTCTATAATAATTATTACTTAATAACTATTACTATAATTAAGTAATAAAAAGGTAGCTATAATATCTTAAAGGTTACTTATACCTCCTCTTATTATACTAACTATATCTATTATAATCTCTGTTCTAGGTATCTAAGATAGCTCTTAAAGTAGAATATAAATAGAAAGCAGAAACCCTCTAATTATAAGTCTAAGAAGGCTTATAACTTTAAAGTTATCTAAGTTTTCTTATCTTATTAGTATTTCTTATATATTATAGAGGTTTAAAAGATATTCTACCTTCTCTATACTATTAATAACTAATCCTTATCTATATCTAGTTATTAGATAATCTACTAACTATTAGGTATTTTATATATACTAAGAAATTACTAGAATAGGTTAATTATTATTTAGTATAGAGTTAGCAGGCCTTATATAGTTAAAAACTACTAAGTTATTATAGGATTTAAAGATAACTTATCCTGCTAAAAAGGAAGTAAGATATAGTAATATTAATAGTTTTATAAACCTAGAATAATTATAATACTTTGCTAAATTAATTAGTTACTACTAATTATTTACCCTTTTATACTTCTTAATCTTATCTCTTATTACTATATTCTAAATAGTTAGATACTTTAATAATCCTTTATTACTTTTTAAAGCCTTAGTTTTAAATATACTAATAGGTTAGATCTATAAATAAATATTCTTAGATCTAAGTAGATTAAAACTTATTTTATTAAGTAAGAAGGGTTTTAGGTCTATAAATTATAGAATATACTTATCCTTTTAGTCTTTTATTATTTTTAATACTATTTGCTCTAGTATTCTCTTTCTATCTTTAAAGATCTAGTCTTAAATAGTTCTATCTAGCTTTAAAGAGATATAATACCTTTTAAATAGCTTTTTATTTATAAAAGTTACTAATAGTTAGTTAATCTAGATCCTTTTTCTTACTTATAGAAGCTATTTTAGTAGTACTAGGCTTCTAGATTATATAAAAGATCTAAACTAGTTAACTAGATATAAGCTAGAAGCTTATAATAGAGATTTAATATAGTAAAAATTAATTAGATATAGTTATCTTAATAAAACTTTAGTTATAATAGCTAAGGCTTTAGATAAGACTCTAGTTATAATATATATTAGAGTTTATAGTTTTTCCTCTACTCTCTTTCCTAACTACTAATTATTATAAAACTAGTTTTATCTATTATATAAGTTAATTAGCAGCCTTAAAAAGACCACTCTATTTAATTTAAGCACTTATAAATAGATAAATAGTATATCTAGAGCTTCCTTTTTAAGCTAAGTAGTTATACTATCTCTTAGACTTCTATTATTAAAGTTATCTTTTATATCTCTAATTATATAATACTAAAAGGGTTATCTAGTTTTAATAGATCTTATAAAGTAATATATAATTACTATAATATCTATAAAGCATATTAGAGTCTTAGTCTTTAATATTCTAATAGTATTATATAGACTAGTAATAATATATTATAGTTTAGAAGGAGAAAATAACTTCTATACTATATCTAGAGTTTTGCTCTAGTATTTAATAAGTATATATTTTATTAGTAAATTAGAGGGATATATCTAGCTAGTTATATCTTAGTATTATAGAGATAGAGTTTTATATTTAATTATTAATAGCTAATATCTTAGTTTCTCTATAGATTTAAAGCCTAATATATCTCTAATAATCTAGCCTTATACCTAGAATTAGCTCTTACTTAGTTTATTAAATATAAGATCTATTAGTTATTTAATATTAAAAGTAGAAAGCTTTAAGAATCTTAGCTTCTAAATATAGTTATCTAGAGTATTACTATTATTAAAAATAATCTTTTCTATTATAATATTTTTAAAAAGAAAGCTAATAAGAGAAAAAAGTAAGTAATTTATAAACTAAATAAATAGATTAAATAAGAGTAATTATAAAATCTAAAAATATTATAGTATAGTAGTTAATATTAAATATCTCCTATCTAAGA
Source organism: Colletotrichum neosansevieriae (assembly GCA_036785495.1). Lineage (NCBI taxonomy): Eukaryota > Fungi > Ascomycota > Sordariomycetes > Glomerellales > Glomerellaceae > Colletotrichum > Colletotrichum neosansevieriae. Next base: position 420,006 of record JAVHLV010000014.1, read on the forward strand.
GAATAGATTAGATAGTATATATAAATATAGATAAAAAAGAGAAGATTTAGAAGACTAAAAGGGTTAATAATACTCTTTTATATTTACTAATTACCTTAAAGTATTAGTAATTTATTAGTATTCTATAAAAGGAATAATTAACTTCTTTCTCTCTTAGCTCTCTTAGTTTTAATAAAGGTAAAGTAAACTTAAAATAAAAAATCTAATAATATATCTAATAGTAAATTAGAGTAGTTATTTATAAAAAAAGAATAAAGAAAATAGTAGCTATTAATAGCTATTAAAGTAAGAGATCTAGTTATAAAACTAGGTAAATATTCTCCTCTATTTTCTAATATTAACTTCTCTTTTTCTAATAGTTATCTTCTTTTCTATTTTTTAATCTTAACTTAACTTCTCTAAATTCTTCTTCTTATATTTATAAATTACCTTTTCTTACTATAGCTAACTATAACTTTCTTATATTAGATATTAAGAATACTAATTAGCCTTATTTTTATTATTTTTTCTTAAAAGCTACTTTTTAGATACTTAGTTTTAATATCTCTATATCTTAGATAAAATAAAATAATATATCTCTTTTTATCTAATACTCTAATAACTAACTTTAGGTAATCTACTTTTCTTTATATTTCTTATTACTTAACTAATATCTATTATCTTTTTAGGCTTCTATAAGTCTTACTTAGCTCTATCTTAATATTTCTAAAAATAAATATTTAAAAGTAGCCTTTATTTTATAGATATTTTCTAATAAAACTGTTAATATAATAAGACTAGCTTTTTAAAAAGTTTATTTTAATAAGTAAAACTTTAATTAAATATTTAAAGTAACTAAGAGGATTAGTAACTTTTACTATTAAGTTTTTATTTATATCTCTATTATCTTTCCTTTTAGCTTATAGTAAATAAAGGTTTTTTAGTATATAGTAGCTACTTATAGCTTATTTATCTAATTCTAAGATAGTTATAATATAGTACTCTATATCTATTATAAGAAGTATATCTATACTATAAGAAACTCTATAACTAGTATTTTTATTTATAAACTATACTTTAAATATATTTCTATATTAAATACTTCTTATACTAACTGCTTTTTCTATAAAATCTAAGAGAATTATTTTTATACTAATCTAAGTATTTATAAGTACTATAGATATAAAATTAAGTATAATAATAAAGTAAGAAAGAGTAGAGAATTTAATAGTATTATAATAATTCTATAGTTTTAAATCTCAGCTAATACTACTATATTAGCTATATCTAAATTTAACTTTTTAATCCTTTAAAATACTCTTTATTCTTAATAGGCTTAAAAGTATTATCTAGAAATTAGATTTACCTACTTTTAATACTTTTTTATATTAAAGCTATTTTTAAACTTTAATCTTATAGAGATTATTAACTACTTAAAGCTTTATATTATAAGTTAAGAAAAGAAAGATAAAATAACTAAATATATCTTTATAGAATAGAGAAAAAGAGAAGAAATAATAGAAATATTATTAAATAGTAATAAAAATATAAAGGAAATATCCTCTAAATAGATCTATAAAACTAACTTTAAACCCTATCTAAGTATAAAATTAATAAGATCTCCTTTATAAATATCCTTCTTCTTCTTATTAGTAATAGTATTAAATAGCTACTTTTAGTATTAATAGCTTTATTACTATACTCTTAGTTATCTAGATATTAATATTCTTTTTATAGATTAGTAACTATACTTTAATACTCTCTTCTCTTTTTTTCTCTTCTATCTATTTTTAAACTATTAGTTCTCTTATTTATTTAGTTTAGTAATAGCTATATTTATAGGGGAGTTTTTAGTATTATTATTAAGAAGCTATAGATCTTTAATATTTTATACTTAGTATAGATATTAAAGTTATTAATAAATAGATTACTATTATATTAAAAGATAGTTAGTAATAGAGTAGTATATTTTAATAAGTTAATATTATCTCTTATTCTTATCTTTAAAGTTTAGAAATATTATCTCTAAAATCTTAAACTTTTAAAATATAAGAGATAAAAGAAAAAAGATTCTATAAATAAATATAAATAGATCTATAAATTATTAAACTAAGTATTTAAGAATAAAAGAAAGATTATAAGTTTTTTAAATCCTCTATCTTAATATACTCCCTCTCTTTTTCCTTTAATATTTATAGGATTTCTACTACTAGTTATTATTTAGCCTTTAATACTTTAATTACTATTTCTAAGTTTCTTAAATACTATCTTAATCTTACTATAAATTATAATATATTCTCCTCTTTATTTCTAATTATCTCTCTAGATATTATTAGTTCTTTATCTTCTTCTTTTAGTATATAGTTATTATACTTTTTATTTTCTAGTACTAAAAAGACTTTTACTAGGTTTCTCTCTAAATTAGATCTATAAATATCTATATTACTTAGTTTCTAATATTCTTTAAATACTTAAATAAATTTCTAAAGTTAATTTCTACTAAATATCCTATTTATAATCTCTTCTTTTACTAATATTACTAATTAATATAATAAAATATTAGAAATATATAATAAGATATAAAAGAGGCTTTATTATTAATAGTTAAGCTTCTTAATTAAAGATTTATTAATTAATCTCTTAATATTAAATATTAAAACTAAAATACTTACTTCTAGCTTCTCTTTTCTTATTATTTACTATATTAATTATTACTATATTTTATAGTTTTTTTATATTAACTCTTAATTATCTTTTTAACTTACTTTCTATCTTTATTAAGTTATAGAAAGGCTTATAAATATATCTAAACCTCCTCTTTCTATATAGTTACTAAATTCTAATTAAAAACCCTCTAGGTTAGTATTAGAGTTTTAATAAGTATAATAGGTTTAAATCTATATAAAAGATAGAAAGAGCTAAAGCTAGTTAAAGTATAAATATTTAATTAGTTTATAAATAGAATAATAGGTAAATATAGTTAAGAGTTAATATTTTTCCTTCCTCTAATCTATATTAATAAAAAATAAGTAATAGGCTAAGAACTAGTCTTAATTACCCTATTAGCTCTTAGATTATAGGCTAATATTACTTTTCTCTTTATACTATATCTTTTATTAAATTTAATAATAATATCCTTATTTTCTAGACCTCTATTAATAATAATTTCACTATATAGCTTATATTAATAGATAACCTTCTCCTAAATAAACTTTATAATCTTAGCTATAGTTACTTATCTAAGCTATTATACTTTAAGCTATTTAGTAAGCAGATTCTATATCTCTATAAGATATTACTTATTTACTCTCTATATATCTAATAAAATTCTTATAAAGGGTAATCCCTTTAATAAACTATAAGTTCTTATATTATCTATATACTAAGCTCTCCTCTTCTAGTAATTAGAATAACTCTTTAAAAACTCTTTAACTTTTAAATATATATTACTCTATATATAATAGTTAGATAATCTCCTTATTATAGCTTGCTTATCTCTATAACTACTATCCTTATAAGCTTTAGTAATTAGCTTCTTTCTCTATTTAGAGTTATCTATAATCTATCTTAGTATTAGCTTTTAATTTATTAGTTTAGTAAAAAGCAGGTAGTTTTAAATATAGTAGTCTAGAGTTTTAACTTTAAAATTATAGTATCTAATAGATTAAATCCCTAAAAAGTGTTTTTATATTATTAAATAGTAAGCAATCTATTAAGAATATACTAAATAGGCTTATAAATTATTAAGAAGGATATTTAGAATAGTTATTATACTACTAATAATTTCCTATATATCTTCTATAAGAACCTTCTCTATTTATTATATATTACTATATTATTATACTTAATTAAAGAAGAAACTAGCCTTAATATTAGTAAAGAAGATCTATAAATTAATCTAAGAATTAATTTCTCCTTTTACTTCTTTATTAATTATATCTAAAAAGCCTTAGAGTTTCTATAAGAGACTATCTACTACTATATTTTATATACTATAGATATATTATATCTTAAAGTTAAATATTTAAATCTATATAATCTATTAAATAATAAGAGCTTCTAGAAGGTTTATAGCTACTTTATTTAGTTATATAACTAAAATCTAGATATCTATCTCTAAAATAAAGTGTCTTCTATAAAAGTAATTATATACTCTCTTTAAGGCCTTTAAAATACTATATAGTTTCTTTTTCTTAGTATTATAGAATAGTTCTAGTCTAACTAAGTACTACTCTTAAAGTAAGAAACTATATATTAGTTATTAATAAATTAGCCTAGAACTCCACTCTATTCTATATTACTAGTATTAATAGTAAGATATATATCTCCTCTTCTAGAACTATAATCTAAAATAATAAGAATTAAAGCTTTAGTAAGTATTAATTTTAAGATATCTATTACTATTTTATACTTTGCTTTTTAATAAAAAGAGATATCCTTTTTAAGTAAATTAGTAAGTAGCTTTATAATAGTTAAATAGTTCTTTACCTAGAATCTATAAAATATTATAATTTCTAGAAAAGCTTTTAACTCTATTAAGTTAGTATAAGTAACCTATTTATAGATCTTAACTATCTTTACTTTTTCTAGATAATATCTATTAGTATTATAAATATAGCTAATAATTATTACTACTTTCTAAGCCTATTAAAACTTAACTACTATTACTATATACTCTACTAGCTTTAAATTAACTAAAACCTTATTAATATTCTATAAATATTCTAAAATAAATCTATAAATCCCTAGATAAGACTAAATCTCTTTTTTATTATAGTATAAAGTTAGTCTTTTAATAGTAATATTATTAAGAAAGGCTTTATAATAACTAGATATAAGGTTATATAGAATTCTAATTATAACTCTTATAAATTATATAACTAAATTTATTACTCCTTAAAGTAAGGTATATATATATAGTAGTCTAATAGGTAAGGTAAATATAGTTAAATTCCTACTTATAAGGTCTAAGAAGACTTAGTTATATTCTAAGAAGAAGTCTAAAAGGAATAATAACTAGTATATAGTAAAATCCTCTAAAAGGTTATTTATAGAGGGGAGTAGTATTATATCTTAAATTATAACTATATTTATCTTTATTATAGAGTTAATAAGTCTTATCTTACTATCTTTCTTATATATAAGAAAAAATAGATTATAATATACTATATAACTCTACTCTAGGATTCCCTTTTCTAGTCTATTCTTTAGAATTATAATAATATTCTGCTCTAACTCTCTTAATATTAAGATTTCTTTTACTTACTATGCTTTATATAGGATTATCTATATTATCTATAAGAGAGTAATAAAAGGGTAGATAGAGCTATAATAGGTAAATTTCCAGGCTAAAGCTTTTTCTCTTACTATTAAATTAACTATAAGAAGCTTTTTTTCTTTAAATTATAAATAATTAATAGTTTTTAGAATAGCCTCTAGTTAGGTCTTTATAAGCCTTATTTCTAGGTTAATACTTAAAAACTTTAGTATAATTAAGCTAGTAAATAGAATATTAAAATCTAGCTTTATATTCTTTTTTGCTCTTACTTATACTTTTAGCTTTTACTCTAAGTTACTATCTAGAGTTAAACTATCTAATATAGTATTATTAATAGGTTAAATCTTCTTATTTTTTATCTTATATAGTATATTAATATCTTCTATTAGTAATATAGATATTATTTATATAGATATATAGTAATAATAAGAAAAAATAGTATCTATAGCTATAATAACTTTAATTTCTTTCTAATATACTAATTTACACTTTCTCCTAAATACTCTCTTTTTTACTACTTTTTTCTTAGATTTATAAATATAATACTAATAGTTAATACTATAACTATTATATCCTTTAATATATCTAGTATTTATAATTACTTTATAGATATTATTAAGCTTAGAAATAACTTCTTCTTAGATTATAGTTTCTAGGATTTTATTAAAAATTAATCTAAATTCTTTAAAAACAGTAATAATATCCTTATCTAGCTCTATTTATTACTTAACTTCCTCTAGTAAGTTATATAAGTTCTTAAATACTTACTAAATTACTTTAATATTCTAATATATCTTTATATTATTTAGTATTATATCTAACTTTTTCTTATCTTTAACTTTATTAACTTACTAATTATCTTTTATAAATTCTAAGCCTATTACTATATTAGATCTATTAGTAGTAGCCTCTATTTCTCCTCTTTTATAGGAGATATAAAAGTATATTAATATTATAAAGAAATAAAATAGTCTATCTTAGTAATAATTTCCAGAAAGTAAGCAGTTAAGTCTTCTATATAGAATAATAATAAGATATTAATCTTAATATTTCCAGACTAAAGAACTTTAATAATCTAGTTTTATATATAATTTAAGATTATTTTAGTCTTTAAGATAAAAGGAGCTTCTAGCACTAAGTTCTTATTATAGATATTTTCTAGGAAGATAAAGAAGGTAATATCTTAGATTATATTACCTCTAATATAGATATTATCTATAATTATACTTATAAATTAGATTCTTTACTTCTTATTAATAATTCTATAGATTTCTATATTAGTTCTAACTATATTACTCTATAAGCTTAGATATCTAATATATTCTTTATTAATAAGATTAATTACTAAGCTATTATTAATAATTTTCTTAATTAGTATATTTATAGAGCTATAAAGAGTAATTATAATCTACTAATAAATTATAATATAGTTTAAAATAGTAATATATCTTAGTAGTAAAAGAAGTATAGAATCCTATTTCTCTATTATAATACCTATTTTAAAAATAGAATTAATTATATAGCAGTTAAACTATACTTTCTTAGTTTATAAATTCTTAGATAAGATTATAGAAATAGTAGCTAAAGTTACTTAGCCTTTAAAATAGTTTTTATTATTATTTTATTAGTCTATTTACTCTTATAGCTTTTTATTACTAGCTTTTATTTTATTAAATTAATCTAGAAGTATAATATTAATAGAAATAAAAACCTTTTATACCTTTAAATTATATCTATTTTTATACTTATTAATTATTACTTTAGTAATATTATAAACTATTTTATTCTAGTCTAGCTAGTTTTAATAAAAGAAGGCTTTAGAAATAGCTATCTTTCTATTTACTCTCTTACTATATAGCTCTAGTATAAGTATATAGCTAGTCTGCAAATTACTATATTAAATCTAAGACTTATCTTACTCTTCTTATCCCTATTATTTAACTAGCTCTTCTAGGGTATTCTATAATATAATATTATTAATATCTTCTTTATTATTAGGAAGTTTAGTAACTTACTAGGTAATTTAAATTAGAGGATCTTAAACTATAAATAGATCTGCTATTTAGGAGGCCTATTAAATATAAGTATTATAAGGTTCTAAGTAATAGCTTCTAGCTTTTATCTATTTTATAGTAATAATATCTTTAACTAGATTAATATACTAGTTTCTAGGCTTAAAGCTAAAGAATATTATATTAATAAAGTTATATAACTATATTATATCCTTTCCTTAATCTATAAAGCTAATAGATTACTTAGAGTATAGTTTATTATAACTAATAACTTATATAATCTCTTCTATTAGTTTTAGCTACTACTTCTCTACTATTTTGCTAGTAGCTACTATATAGTTTATAAAGCTATCTTTATTAATAAGAATATACCTTAAAATTATCTAGCTATCTATCTTCCTAACTATATAGCCTTTATTAATAATATCTACTTTAACTTAGATATTAAAATTAAAGGTGCTAATAAAGTAAAAAGGTACTATATAGTAGTAAACTCCCCTCTAGCTAGCTTTAAAATACTTAATATAGCTAATAATAATATAAGCTACTACTCTATAAAACTAGTAATATCTAAAAGCCTAAAAAGATATATATTATTATAGTTTCTCTTACTAAAAGCCTCTATAGCCTCCTCTTTCTCTATCTCTTTTAAACTCTTAATATTATTAATAGCTACTTTAGTAGTTACTATAACTAGCTTATAGATAGTAATACTACTATTATTAATATTAAGTCTATATATTATTCTAAGATTATTATTTATAAGGTTTAGTAGCTTTTATAGTATTTAAGTTAAAAGTATTATCTCCTTAGCTAGTAACTCTCTTAATAAGGCTTAGAATATCTATTTTATAGTTAGCTCTATTAATATTAAAAGTCCTAAAGCTCTCTATAAGAGAGTTAATAATTAAACTTATAATCTATACTATAAAAGGTTTTTTAGTTTTAGCTCTCTATCTTATTAAAATTATCTTTATAAGAACTTAAAATATAGTTATTAGTTTAGACTTAATAAGGCCTAATAGTTACTAAAGTTTCTACTAAGTAGTAGACTATTTAATTAGAGTATCTTTAACTATAACCTATTACTTTAAAATAATTTTAATAGGTTAGTAGTTAAGACTTTAAGCTATAGCTCTTATTACCCTCTCTAAAAAGCAGTAATAGATAATATAAATAAGTTTAGTATCTATAAGTTCTAGATCTCTATATAGAATAGCCCTCTATTAAAGCTAGTAAATAGTAATAATTAATACTATAACCTATAAAAAGTTATTATCTTTAATATAAGAGCCTATAACTAGGTTTTAAAGATCCTTATTAGGATTCTATTAATACTTTAGGTCTATAAATCTAAATTAGTAAAGAAGTTTCTCCTTAGATTTCTTCTAGATCTTAGCCTTATTAATATAGAATTATACTATATCTTAATAGTTACTAGAGCTATATATATAGACCTTATTCTTTATATCCTTATTAATCTTATAGTAAAGCTTAGAAAGGCTCTTATAGTTTATAATAAAGTCTAAGATATTAGTTTTAATAAACTTAGATATACTAATAGAGTAGGGAGTTATTATAGCTATAGTAGAATATCTTATTAGAAGGTTAGCTAGAACTATAATATCTTAATTAGTATATATCTTCTTAGATAAATAATAAGAATTAGGAGATAATACCCCTATTTCTAAAGAGAGATTTATAAACCTATCTATACTATTTTTAAAAGCTAGCTATCTTATAGCTTATAGTTATATCTTACTAAATAAAGTTTCTATAAACTTTTCTTTAAGCTGCTTTTCCTTATTAAAAGAGGATTTAGTATCTAGGTTATTATTTAAATAAAAAGAAGATATAATACTTATAAGCCTTATAAATATTAGATTTATTATTATATAGTTAAAGTAATAAAGCTTTTTAAGTAGTAAAGTAAATTTATTATTATAATATCTTCTAAATAGAAAGATAAAGTAGGTAATTATAACTCCTTTAAATAATAAAAAAGGAAAAATAATATAAACTAAATAAATATAGAAAGGTTTCTTAACCTTAATCTTACTATTCTAGGCTTTTATAAATCTACCTTAAGTCTTATTACTTAATATAGAAGAGTCTCTCTAATAATGCTCCTATCTTAGAAGACTTTGCAGCTTTACTATATTAGAATATCTTAAATATTAGTATTCTTTACTCTTAGTATTTAAAGCTATACTAGTAAGAGGTTTATTAGTATTTATTTACTAACCTAGTTAATCTTATTATACTTATTAGCTTAGCAAGACTACTAATTACTATATTAGTCTTAAATATAGCTATCTTAGCTACTCTAGCTATAACTTACTAGTTAAATAATAGTAGTATTAAAAGTATATAAGGGAGAGGGAAAGGGAGTATATTTACTAGAACCTGCTAATAGTATATAAAAGAGAGTATATTAGGGTCTTTATTATTTCTACCTTAATTCTAAGAGAATATATAGCTATTATTATCCTTATAAACTAAGATAGGCTTATAAATATCTTCCTCTATCTTTCTATATTAGCTATTAATTATATTATTATTCTTTATTATTTATAGATTCTTTAGATATATTATTATATTTAAAGTGAATTAGTTATATATATATATATATATATTAATAGTAGAGATATATAGATATAATAAAGGCACTCTACTCTCTGAGAAGCCTTTAAAGGCTATTAAAAAGAGTAAAAGAATCTACCTCTAAGCACTATTAATAAAGGCTAGAGCTAAGAGAGCTAGAAAGGATAGTAAATAATATAACTCTACTTATAAACAGGCTAGAATAATAAAACTAGACTTAAAAGATATATAAAGTAATTTATAGATCTAATTAAAAGAGATTACTAAAAATAAGTATAAATTTACTAAGAAAATCCTGAAAAACTTAAGAATTAAGTATTAAGGTATTAATAATAATATTATTAAGTCCTCCTCCCCTCTATGCTCCTTCTCTCCTCTATAACTATAGTTCTTTTATAATAGATCTATATGCTAAAAGGGCTCTCTTAGAAATTGCACTGCTAAGTCCTACTTATCCTATCCTACTATAAAAAACGCCTAAAAGGTAAACCTTCTAGTAAGGTAAACGCTACTATATAAGATATTTAATAACTCCTCACTTAAAGGTTAACCTTTTAGTAAGATACTATATATATAAGAGATAACTCCTTAACCTTCTAAGAGGTTCTCATAGCTAGAAGTATAAAAAGCTCTATAAGTAGGGCTTTATACCTATCTCTCTTTCTTATCCTTATTAACCTATAATAAGTTCTCTAAGATATTAGTACTAGACCTAGTATATTAATATGCTAGCTATATATAAGGTATGCCTGTTAATATTAATAATATATAAAAGATTATATAAGATTTTAGTATTAATATAATTAATAAAACACTTTGTTTTATTAAGCAGCCTAGATAACACTAATAGTATATTATTAGTATAGCTCTTAGAAGAGTTCTTATTAATACCCCTATAGAGAATAACTAGATATATAATAATATTATATATAAATAAGTAAATATAGTATTAGAAGTTAATTAGGTTATTATACACCCTATATATTAGCCCTTCTTTAAATAGGCCCTCTATAATACTAAGGTTAAGGTGGCTCTATAGGGCTTATTAGTAAGTATAGCTTATACTAACTGCTTTAGAACAGAGAGAGCATTACTAATAATAGCATAGCTGCTAGCAGACAAAGTAGTGATAGAGATAGTATTTAACAGCAGTGTGGGTAATAGGTGAGAGGATAAGTTAATAGATATTATTATTAAACTGCAAAGTTAAGGATTATAAGGCTGTAGATAGGTATGTGCAAGTGTAGCTATAGTTAGAATAGGTGGTTAGCAATTACAATTATATAACTAAAGGCTATATATATTATTAGGAGGCGCGGCGCAGAGTTAGAAGGTCTGTTATAAAGCAGGTAAAATCACTGTGTAGTGGCCAGAGGCCTTTCTAGTTAGTATAAAGCTAAGTAAATTAATTAAGTAGTAAGATAACCTCTATATCTATCTATAGTCTAGCTAACCTAATATTAATAAGAAGTATAACTAGATATTAAGTCTTAAAGCTAGAGGCTCTCTACGTAGTTTAATAATATTAAATAATTCTGCTAAAGATAGATTAAAGAGATATCTAAAAGAAACCTACTAAAGAGATCTACTATTATTACTCTTATTTTATAGCTAACTAGCTAGTTATTTATTAGGAAATAAGTTTAGAGAAGCTAAAAGATTATATTTAAATAGTTATAAACTATTAAATTTATAGATTAAAGTACTTAATATAATAATATAAAGTTATAAAGTTCTTAGCTATTACTAAGTATATATCTATAAGCTAGATAAGTATAGAAAACTTATTAAAGTTAAAATAGAACTTATTAATAAAGGAGATTAATAGCTTTATAATCTAAGAAATATCTATATTACTACTTTAGCTAGTATATCTTTTAGAATTCTTATTATAGTTATAAACTAGTTTAATATAAACCTTCTATAGTATAATATAGTTAATATCTTTATTTATACTAATCTTAATAAAGAAGTCTATATAGAGATAGCACTAAGATATTAAAAGAGTAAATATATTCTAAAGTTACTTAAAGCTTTCTATAGACTTTATTATTTATTACTTTTATAGTAATAATATCTAGAAATAAATCTTATAGTAAGTAGGTTTAAGTAAGTAGTTAGTAAAAACTACTATTAGTATAATAATAAGATTTTATTCTTCTTTTATATTAATAACTATATATTTATATATCTCCTTTCTAAAGAGATTAAGGCTAGATAGCTAATTAGTAAACTTTAACTATAATACTATTTTAAAGGAGAAAAGAATATTTAGTGGTTTCTAGAAATTAAGGTTATTTAAGATTAATATAGCTATAAACTATAGTTTTTATAGCTATCCTTTTTTAGGAAGCTATTAAAACTTCTAGATAGTAAATTAATAAGAGACTATAAAACCGTAATAATATAAAAAGAACTTCTACTCTATAAAGAAGAAGTAATAAAAGCTAATATTATAAAATATTAATAAAAGGTAGAATTACTACTATATATTATAGTAATAATAAGACTTAATATTTTATTTATAGTTAGTAAACTTATCTACTTTAACTAAAACTCTAAGCTTTATTACTAATATACTATAGACTATATTATTTAATACTTTATATAAATAAAGAAACTATATCTAGAATATAAAGTCCCTAAGGAATTAACTAAAAAACTTAAAGTTATATTATAAATTAGGTTTATTAATAATATACTAAACTATAAAAGTTTCCAATTCTTTATAATAAAGCTCTTTAGAGAGATAATATTGCATAGCCCAGACCTCCTCTAGAGCTCTCAGCGCTACTAGCGCCGCCCTCTAAGCGCTACACCCACTGTGCAAGGCTCTATATATAGACCCTTATCTGTAGCTACTCCTTTTCTACTATAATAGATAACTTCCTCCCACTTGCCCTGCGCCTATATATGTGACAGTTATGAGCCCAGCTCTGCTGACCACCTGGTTTACCCCTGACTGTTACCTGCTATGGGTGCAGGAGAGTTGATCTCACACGCTTGTTACCTCTACTCTTCTCGTGTGCCCGCTGTGTTACGCCGACTTGTGCGCCTGCTGCGTTACGCCGACTTGTGTGCCCGCTGCGTTATGCCGATTTGCGCGCTGCGTTATACCGACTTGTGCGCTGTAATATGCCTGTGTGCGCCTACCTGAGGGTCTAAACCCTACTAATAGGGGGCCCCTGTATGCTTTGCTGCGCTGCACCCGCTTTGCTTTGCTATTATAATAACAAGGATCCTATGCGCAGTTAGGGGTCAGAAACCAGGGTCTAATAAGCATATTAATTAAAGTTATATAAGCAAAGCTATCCTTATACTAAATTATAGTATACCTAGTGCTCCTCTTATATATTATTAAGCCTCTAGGTTATTACTTATACCCTTAAATTACTACTTATATCTCTAATCTATATATAGCTTAATATTATACTATATATAGCCTGCTTATTATAGTGAGGTGCTACCTATAGTTATAATACTTCTCCTTACTAAGAACTTAGTTTATATATATATTAAACCTTCTTAGTATAATTCTCTATAATAGTATTAGCTCTAAAAAGCCTTATACTGCTCCTCTTATAAAGTTATTTAAAGATTATTCTTCTAAGTAGCTTTATAAGTAGGTTAGCTATATTATCTACTAATAATATATATTTAAAGTTAACCTCACTATATTTAATAACCTCTTATATAAAGTAGTTATAAACTTATATATACTTTATATAGTTATTTATAGACTTCTCCTTTATAAATATAATAGCTTTAGTATTATCTACCTATATATAAAGGGGTTCTCTAAGCTCTACTCTAAGTTTGCTTAGAAAATTATATATTTAAAGTGCTTCTAATATAGCAGATAATACTATATAGTACTTAGTCTTAGTTAATAACTTAGAAACTATAGTTTATTATTATAATCTCTATAATATAGGCCTATTAGCTATAAAGAAGATCTATCTTATTATTAAGTATACTATATCTTTATAGCTAGTATAGTTATTATTAATATAGCTATAGAGACTTTATTTATTTAGGTCTCTAGCCTTATATTTATTATTATAACTTATTATAAAGGAGGAATATATATTAAGATACTATATTAAGTATTTTATACCCTTTTTATATAACTTATTAGAATAATAGGAAAACCTAGTCTATAATTCTATATTAAAAGAGAGATCTAGCTATATTATAAGCACTCTAAAGCTAACTTTACTTAATACTCTCTAGTACTAGTTCTAGAAATCTAGATTTAGTAAAGTCTCTACATAGAAACTATAAAGTTAAACACCCTAGTCTTAATAGGTATCTTTATAGATCTAATCTTTACTCTAAATTTCTATACTATATTAGCTAAGTATATCTCTTAGCTAATAATAATCTTCTAATATTCCTTATTAAAAGTAAGTTAAATATTAAGAAAGCTATTAGGTATTTTAAGGTTATTAACCTTAATCTTATTACTTATATATTTATAGATTATATCTAGAGCAGCTTCTAGTCCTATTACTAGAATATTATTAATATATATTACTATTATAATATCTAGAGCTCTATTATAGTAAGTTATATTATCTAAGTATAGTAATATAAATCCTATATACTAGAGAATCTCTTATAACTTCTTCTACTACTATCTCCCACCCTATTATAGCCTATATAGAGCTTTATAGAGTTTAATAACTTACTCTTAATCTCTTTTATAACTATATATAGCTATAAGGCTACTATATTATAGATCTATAAAAAACTCCTTAATTAAAGAGAAAGATATTATATAGACTACCTCCTCTAGCTCTCTATTTAAATATATACTAATAAAGTCCTACTACTATATAGAATATCCTTTTCACTATATATATGCTAATAGGATCTACTATAATGCTATTTAAGATATTAAGGTATATATTTAGGTGAAGTTTTACCTAGAAACTTATAGAAAGCTTCTTACTATAATCTATACCTTATACTTTATAAGCTTACTATAAGCTTTTTTATACTTCTAAATCTATTTAGCTATTAGTTAGAGGCCTTATAGTGCCTCCTCTTTATTAATAAACTATAATACCTCTTTTTCTATAAACCTATATATCTTAATAAGAACTACCTCTATCTACTCTAACTAGTTATTTATAGATCTATTCTATACTTTTATAATAGTTATTAGGTCTATATAAGGCTATAAACTTATTTCCTAATTATTTATAAAGGGATTAGTTATAAGAGCTATAATATAAGTATAAGCTATATCCTCTCCTCTTAGAGATCTAGTCTCTCTAATTTATAGATATACTTTATATATCTAGTCTATAATTTCTTATATATAGCTCTGGAACTATAAGCCTTAGCTAGGTAGCAGTATTTACTAGCACTTCTCTAGCTCTATTATAAGTTTATAAAAGATAATATTAGAATAGATAATAATTTTATCCTACTCTAGTATCTATATTTTATATACTTAGTCTCTATAATAACTAATAAGAATACCTTTCTCTATATATACTACTATCTTTTTACTCTTTATCTAGACCTTTAAATTAATATAAGCAAAGTAAATACTTCTAATAACTTATAACTAGCTTATATTAGATATATAGTCTCTTTCTAGACTTAATAACTTATTATAAAGCACCTAAATAGATATCTTATCTATAATAGCTATAATATAGGAGCAGTTAATAATATAGACTGCTACTATAAGCAAATATAGCTATAAATCTACTAAAACCTCTAAATTAACACTTAAAGTATATATCTTATCTAGAATAATCCAAATTATATACTCTGTTATACTATTCTATTTATATATATATAGTAGCAATAACTTTACCTTTATCCTATTATCCTATAATATAGCTTTAAAATAAGTTACTATAAACTCTCCTATATTATCTATATAGATAACCTTTACTACTATACTAAAAGCATTCTTCTACTCTTAGAGATAAATCCTTAACTAGCATACTAGCTTATTCTTTATATTAGTAAAGATAATTACTTAGAAGTATATCTCATTATCTATAACTAGTAAAAAGTATTTAAAGTACTTTACTAGCTTTACTTCTCTAATATTAATATAGAGAATATCTCCTATTTTCTCTATATAGCACCTCAGTATTTATAGGAAGTATCTTAGACTCTTTAAGAGATTATAGGTCTTATAGAATTATAAAACTACTAACTTAGAGAATATTTTATAGCTCTTTATTATCTAAATAGTCTTTTTTATCTCTCTAAAGCCTAAATAACCTAGTCTTCTATATTAGAGCTTAGATTTAGTCTTCTACTATATAATATATATTACCTATATACTTAAATCTCTCTTATATATTATATTAAGGTTAAAACCTCTTTAATATATATTAAGTATTATAAATACTTACCTATTAGCTCTAATAAGCTTATTTTTATTAAGATAATCTCTACTAAGATAAAGTCTCTCTCTACTAAATATATTAATAGAGAAGCTTAGCATATATAATATATCTTATAATTATATTAACTCTCTATTATTAAAGCATAGTATAACTATTTCTATATACTTAGAGTAAATAAAGCCTCCTCCTATATATATTATATATAGGGTTATTAGTAGAATATACTTATTATTATTATACTATAATATATTATTTATTATATATATATTTATACCTATATCCTATAGCTAAGCACTATTACTTTATTTAACTATCCTTAAAATAGTGTCTTCTCTTTTAGTATTCTCAGATATAGTTTTATATACTAAGTATATTCTGAGATCACTCTATACTATCTAAAAGTTATTTAAGTCTATAAAGGTATAGTAAACTTATTCTATTATCTTCTAACTCTCCTTTATAGATTTCTTCTTAGATATATCTATCTTATTATTACTCTTTTATAGTATTAATAAACTTTTACTATTAGTCTTATAGGTAAGATATATTTACTATATAGTATTAGCATAGCTGCAGCTATAATAATTATAGTTTATATAATTCCTCTTTTTAAACTCCTTTTTAATATCTTTCTTAGATGCTTTATCTATTATTTATATAATAAGCGCAGACTTTACCTTGCTAGTTATATAAGCCTTATCCTAGAAGTCTACTATAAATGCTTTTACTATTATTATAGATCTATTATAATACTTTAACTTCTAGTAAATAGCCTAGTTATAGTACTACTCTTTAACTCCTTAAATAAACACTTAAATAGTGTTTTTAGAAGAGATAATACTACCTGCTTATTAATATCTATATTATAGCTTGCTAAACTTTAAAATATATAATATAAGATTACTCTTTATAAGCTTAAGAGTATATATCTAATCTTATATTTATCCTCTCAGAATAATACTAGTACTAATATATATCTATATAAGAGTGTTTTAAATCTTAGAACTACTCTATATATATACTATAAAAGATAAAAGCCCTTCTATAAAGTTATTATATATCTTAATTATAATCTAGAGATCCTCTACTAGGGTTAATATATCTCTAAGAGCTACTCTATAAACTACTATTAAGATTTATACTTATATTAACTATATAATCTAATTTGCAAACCCCTTTAAGTATAAATCTTTAGAGAATTTTATCTTAAAGCCCTTAAACTAATCTAAATCTAGTTTAGAGGTCTTACTAGGTATCTATATTATTAGTAAAGTATCTATTATTATAATATCTAAATAGCTAGTCTTCTTCTATATACTAAAGTAAGAGTAGGCTAGGCTTACTAGGATCCTTAATAGTAGCAGTACTATTAGAGAAAATATATCTCTACTACTATTATTAACTATAAGCAGTGCTAGAGTAGTTTCTTATATACTCTATAACTATATTTAAAAAGCATTATACTCTTTATATATCTATTTATAGAAATAATTACCTATATTATCTAGTAAGTTAGATCCCAGCCTCTACTAGGATTTATAGCCCAGTACTAGAATAACTATAATCTAGTTAGGTGAGCAGTTATATAACCTCTAATATTATATAACCTGCCTCTATTAACTGCCTATATTATTCCTTTATACTAACTACTAAAACAGGCTAAGAACCTTAAAATAAAAATAATAAAACTATATACTCCCACACACTTATATAGGAATATTATAATATTGCAGCTTTATATCTAGAGGCCCTAGAATAAAGAAAAGGATCTCTCTAAGCATAATAACCTTATTATAGATATAAACTGTTAAGCAAAAGTGATAAGAGCTTCTAAATAATAAGATAAACTATAGTAATACTAACTAATAATTCTCCTCTATTCTTATCTCTACTCTTAATAAGGCAAAAGGTCCTACTATACTATACTAACTAATATATCTATCTAGGCACTCTCTAAACTAGGCTATCTATACTGCTCTGTCTTAATTATCCCCTATAGTCTTACCTTAATATCCTATAAGAAAGACTATATATTAAAGAAAAAAAATTATATAAATAAAAGCTACTATTTATAAAGGAAAAAGCACTTCCTATACTACTTAATTACTCTTTCTAGGTTATTATAGATCTAATTACTTCTTTCTATAGTTATACTATTCTAGTCTTCTTTATCTAGGCCTATCTTCTATAAGCTTATAAGCCTTATTCTAATCTAAACCTTACTTATATTATCTCTAACTATACTAGCTAAGTAGCTATAAAAAGTGGTAACTATAGTTACTCTTAGAGATATTATCTTTAATCTATTACTTATAGTTAACTTGCTCTATAATATAGTTCTTATAGCTATTATAGATAGGCTTAAGAATATTAGATAAAGCTAAATATAGGAGATATTCCCTAGTAATAATAGTTTAGTATAGTACTAGAGTAAAAGGGTATAAAGGGGTTATATCTTATCTAGTATTAGATAGTCTAGCTAGTAAAATAAAAGAGTTAGATAGAGTTAAACCTAGATCTATAAGGCTAGAGTTATTATTACTAAGAGATAGTAGAGTGCTATAAGAACTAAAAACTAGTAAGTCTAGGTTTATAATAGTATAGGAGCTAGCTCTGCTAGAGTAATAAGAGATAAGTTCCCTACTATTAGACTTACTAATCTAGCCTTTTATATAGTATAAGGTAAAAGTCCTTATAGAAAGCCTTAATACTTTAAGAGGAGATAGAAAGAAGGGTATTTTAGATACTAGAAGCTATATCTTACTAGTATTACTATATAACTCTGCTATAAGGAGGTTTACCTAGAATATCTATAAAGGTTTATTACTATAAAGTATAGAGTATTTTATAAACTTAGTAGTAATCTTTAAAATATACCAGGTAATAATTCAGGATTAATTCCTTCTTACTACCCCTTTTATAGCTACTACTAATACTATACTATTAATAATACTCTTATAAATATAGGTTTTAACTTAATCTACTACTCTAAGACTATATATCTATAAATCCTGCTATTAGAGCTAGAATCTAACTATAGCATTCTTCTAAAAAAGGGTATAAATATTAATAGAGGCTCTAAAAAGCTTATAGTACTAAGAGAGGTTCTCTATAATCTCTATAAATAGTCTATTAGAATCTTTACTCTAAATTAAGTTAGTATAGTAAGTAGTCTCTCTTTTCTAGTTTATTACTATTATTATCTAGTAGTTACTACTATACTAAATATAAAAAATAGTAATATCTAACTAGATAAGTAGGTTATAATAAGTATTTATAATTAACTATATTAAGATCTAATATCTGCTAAGAAAAAGCACTACTCTTATTTACTAGGTAACTTATCTTTCTAGAGTTTATATATATTTACCTAACTTATATATATTAAACTTAGTAAAGTAATATATCTCTTTTATATTAAAATAGGTTTCTATTACTAGTTTCCCTTAAATATTATAGAAATAAATAAGGTAGTATTAGGTAACTAATAGAGACCACTTAGCCTATCCTCTAGTTATATTAAACCTATAGTAGAATTAGGTTTATAAAAACAGTATAGTATTTTAACTTAACTTAATATACTAGTTAGATACTCTCTTTTTCTCTATCTTATTTTTTAGTAGTTCTAGATTACTAACTAGATCTATAACTAGAGGTTCTAGGATACTATAAGAGTTATTAATATAGATAGGTTATCTAGGTTTATTAATATAGTAAGAGCTATAACCTAGATAAAGGGAAGGCTTATTATTATAAAGGTTAAAGGCTCTCTCTCCTATCTATCTATTCTCTTAATATATAGTAGTAATAATTCTATTTTAGTAAGTGCAGTTCTATATAGTATTAACTATAGAGTAATTATTAATAATATCTCTTATCTTAGTATT
Organism: Colletotrichum neosansevieriae; assembly: GCA_036785495.1. Taxonomy (NCBI): domain Eukaryota; kingdom Fungi; phylum Ascomycota; class Sordariomycetes; order Glomerellales; family Glomerellaceae; genus Colletotrichum; species Colletotrichum neosansevieriae. The sequence goes on from JAVHLV010000014.1 coordinate 440,146, forward strand.
ATAGTTCTTAGATAAACTTAGATTTAGATCTATAAGAGGCTTAATAAATATATTAATAGGTATAAAGGCTTCTATAACTTAAATATTAGATATAGATAATTTAGAGTTAAGGTTAAGTATTTTAAAATATCTAAGATAAAACTATACTAGAGTTAATCTATTTATAGATATAGAGTTAGAGACTATAGAGTTTTAAGTATAAATTATCTTTTAAATCTTCTTATTATATAGTAGAGAGATAATCTTTTTAATATACTTAGCTCTATTAGTAGTCCTTAATAGAATTAGAAAGACTATACTATCTACTTCTAGATCCTTATTATAAAACTTAGAAGTAATTTAATTTATCTATATATTAAAGATCCCTTTAAAGAAAGAACTAGTCTAGTACTTAGCTAACTCTAGTTATATATAGTAGTAAAGCTACTTAAAGCAGAGTATATCTAATATCTATAACTACTCTTCTTAGAGTTAAAGTATCTAAATAACTTTAACTAAGCACTTAAAAATAGATATTATACTATTAAGAGACTTATAAATAGCTATTATAGATCTAATTAGTATCTTTAAATATAATTCTGCTTTTCTATTATACTAGAAGTTATTATAGAAGTAGAAAAAGCCTAAAAGTTAGTTAATAAGTAGAGTAGAATAAAAAACTATCTCCTTACTAGCACTTTTCTTAGCTAGTAATTAGAAAATAAGTATAATAAGCTAGCTTTTTTATATAGTAGCTCTACTATCTTTAATTTTAGTATTAGTAGAGGTATAATATTATTTAATAAAGCTAATCTTATTAGAGAGGTTATAAGTAAGAAGTTAGAAACTAGTTTCTATATTAGAAGCTAAAGGGAAAGTCTTAGTCTAAATAGTTTCTTATAGATTAAATAAGTTAACTATAATAGCTAGCTCTCCTTTATTCTCTTTAGTCTAGCCTAGTTATTAAGATCTAGTAGGTTAAAGCTATTAGAGATAAATATAGAGTTAAGCTATAAGAGTACTAGAATAAAGCTACTAGAGCTCTTTATATTTAAGATCTTTATTTAGTTTAAGAGGAAATTAAAAGTAAAAAGAAAGTATCTATCTAGCTAAGTACTACTTATTAATCCTTATAGCTAGAGTATTTAAAGCTCTCTTAAAGAGAGTAAAGTTAATAGATATAACTATAGTTTCTAAGAGCTTACTATTCTATTTATCTTACTTCTAAGAAAACTTCTCTAAAACAGTAATAAGAAATACCTCTTTAACCTAGATATTAATAATTTTAGTAAGAAAACTCTTAGATAAAAATATTATTAAAAATAGAATAAATAGAAGTAATTATAGACTTAATTAAGGCTTCTAATAAGGAGAGAAGGTTATATAAGTAGTATAAGAGGGTAAAGATTTATAATATTATAAAGAGAGAGTTATATATAAGTAAGTATAGGTTAGTGTAGGAATTTATATTTAAATATCTATAAAGAGAGCTTAGAATATAAATTAAGTTAAGTTATAATACTAAATTAATTATTAATAAGTTAAATCTATTTATATTAAAAGAGATAAAATAGTTATTTATATATAGGTTAAAGGGAGCAGGCTACTAGTTACTAATTATTACCTAACTAGAATAAAGAGATAGAATAAGAATAGATAGTAGGAGGAGGTAGTTATAAAAGTTAACTTCTTTTTTTATCTAATTAATCTTAACTATAAGAAAAGCTTAACCCTTTAAGTAAATAATTTAATAGAAGATAGAGTAACTAGATTATATAACTAAACCTCCTCTAGCTCTCTCTAGGTTTTTCTTCTTTCTCTATAATATAATAGAAATAGTAATCCCTCTTTTATATTTATAAAGTATAACTTTAAGCCTTTTTTAATACTTATTAGTTATAGCTTCTATTAGAAATTCTAATAATCCTTATATACTAACTTAGCTAAGAAAGTATATCTTTTAGCTTTTTATAAATAAACTAGTTTCTAATAAGAGAGACTATAACTCTTCTCTATATATTAAGCTCTCTATTAACTCCTTTATAGTAAGCAGACTTATCTCTTTAACTCTTACTTTATATATTACTAACTTTCTTATATAGGTTATAGTATCTTTTATATAATACTTATTTAAGCTTTTAGAGCCTTTCTAGCTATATTAGAAAGTAGACTTCTATATAAAAGTTCTACCTTTAAATAACTATAAGATTATTATTTATTAGTTCTAGGAGGCTTATACTAGTTCTTATTACTAGAATATAATAGAAAAGAAACTACTATTATATAAGTATATCTTTATTATCTTAGTAGTTATAGGTATTTTTAGACTTTAGCTAGTAAAGATAATTAATTCTAATAGATCTAAGATTAGCTATAGCTTCTATATTTAAGCTAATAGAGATTATAATATAGTTTCTTATAGTAGTTATAAGTAGTATACTTACTCTCTCTATAATAAGGCTATTAAAGCTTAGATCTATAAGCTATATTTTAAGTATATAAGTATATCTAGTAATACTTATACTAACTATCTTTACTATAAATAAGATTCTAAGTATTTCTTTAACTCTAAGAGAAACTATAAGGCTTTTAGCTATAATATAGGTAATCTAGAGTAATAGAGCAGTGAATTTAAGGAGATAGTTATCTAGTCCTAGATTAACTAGCAGATTATAGAGAGGTTTAGAGTAACTTATCTAAGGTTTAAAACTATAGTAGAGTACTATAAGACTTAGCTAAAAGAGTATAAGTTTAGGTTACTATTTATTCTTACTAATTACTTTCTAGCTAATTTAGATATTTCTATTTCTAATAAGAGAGAGTAACTTAAAATCCTAACTAGAGTTTAAAAGAGAAAGATAGGAAAAAGGAAAAACTAATATAATATTCTATATACTTAGCAGTTTTTATAGACCTAAAAATATAAATTAATAAATAAAATCCTCCTTATTTAACCTTAAAATACTTTAATATATATACTCTATGTAAAATAATATAGGAGAAATCAGGAAAAATCAGGAAAAATTATATAAAGTCTTAGTAAATTAGATAGAATTAACTAGCTATAATAATGCTTTTCTAATATAATAGAGCACCTTAAAATATAGATAGGAGGGTTTCTTTATCTCTAGTTTCTTTAATAATATAACTATTTATAGCTAGAGAAACTTACTAACCTAACTACCTATATAAGGCTATAGTTATATAAGAGAATAAGCAAAGAGGTAATTTAAAAGTAAAAATATTATTATAAATATAAAATAAATAAATAATTACTATAGAAGCAGAAACTAAAAAAGAGTAGATAGATAATATAAAATAATATAATACTATATAGGAATATATCTCCTCTTAGAATACTAAGTATAAAAGTCTAACCTAGAAATAGTATAAAAATAACTAGCTAGATATTATAGATATAGCTAAACTATTAAAGTTAAACTATAACTTAAAGACCTTTTAAGTAATAATAAGCTAGAACCTAGTACTTAAAGTAGAAGGCTATCTAGTTAAGGTAGGAGGCTATAAAGAGGGATCTTTCTAGATAAGGTGCAAAATACCTAAGCAGTAATAGAGAGAAATAGAGTATACTAATTACTAGAAAGGTTATAGTATACCTCTAATAGGTTTTATATAGCAGGACTTACTATAAGTATAGTAGTAATCTTAGTAGTATAATCCCTAATATAATAATAGTGCTTAGACTAGATATTACTATTACTAGTAAGATTAGAACTATAAGGGTATAAGGGTAGACTTATATAGTAAGTAGAATAATATAGGTATAAGTAGGCTAGCCTTTATATTATCCCTATAGTTTATTCTAATATACTAAGCTGGAAAATTATAATTAAGTAATTAAGGCAGAGAGTATAGTAAGTCTCTCTCTAAAAGTATAAGCCCTATTTATTATAGATATAAAAGGGTTTAATCTTCTATAGCAGGGCTAATTCTAGTAGATTATATAGTATTATCCCCTATCTTAGTATATTAACTATTTCTAACTAGATTAAATAGCTAAAGCTTTATATAAAGTTTCTATATTACTCTTATCTAGTTAAGAGCCTCTTTTAAAGCCTATAAATATATTACTAAGTATATAATCTGCTATAGGATATTACTATCTAGATTACTTATTAATAGAGAGTTAGTATTATTAGAGTTAGTAAAAGGTTTCTCTACTTCTTCTTTATTACCTTTATTAAAGTAGGAGTAACTATAGATAGAGTAAATCTTATTAAGTTAGTCTATAAGGTTAAGTCTATACTAGTTAATATCTTTTAGTTTCTAAAAACCTTCTAGAATCTTAATAAACTTCTTTAAGTAGTTTCTAGTATAAGTTAACCTATAAAGAGGTTTCTCTATAAGGGTTTTAAGTTAATATAAAGTATTATTAGAAGCCTTTAAATAGGTCTTAAAGAGGCTTTTCTAATAGTAGTTAAGCTTAGTATCTAAAGACTTATCTATATACTATTTAATATTAAATACTAGGATAAGATTACCTACTTCTAATTTCTAACTATATAAGATATAGTATTTCTAGTAATTACACCTATCTATAATATACTTATACTAGACTATAATTATCTTCTATATAGTAATATAGTTCTTATTAAGCTATTTAAAAGCTTTTATTTATATAAGAAGTTTCTCTTTAAGTATTATTATTTAGTTCTATACTAGCACTCTCTAGGTTAATATAAATATCTTAATTAGAGTTATAGCTTTATACTTATAGAGTAGGTAAAAGGGGCTATAGCTAGTTAAGGCTCTAATAGAAGTTCTATTAGCAAATAGTATAGCTTAGAAGGATAGCTAGAAGTTCTTATCTATATTCTTTATCTAAGTAGCAAAAATATATATAATAGTTTAGTAGCTAACTTTAATAGTACTATTAGTGTGCAGGTTATAGGTAGTAGTAACTTTTTGCTTAAGCCTATATTTATAGTTAAATTTAATAACTATACTCTTATTTTTAGAGCCTCTATTAATAATAAGCATACTATAAAGCCTATAGTAATAAATAATATCCTCCTATATAAACTTAGTAATAAGATAAGAGTTAGCCTGTTATATCTACTAAGTTTCTATCTATCTAGTTAGAAGGTACTAGGCTTTAACTATATCCTATTTACTAACCTTTTATATATCTAATACTATATAAGTAAATAGTAGCTCTAAGAGCACTAAGAAACAGTAAGGGTTATCTATATATCTAGACCTATACTTCTAGTAATCTTTATAAATATAAGCTTATTTACTAACTTATTAGTAGAAGCTATATTAGTAATACTACTCTGCTAACTGCTTAACTACTATATTATATCTCCTATACCTACTCTCTTAGTATACTTTTATAATAAGCTTAGTTTAAGTTTATAAATTATCTATAACTTATTATAGAGTGGGCTTATATATACTAGAATATATAAATAATAACTTATCCTTTAAGAAGAATTTCTTAGTTTCCTCCTTAAACTTATAGTATAAACTAGACTTAATTCTATTTAGCTATTTTAAGATACTAAGATAGTAGGTAATTTAATATAAATAGTGATTCTAGTATAAAGAACTATGTAGTATAGTATTAGAAATATCTATAAGTCTCAGAGACTTTTATAGAATATTATTAACTTTAATAATAAGGATCTTAGCAGAGCAAACTCTATCTCTATCTACCTATACTTTATTAAAGAAAGAGATAGTAATTAGATTTATAAAGAAGATTTGCTTATTAATTTAATTATTAATTTCTCCTTTAGTATCTTAGTTAAGCTTATCTAATAGTTTACTAGGTTTATAAGATAATCTATTAGCTATAGTATTTTAGCTTCTAGGTAAATACTTAACTTTAAAGTTAAATATATAAATCTATAAGATCTATTAGATAATAAGAGCTCTAGATAGATTAGAGATAGCACTATTAAGCTAAATAATAAGAGTCTTAGTATCTATTTCTAGTATAAAGTAGTAACTATAGAGATAAAAGTAAACTTATTTTAGGGCTTTAAGTATACTCCTTAACTTCTTTTTTCTAGTATTATAGTTTAGCTCTATACTAGCCTATAAGCTGCTCTTATATTTAGAGACTATATACTTACTATTAATATATTAACTAAGAATAGTGGTCTAATTAAAGCTACTAGTATTAACTATAAAGTAGATTTTACCTATATTAGTGCTATAGTTAAGCTTAATAAAAATAGAAGTAGAGATAAGTTAGTTCTTAAAAGTATCTATAACTAATTATTAAGACTAGTTTTATTTAAATAGTATATCCTTCTTTAAGAGTGCTATAAGTAGCCTAGCTATAGCTAAAAATCCCTAAACCTAAACCTAATAGAATATTATAATACTAAGAAAAGATCTAAGATTAGTAAGGTTATTATAAACCCCCTATTTCCTAATCTTAATAATCTTTAACTTCTCTAGCTATTAGCTACTAGTACTATAAATATATCCTATAATAGTAATAGATTACTAGGCCTACTATAATTTCTTAATAGTAATAATATAGCTAGCTAACTTAATATTAATAAGAACCTTATTAATATTCTAGATATATTCTAGAATATATCTATATAGTCTAGAGTAACTAGAGACTTCTTTATTATTATACTTTAAGGTAGGGCTCTTAATAGCTATATTATTAAGAAAAGCTTTATAGTAGGTTAGAATTAAGTTATATAGGATTTATATTATAACTCTTATAAACTAGGCTATAAAATTAGTAGCTTTTTAAAATAGAGTATATATCTAAAAGAGGCTAATTAATATTATAAAGGTTATAATATTATAGCTATATAGATCTAGTAAGACTTAGTTATATCTAGAAAAGAAATCTAATAATAAGAGAAGCTAGTATATTATAAAGTCTTCTAAGAACTTATTACTAAATAGGAGTAAAGCTATCTTATATAAGGTAATAGTATTAATCTTAGTTATAGAGTTAATAAGATATATCTTCCTATCCTTTTTCTTAACTAGAAAAAAGGGGTTTTAGTAAGCTATATAGCTTTATTTAAGGATATCCTTTTTTAGCTTATTCTTTAAGATTATTATTATATTACTTTCTAAAACCTTTAAAATTAATATGCTTTTTACTTACTAGGCTTTATAAGAGATAACTCTAATTACTTATAGAGGAGCTATAGATAGATAAATAGATCTATAATACTTAAAACTCTATATAAGAGCCTTCTCTCTATTACTTAGAATTTTAGAGAGAAGCTTCTTCTCTTTTAGATTAAGATAGTTTACTATTACTAGAATTTTATTAAGTTATTTGACTATAAGTTACTCCTTCTTAGAAATAGTTAAAAACTTTACTTAGATAAGGTCTATAAAGGCACTTTTTAATACTAGTCTAAGATTCTCCTTTACTTTTATCTAGGCTTTTAACTTTTATTCTAGATCTTCTTTAAATACTAAGCTATTAGAAAATAAGTTATTAACTAGCTAGACTTTCTTATCTTTTATCTTATATATTATATTAATCTCTCTATATATAAAGGATAGAGTATTATTATAGATATAATTAGTTTTTAGTTTATTCTAGATTCTTATTAAAACCTTTTCTAGAAAGTTCTCTCTCTAATAAAACTAATAGTATATCTAGATATTAGCTATATTAAACTTAATCTTCTATTTAGAGTTAAAGAGATTTATAAAAAGTAAGAAATATATTTTAGTAGAAAGGAGAAGTTACTAAAGCTTTTTATTAGTTATAAACTTTAGTAAGTTAGTCTTATATACTACTTACTTCTTATAATACTTCTAGATAATAGAGTTAAATCCCTTAACTATATAGCTAAGAGTTCTAGTATACTTAGATCCTCTTATATTAAAAATACTAATAGTAGTTTTTTAGTTTCTAAAAAGGGTAGCCTTACTATATATAAAGAGATACTTAGCTATTTTAAATAATATAAGCTTAGTACTATTATATAACTTAGTAGGAATTAGCTCTTTCTTTTACTAATAGGTTAGCTAGTCTCTATCTCTATCTTATTTCTAGAAAAAGAGAGGTTTACTTAGAATATTAATTAGAAGTACTAGAACCTCTTTTATTTTATAGCTAAATATATAGTTAGAATCTATATAGTTAGCTTTCTTTCTCTTTCTCTAGTAGTAATATTTATAGAACTTCTTTAAAAAGGGTTTATAATAGTTAGAGTACTACTTATCTTTATAGAATTAGTATCTAGAAGTATATCCTTATAATTCTAAAATAGCTTAGATAATTACTTCTATTCTTAGTATAATAGCTTACTTAAGGGAGACTTTAAGTACTATATAGAAAATATTACTATCTTTATTAAATATTACTAGAACCTTTTTATTCTCCTCTAATTTCTCTTAGACTAGGAAGTTAAAACCTTTTAGTAAATTAGCTTTTACTACTAGTATTATCTCCTCTAATATATATAGGCTAGACTAGCTTTCTAGGTTATAAAGCTATAGCTATAAACTCTTACTTAGTTATCTATTAATTTCTATAATTACTAAGCTAGCTACTATATTAGAATTAGTAGTAGTAGCCTCTATTTTCCCTCCTTTATAGAAATTAAATAAACTTACTAAGTATAAGAGAAGCTAGTAGAATTAGAGAGAATAGTAGTAAAATAACTAGTAAAATTTAAAGTATAAAATATTAAAGAAGTATAGATCTTCTAATTACTAGCCTAAAAGATACTAATTATCTAAGTTAGCAAATATTCTAGTATTATTCTAGTATATATAATAAATAGAGCTCTAAGAATTATATTCTTAGATATCTCACTATATAGGCTAATAAAAAAGGATATATTAGATATATTATAGCTACTAATATAGATATCCTTAACTATAATACTCTTAAAAGTTACTATAGTTTAAGTATCTATAAAGTCTTAGACTTTAATATATATAGAGATAATACTCTCCTATATTCTATTATAGCTAATATATTTCTCAGAGATAATATTAATAGTAGTACTAGTATTAATAATTCTATATTACTCTAAGTATATAAAGTAGCTAATTTTTATAGTAATCTAGAAGTATAGTATAATAAAGTTTTATATAGTAAGAACTCTATACTAGCAGGTAACTATAGTATAGTATAGGCACTCTACTAAATTATTAAGAAAAGTAACTAGTATATTAAGGTCCTCTTTAGATTAAGTGCTAGGTAGGATAATATCTATTATATTAATACCTATTATATTATAGAGAGGTAGTTAACTAAAAACAGAAAGTGCTAAACTGCTTATAAAGGCTTAGAAACTATAAATTATATCTATAAAGAGAGAAAAGATATTAGTTAAAGAAAAGGAAGTTAGATAGAATACTAGATAAAAGAGAATTATATCTAAACCCTGCTCTTAGTCTAGTATAGTAGCTTTATAAAGTATCTAAACTACTATAGCCTCCTCTTTATAAACTTAGACTTAAATATAAGCTTTAATAGTACTAATCTCTGCCTATAAGAGTGCTTTATACTAGAATATAAGGGTTAGATCTACTTATATATTATTCTAATATCTAATTTCTTATATAAGCTGCCTACTTAATTTAAAAGCTTTTATAATATAGCTAAGTAGGTCTCTTTTTATAGGTATAAATATATCTAGCTATTAATTACTATTTTACTAGAGATAGTTCTAGATAACTAGCTTTATATACTTATAAACTATATTATTATAGTTATACTAGACTTAGTAAAGGAAGGATTCTAGAATAGTAACCTTTCTATCTACTCACTTAGCTTATAGATCTTTAATAAGAATTTAGCTCTCTAATATTATAATAAAAGATTTAGGTTAAGAGGTCTTAGTAGCTTCTAAGAGGCTATTATTAACTAGAATATTCTTATTCTTATCTATAACTTTCTTAATATAAAGCTCTAGAAGTAGAGTAGGAAACTAAGCTATATTTAGATCTATAATATAAACCCTCTTTTTAGGTCTAGTAATAGAGTAAGGTATTATATAGTAGTTCTAAGTTTATAATCTGGTTATAGTATTAATACCTATATCTATAAAGAGGATAATAGCTAGGGTGCTAGGGGCTAGTATATAAATATTAAGGATATTATAGGTAGTATCTAAGATTACTATACTAATAGGAGGAGTCTTTATAGCTAAAACAGAAATTAGAGGCTTTAGAGTTTCCTATATAGTATACTAGATATACTTATTAGACTGCTTATAGCTTTTAAGCTAGAACTTAACTTTTTAAAAGCTTAGAAAGTATCTATAAAGGGTAAAAATACTAGCTTCTAGCTGCTTAGTCTTATCTATACTAGCTATAAGAATCAGAAAAGAAATAATTATTAGATTATACTAGCCTTATTAGTAGCCTTTATTAATCTCTTTATTAGAAACCTAAATATAGAGAGAACCTTATAGAGTGCTAATCTACTAGCAGCCTCTATAAAATAAGTATAACTTTATATTAGAAAAGGCTCTAGTAGCTTTATAATTCCTAGTAAGATATCTTTTCTTACTATAAATATAGTAGGTATTAGAGTTTATAGTTTCTATAAATCTTAGAGGTCTTAGCTAATAGTAAGATTTAAGGCTTATAGAGTCTAAGTAACTACCTCCTCTTAGATTAAAGAGTATATAGCTATATCCTCTATATATAGAGCTATAGTTATAAGAGTTACTACTATAATAGTTATACTATAAGAGCTCCTATATAGACTAGATATTAGATATATTAATAGTATATATACTAACTTTATTAATAGTATAGTTATAATAAGAGGTATTAGTATAGTATCTAGTTCTAATCTGCTTAATCTCTATATTCTTAAAGTAGGTAGTAAGGTTATCTATTTAAGCCTTCTAGTTAGAAGTACTAGTTATCTTATCCTTTAACTTAGCCTTTATAGATAATACTCTTAATTACTTATACTTAGATATAGTAACTAGTATACTAGCTAGAATATTCTATCTAATATCTTATAGTTATATATATATCTATTAAGACTAAACCTATCTAGTAATTATAATCTCTATTTAAATCTAAGAGACTAAAAAGAGACTTTAGTAATCCTTATAGAGAATCTTTAAGATATATCTTATAGTTTACTTAGAGAAGTAGTAGAAAATAATATAGTTAATCTCTATATTAGGTAGTATAGAAAGTCTCTTTTTAGCTGCTCTATCTTAAAGGTTACTAACCTTAATAAGAAACTTAGAGATATATCTAGGATTACTAATCTCTAGGCTAGAAATAAGGCTTTAAAGCTTCTTATTAGAGTTTAGATAAGTGTTTAGGTCTATAATACTATATATCTTATAGAGGTTATCTTTAAGAAAAAGCTAATTATTATATTAAGTAGAAATACTCTTAAAGGTTTTTTAATAGGCCTTAATATAGTACTAGCTAACTAAGGTAATTATCTTCTCTTTATCCTATTTATAAAGCTTAGTATAAAATAGGTAATCCTTAAAGAAGTTAGAAATATTATTACTAGTAAACTTAGAAGCCTCTAAACTATAAGAGATAATTAGAGCAGCTATATACTACTTCTATATAGCTTTAGCTAACTTCTTAATTACTTTTATAGTACTAATAGTAAGTAGAGAGGCTAAGTCTTTTATAAAAGGTATAGTAATAGCCTTTATAGATATAACCTTATCTAGTTACTAATCTAGGCCTGCTCTCTATAGTTTAAGAGGAGCTATACCTTTATAGTTCTTATACTTATTATATATATTTTTATTAGTATAGATCTAGTAACTAATCTTAGCACTTTAGAACTATAAAGATAAAAACTTCTTAGATCTATTATTATCTATAATAGTAAAGCAAAGAGCTTATTCCTAAATACTTTTAAATATAGCTCTCTTAAAGGGTTTTATACCTAGAATATAGTTCTTAAAGCTAGAAGAGTTTAAAGTAGATATACTAACTTTAAAAGCTTTTCTAGATTTCTTAAAGTATTACTTAGATATAGTATAGTAAGTAGTTAATATAATTTATTATAATTTAATATTAGTATTAATATTAAAGTTTATTAATATTTAAATTATCTAATAATAAAAGAGAAAAGTTATATAGCAATTTAATCTATAATAATTAAGTAGATAAAGAGAAAGAGAGCTTTAATTTCCTTCTCTTCCTAGATAATAGTTATAAATTATAGGCTAGAAGTAGTTATAGCCTCTATTTCTCCTATAAATATATAAACTCTCTTTTTTAATATAGCTAGAGGTGGTTATAGCCTCTATCCTATCTATAAATTTGCAGACTCTTTTTTATTCTTTTTTATAAGTAATATAATATTATAATTTCCTTAATCTTATAGATATTAACTATATAGTAACTAAGATAGAGCCTAAATCTCCTTAGTTAAGCTTATTAGCCTAACTAGTATTATTAATTTATTACTTTATTATTAATTATTAAGTTCTAGGTTATAGAAAGTAGATATTAGCTCTACTTTTATAAAAACTAAAGAGAAAAGAGAAAACTTTTTAATTTAGTAAAGTTTAAAGCTATTATAGTTAGATTTTCAGGGTTTTAAGTATTTCTATCTAAAAACTCTAACTATATAGCTATTATATTTAGTGTTTTCTTAGATTAGGTCTATAAAGAGATTTCTAAATCTTATTTTATAAAGTCTATTATTATAGCTGCTAAGTTTATAAAGTTAATATTCTATTAAGTAGTTAGGATAATATATTATAGTTTTATATTAAATATAAGTCTGTTTATATAGTATAGAAGTATACTCCTTTTAAGTATTATAGAGGAAGTTCTAAGAGAGAAGAATCTACCTCTAGGTACTATTAAAATAGACTAAAAACCTTAAGATAAAAATAATAAAACTATATACTCCTACACACTTATATAGAAATATTATAATATTATAGCTTTATATCTAGAGGCTCTAGAATAAAGAAAAGGATCTCTCTAAGTATAATAACCTTATTATAGATATAAACTATTAAGTAAAAGTAATAAGAGCTTCTAAATAATAAGATAAACTATAGTAATACTAACTAATAATTCTCCTCTATCCTCCTCTCTACCCTTAATAAGGCAAAAAGTCCTGCTATACTATACTAACTAATATACCTATCTGGGCACTCTCTAAACTAGGCTGTCTGCACTGCTCTGTCTCACTACTCTCTAGATACCTCTCTTCTTAATATATATATCTTAAACTAATATTATATCCTATCTAACCTCTCTCTTTACTATACTAGTATTTTAGGAAACTAATACTAATTAGTAGTTAACTTTAATATTATACTATCTATAATTATAATAAATAACCTTATTATTATATTATTTATAACTATAGATTAGTAAGGTTATATAAATAACTAAAGAGATATTTTCCTTATCTTAATAATCCCACCTCTTAGATTTTAAATATTAGCTAATAGAGACTTTAAATTTAGTAGCCAAGTATATAGCCTCTATTTCTATCTTCTAAACCTCTATTTAATAATTATTCTCTACTTAAATAGTTCTAGGCCTCTTCTTATTTAGATTATTATACTAATAGAGAGACTAGCTTTAACTGCTAAGTGTTTAGCCTCTATAGTTAATCTATAATCTCTAAAGTTATTACTAATATTATAAATAAAGTTTTAGATTCCTCACTATTATTAATAACTATAAACTACTCTATAATAACTTCACCCTTACTACTATAATTAATAATTATAATCTTTTATTATATAGTAAAACTATATACTTTTCCCCTTATATCTACCCTCTTTTAGCTCCTTCTACCTCTTATAGCTCTACTAAAACCTCTATCCTTTCTACTCTATAATATTACTAATAATTTTAGCTCTACTAAAACCCTATCCCTCTAACTATACTATATTACTAATAGTTTTAGCTTTGCTAAAACTCTACCCCTTCTACTATATAATATTACTAATAATTTTACCCTTTTAGAGCCTCTAAAAACTCTTAAAAACCCTCCTCTCTCTCTATTTAATCTTAAAATTATAAGTTTTACTAATTTTAACCCTCTATAAGTCTTTTTAGTAAGTTTAGTATATTTTAATATATTTTAATATATTTAGCACCTACTTATACTACTTACTAACCTTACTACCTTTTCCTCCTTTTTTCTCCTCTCTTACTACTAAAACCCTTTACTTTAATCTCTTATTTATAATAATAATAGTAATAATCTATTAATTAGTAATAAGCTCTAACTACTTACTATAAAAGAGTAGTAATAAGCCTTTAATAGCCTACTAATATATCTTACTATAATCCTTTTAGTAAAATTATAATTATAGTAAGATTATATTAATTATATAACTTTATAGCTTTATTCTATCTATTCTAAGATATTTAGAATATTATAGCCTTACTTTTAGTAGTAACTGCCTAATTTAGTTTATTTATAACTATTTAAGCTAAACCCTCTAAGTTTAAGCTGCTAACCCTATCTCCTATCTACTTTTACCTTATTTCTCTCTACTTTTTCTCTTTTACTTTAAATAACTCTTTACTCTTACTATAACTCTTTCTTCTTTATATCTTAATAACTTCTCCCCTATATTTACTACTCCTAAAATATTTTAGTCTCCCTATCTAAACCTTATATTAATTATATTTAAGTTATAGTAAGTAGTAAAAAGGCTTTTAGCTAGTAGTTACTCTATTAGTAGTAAAAGTTTAGTAGATCTAACTTAATTAGTCTTATAGCTAGTAGTATCTGTTTTTCTAAAATAAAAAGATATATACTAAGTTTTTATTAAAAACTGCCTATATTAGTTAATAATATTATTTTAACTCTGAATTTTCCTCTTTTTTCTTATATTCCTTCTATTTTAACTAGATAACCTAAAAATCCCCTTATAAAAGTTAAGAATAAGTATATATAAAAAGAAAAGATAATTCTCTTATTAGAGTATCCCCTCTAAGAGTTAATAAGATTAAGAGATATACTAATAAATCCCTCCTATATTTAATAACTCCTCCTCTTTTTAATAAATCTCTTCTAAGTTTATTTTCTTTTTAGAAAGCTCTTTTTAGAAAGTAAGTACTAAGTATTTCCTTTTTAGGAAGTGCTCTTATAAAGGAAGCTTAAACTAGAAAGCTTTATCTAAAAAAAGAAAATATTAGATTTATAGAAAAGTATAGGTAAATATAAGTTACTTAATAAATAGATTAATACTTAAAGCTATAGCTTAGAGAAGATATCTATATTCAAAGTATAATTATAAGTCTAATACTTAAACTCTTTTACCCTTTAAAGGGTATAGATAACTATAAGTTATTTAATATATAGATTAATATTTAAAGCTATAGCTTAGAAAAGATACCTATATATAAGATACTAATATAAGTCTATTACTTAAATTCTTTTATAGATAATTACTATTCCTTTTTCCTATTATATCTAAAAATATCTCCCCTATTTCCTCTATCTAATCTTAGTATTACTCTATTATTTCTATTTCTTATAATTTTAAAGCTATTATTAACTTTAATATATATAGTAAAATTAGAAACTTTAATACTAAAGAGACTAATCTAGTAAAGATTATAAGCTATATTACCTACTATATTATAAAGTATACTAAGTAGAGTACTTATAGCTTATAACTATAAGCCTACTTTAAGAAAAACTTCTAGAATATTATTAAAGTCTTTAATTATATAAACTTACCTACTATTAAAGCTTTTTATAAAGCTTTTATTACTAATAGAGTATTTATTACTATTAACTCTAACTAAATAAAAAATAACCTTATTAATATTATTAAATAATTATCTTACTACTTCTAGACTAATAATAACTTTACTAAAGTTAAGTTATAATACCCCTTATTTATTAAAAAGTATATTTAAAACCCTAAATTCTTTACTAAAATTACTAAAGATATTAATAACTCTATTTTAACTCTAATTATCCCTATATAGCTGCTAAAAGCCTTAATAGTATCTATTTCTCCTACCTATTAGAGCTCTATTAATAACTCTAAACCTGCTAAACTCTTATATAGACTTACTCTAGTTTTAAACTCTAATCCCTTCTAGAGTATTTAAAATACCTCTTAAGCCTATTTTAAGCAAAATTAGAACCCCCCTTTATATATCTAAATAATACTACCTAAAAAAAAACCTTTTTAATACTAACTTTTAGATCTTATAAAGTTTTATAATAATAAAGATCTTAAATATAGTAGTAGTAAGATAGATATTTTAAAGTCTAAATTACTTATTTTTAAAGACTATTATACTAAAGTTAGTATTTCTCTATAATACTATACTAAAGCCTTTTTTCTAATATTAAAGGGTAATATCTAGTAATACTACTTCTACTATATTATAAACTAGATCTCCTAACCTCTATATACTAAGATTATTAAATAATTAAAGGATTACTTTAAAACTAGAGAGTTTTATATTACTAAAAAGAAACTATAAAATAATACTATACTATCTAACCTTATATATAAGAATTTTAGAATATCTATTACTAAAAACCTTAAAATTCTATTTAATACCCTCTTTATTATTAGATCTATACTTAGCAGAAAGTATAATACTAGTAATACCCTTCTATAATATAAGATCTATAATATCTACTAGAGAGTTTATAAGTGCAAACTAGCCCTCTATAAATACCCTATAAGCCTTTAAGACCTATATAATACTCTCTATTTATCTATTAATACTACTTTCTACTTTAATTAAAGCCTTACTACTTAATTTATAGCTTCTAAAAACCCTAATAAGTTTAATATAATATATATAGATTAATATTTCTAGAATAGTAACTAATAGTGCAATTTCCACTAAAATTACTCTAATTATAGTAAATTTCACTAAAACTAGCTAAACTAATAAAAACCTCCCCTATACTATTAGTTAATATATAATAACTACTAAAATAGCTCTAGATACTACTAGATTTATTATAAGTCTAATTATTATTTATAAAAGCACTTAGCTAATAAATATATCTAAGAGTTTAATAAGTTTAAGTTTAAATACTCTTAAAACCTAACTAAAAATAACTTTAATACCTTTCTGCTTAATTTTAAAGATAATAATAATAATTAAAACCCCCCTACTACTAATTTAAATACTAATAGTAATACTAAGTAGTATTTATAAAATTACTACTAAAATATTAAATCTTAGCCTAGTTTACTCTATAAATTTACTACTTATATTACTAATACTATATTTATAGTTAATAGTAATAAGTTAACTAATTTATTACTAAACTAGACTATCTTCTATATAGTTATAGGTTTTAACTCTACTACTAATTCTATACCCCTTTTATTCCTAATATAGCTTATTTTACCTAAAACCTTTACTTCTATATAGCTATTTATACTTAATAGTAGATACTCTAAGAAAGTTTTCTAGAATATTATACTAGATTTAGATATTACTAAAGTCTTTACTACTAGCTAATAATAAGTTACTACTTTATAGTATTCTCACCTCTTAATTAAAATAAATAAAGCTAATACTAGCTAAATAAAAGTATATTTTAGTAATAAACCTTATAAAAACTTATTTAGCACTATTATAGTTAATACTATATTTAGTTAAATAGTATTTTATATTATACCCTCTAATATCCCTTTTCTCCTCTACTTAAATAATATAAATTATTTAGATATCTATTTTAATAACCTCTATAATTATTTACTATAGAGTAAAACTATTATTTCTATTATTTATAAATAAGATCATACCTAGCTTCTTCTTAATAATAAGGAGATTTTTATCTAAGCTAGCTATCTAATAGATACTAAACTTTAATATCTCTACTACTAATTTAGCTACCTTTTTATTACTAAGTTAGCTACCCTTCTCTACTATACTAGTTATTCTATTTAAACTATAATAATTAAGTAGTTAACTAAGATCTGCTAATACTACTAATTAAATACTAGAGCACTCTAATACTTTAAATTCTTACTAAAAGATAATTATAACTTTAATTATAAAATTATCTATAATATTTTATACTTTAAGAGTAAAGTAACCCTATATATTATTAATACTACTACAAGCTTTAATACTACTTACTTTTTATCTAATCTCTTAGCAAAAACTACCTAAAAACCCCTTTACTTCTATTAGATTTATATCTACTAAAAACTACCTAATTATATTATTATAGATATTAGTTTAAACTTTACTACTAAAACCTTTAAAAATAATACTAAATCTATAGCTCTTATAGTTAAAGTTATACCTATTAAAGCTTACTATTATATTAGCAAAACTAAATAATATTATAAACTTCTTAGCCTCTGGCCACTGCACAGTGATTTTACCTGCTTTGCAACAGACCTTCTAACTCCATATTCAGAGGGTTTGCTTGCTAGCAGGAACATATGGGGTTCCTGTATTGTTATCCTTAACTGGTAGAGGGCATAGGTTAAAGTGCCTCTATAGTGTTTCCCGAATTGTGCCCATAAACTGGGTGAATTTGTCGTAGTCTTTTTTGCAGGGGGGCTGCGTCGTAACTACAAACTCAATAAACTTCTTTAATATATCTATACTATTATTTAGTAGAAAGTTCCCTATACTAAGCCTAATCTTACTCTCTAAATAGTAGTTAAAGCTATTAATAATACTACTAGCTTTAATAGCCTTATCTCTACTCTCCTTATCTTTAATACTTACTTATATATTAGTAATAATCTAATACCCTTACTAGATATTATAGTTAGAGCTAAAGCAATTTATATTATTATAGATAATTTATATAAAGAGACTACTAAATATAAAATCACTAATACTTTAAGTATCTATAATAGTCTAAGTATAGATAAAGTTACCTACCTCCTATTATAATTATTAGTATAAGTTTACTATAAAAAAGATAAATAGTAGGATCTCTACTATTTAATTACTATTTTAGGTAAAATAGTTACTATTTAGCTCCCCTATAATCTCTAAGACTTCCTCTCTACTACTATTAGACCCTTCTATAATAACTCTAATAATTCTAGTAACTCTAATCTTACTAATACTAACTCTAAACTAGCAGCTACTTTCTCTATAAGCACTTCTCTAGCCTCTTTTCTACTCTAATATAGAGGATAACTCTAAAGAAACCCTACTATTACTAATCTCTTTTATATTTTTAAGTAAAAAGTTAATAACCTATTAATCTTCTTATTAATAAAGGAAAAAGCAGATTAGAAACTCTATTTTACTCTATATAAGTCTAATAAACTTACTACTAATAGCTCTCCTTTTTAGAAATTCTATAAAAAGGAGATTAATACTCTCCTTAAATATAAAATCTTTAGATTTAAGATCTATAATCCCTCTAAGTAATATAAATACCTTTTTTAATTCTATATAGTTAATAAGATTAAAAATAAGACTACTACTCTATTTAAGAAGTTCTATCTTATTATTTATAGTATAAATAATACTAATAAGTATAGTATTTTAACTTAATAAATAATAATCTAATACTATAATATTTAACTTCTATTAGCTATTATACTATCTCTTAGCTTTAATTATTTAATTTAGATTAGAAATATTATCTAAGTATATATTTAGTTATAAACTACTCTTATATAAGATATTTATATCTACTTATCTAACTAAATCTATAATCTATATCTCCCTAATACTATTATAAAGGTTATTAAACCCTTATATAGTATTACTAAAGCTAGTACTTATTAATAAGCTATCTATAATACCTATTATTATAATAAGTTATAGATAACTAGTTCTGCTTTTAACTCTTATCTCCTTATTACTAATAATACTAATCTATACTTTACTATTATTAGTATATAAATAGATAATACTATTAAACTATTAACTACCTCTTTTTTAACTTTTAAAGAAAAAGAGCTCTAGAAAGCTAAATTTATAGCTAAAGATAAGGAGAATCTTACTACTACTATCCTAGTTATCTTTAATAATAGAATAATCTCTCTATTACCTACTAGAGTAATTATTCTATACTAGAAGAGTTAAGGTACTAAGATTAATCTAATATAGAAAGCTTAGAATATTATAAAGGTATTAGTAAAGTAATAGTATATTAAATAATATATTAGAGGGGCTTATATAGCCTTAATTTGCTAACTAGAGGCTTATTTTAACCTATTAACTACTACTTAATACTAGGATCCTACTAATAAGGATATTATAATCCTTAATAAGTACTTTTAGTAGCTAAAGGATAACCTTAATTATAGCCTGACCTTTATTATGCTATTACTACCTACTACTAAACTATTAATATTTATAGATAGATTATTTACTAATAATTAGGACCTTATATTATAGTTATACTATATTATTATACTAGCTAATAAAATAATAAATAACACTACTTTTATAATCTATAGTAATATTATCTATTATAGCTCTATAAAGTATAAATAGATTACTTATAGTATATTAGCCTTAGAGATCTATACTATAGTTACTAATACTAATCTAGCCTTTATAATTACCTTAACACTATACTAAGTCACTACTAAGCTAGGTATTACTAACTCTATACCTACTATAATATATATAAACTTATACTTACTATATAAGTGCTTAGTGAAGCTAAGTACTATAAAGGAAAAACGCCTTATAATTAGTATTATAGCCCTCTATTAGTTATATAAGTATTATAAGCTCTCTAAGATCTAATAGGTAAATAGTAAAGATAACCTAGCTAATATTATAATAAAGGCAAAGCTTAATAGAGCTCTGCGCTACCTTATTAATAATAATGCTCTTATAATCTAAATAGAGAAATAAGTAATATATATAGTAGAAGGAATATTAGAATAATAGCTAATTTAAGCTATTTACACTATTTATACTATTTGCGCTATTTATACTATTTAGCGCTAGTTTTAGGCTATTTAAGAAGGATTTAGGTAATTAGCTAAACTAGCCGTTTTTCGCTTTAATTAGATATTATTAATAATATCTAACTTATTATTTAATTTATATATTTAGATAGGCCTATTAGGTAAGTGCTAGTATAAAAGAAAAGACTACTAGTATGGGAATAATTGCCTATATTACCTAGTGGGTTAGATCCTAGCCTCTACTAGGATTTACAGCCTAGTACTAAAATAACTATAATCTAGTTAGATAAGCAGTTATATAATCTCTAATATTATATAACCTGTCTCTATTAACTGTCTATATTATTCCTTTATGCTAACCACTCTCTAAATACCTCTCTTCTTAATATATATATCTTAAACTAATATTATACTCTATCTAACCCCTCTCTTTACTATACTAGTATTTTAGGAAACTAACACTATTAGTAAGCTAACTATAGCTTAGTAATCTTCTATTAAAGGTTTATAATAGCTTTATTTTAAGGCCTTATTACCTCTAAGCTTTATAGTATACTTACTATAACTATAGGTAACTATATAACTTTTTAAAAGCATATTAATATATTTATAATATATATATTATACTAGACAGTTATATAACTTTGTTTTGCTATTTTAATAACTACTATAAGGCAGATCTAATTTATAATATTATATAAGTTATACTACTATATAATAATAAGGATCCTATATATAGTTAGAGGTTAGAAACCAGGGTTTAATAAGTATATTAATTAAAGTTATATAAGTAAAGCTATCCTTATACTAAATTATAGTATATCTAGTGCTCCTCTTATATATTATTAAGCCCCTAGATTATCACTTATACCCTTAAATCACTACTTATATCTCTAACCTATATACAGCTTAATATTACACTGCGCACGGCCTGCTCATTGCAGTGAGGCGCTACCTGCAGTTATAATAGCTATGCCACGCTACACCTGCTATGCTACACCTGCTACTATCAAATTAGGCGTAATTGTACATATATTTATAATACTATAGTATATATATTATTCTATATATTCACTCTTATTTAGGCGTATCCTAACCCCTTTTTCCTGCACACACCCTGGTTACAGTTAGTGCACCTGGGCTACTTCAGGCCCGCACACAGAGCCAGACTAATATTACACCTAACTCATACTATATATTCTAGACTCTATAATCTGACACACTTTCTCAGAGATTACTAGCCTAGTAAGGCTATTCCTAAACTCTATTAGGGTCTATCTTATCCTAAATATAGGTTTCTATTACCTTTATATATTTTATATTATCCTCTTTCTCTAGATCCTATATATAGTTTACTTCTAGTTATATATATTAATTACTTATTTATAGCTAATTATAAAACGCTTTAAATTAAGGTAGTATAAGTATCTTTATAAGTTTATCTGCTATTATCTTTACTAATAGGGTATAGCTAACTACTATATACCCTTTTATAATCTCCTATTATAGCTAGTAGTTATAGATATTAATATATTATAGCCTTATTTATAGCTAAATAAGCTCTATATTAACTAGCTAAACTATTTATTAATTATTATACTAGATTTAGATTATTATTAATATTATACTAGGTATAGTAAAAGTAGCTTTAATAGTAATATTACTTAGAAGTTAAACTTATAAAGTAGTTATTAGCTAACTTATAAAGAAAGCTTTATATATTACTTAAAATAGTATAAGTAGCTCTGCCTTAGTTATTAATACTATAACTATTATCTACTTATTTACCTTTTATATAATTATACCTCTAAATAGCTTTATTATAAGCACTTATAAGCTCTTTTAGTTAACTATATTATTTATAAAGCTAGTATCTAAAGTAACTTTAAGTATATTATCTAGTTTACTAAGCTTAGCACTATACTTAAAGCAGAGATATTATATTTAATAGAGGTATTAGAGAACTTAATTAGCAATATAGTACTATATAAAGCTTAGATTATTATTAAACCTTATAAGATAGCTTATAGTAAATACTATATCAGGCTATATTATTACTACTATATATAGAATTATTCTAATATAGTATTAGTAGTAGTTAATCTCCTATAAAGCTGCTTTTTCTTTATATAGTTTTAATTTATCTTTTATTATAGATATATATACTTAATTATCTATATTAAAGCTTACTATATATTACTTAAGCAGCTTTTATACCTTATCTATAAATACTAACTATAATAGCTATAGCTTATATATAGCTCTATTATAGAGCACTTTAATTCTAAGAAACTATTATAGGTTCTAACCTCCTTTAAGGTAGTAGCACTTCTAGAAAATATTTATAGCCTCCTTTATACTTTTAGTATACTTATAAGGAAATACTAATATATAATTATCTATATAAAAGAAGAATATCACTTATCCATATTACTAGTAGCAGTTCTTACTAGCTACCTATTTAAAGTTAAGTATAGTAAAGCTTACCTCTAAGTGCTTTTACTAAAGTAGCAGTAAGTAGCATAGTTTATAAAGCACCTTTTATAGGTATAAAACCTTACTATTATAATAATAGCCTAGTAGTATATTTATAAATACTATTTTATTAATAGATATATATATAAATATATTTATAGTATTATATTATAATAGCTCTATATTAAAATAAGTAGCTATAGCTATTAGCACTTAGAAAGATATATTTATAAGTATTACTATATATATATCCTATATATCTTTTACTTATTAGTTACCTCAGATTATAAGTCTTACTTTAAACTTTACTAGCTACCTATATTTATTAAGTTTATATATATAAACCTAGTAGTAGCTAAGCACTTAGTAACTATAAGCCTCCCACTTTACTACTTTATACTAGAACTATAATACTTTATATCCCTTTAGGTAAGATTTCTCAGTTTCTAGAAATTCCTTTATAAATAGATATAGTCTTATAAGCCTATTATATAGTCTTAGTGAGGTAGCTTGCTTATGTAATTATATTATGTAATAGGAATATTATGTAATATAGCTTAGGTAATTAAGAAGGTATTAAAATAGGTATTATTTCGGCTTATTAACTAGTAACTAGCTAGGTAGGGGAGAGAGGAGTTATTTATACTTATTCTAGCCCTTCTAGAGGCTTCTATTACGTAATTACTTACGCAATAGCT